>JASCZW010000172.1:283300-661961 GCA_034211315.2 Aedes japonicus | reverse complement strand
ATCTTTCACAACAATGTTTTTTGCCCTTTGTGGTAATGTCGTGTTTTTACAGTTCGTTCCGAAATGTTGATTGCTTTTCTGGTAGGGTATATGTCCCTTGACTCAACCTTAAAGGCAACGATCGATTATATTTTTTATTATAACTCATGATGTATTTTAGCTGTATGCGATATCAAACTGGTTTTACTTTTGCTTAGAGAAACTTAATAAAGTTTGGACTCGGAAAAAATTACACTTTGTTTTGGGTGTAACTTTTTATCGCGTTAATTAATTAGTGAAATTTTGGGTAATACTAATTTATGTGTTATGTTTATGTGTGCAAAATTTTATTGCGATCTGTCAAGAAGTTTTCAAGATGCATTCGAAACAAGAAGAGCTACGCCAGCAAATCTTGGGCGCGGTGATCGATAATCCTGGTCAGTCGTACAGATAGATCGGCAAAAGGCTTGGAATCCACCATTCTACCGTGTCCCACGTTGTGAAGACGTTCCAGGAGACAAAGACCATCGAGCGGCGCGCTGAAAGCGGCCGAAAACCGAAAACGGAATACCCAGAGAAGGCGCGGAAGATAAGGCAGTACTTTAAACCCGAACCTTTCCATTCGAGACGTGGCCAAAAAGGTCAATTCGTCGAAGTGGTTCGTCCAGCAGACCATGAACCGGGCTGGGCTACGTGTTTTCAAGGTCAGGAAGACGCCAACCGGACTGACAAGCAAAACACGGTGGCCAAATTGCGCGGAAGCTGTACCGTGAGTGGCTGGTCAAGCAAGGCTGTCTCGTCATGGACGACGAGACAAATATCAAGGCGGACACCAAACAAATCCCCGGCCTCGAGTTTTTTGTCGGTACGTCCCGCATGGAGGTACCGGAAAAGTTCCGGAAAAGAAAGATGGACAAATTCGCGAAGAAGTACCTCTTGTGGCAGGTGATCTGCGTGTGCGGATGATACAGCAAGCCGTTCGTTACAACCAGCACCATAAACTGGCAGATTTATCAAGAGGAATGCTTGCAGAAGCGCTTGCTGCCCTTCCTTCGCTCTTACCGTGGTCCCACGCTGTTCTGGCCGGACCTCGCTTCGGGCCATTACGCCAAGCCTGTAATGGATTGCTACGAAGTGAAGGGCGTTAATGTGGTCCCGTAGGAGGCGAACCCGCCAAATACACCAGAACTTCGTCCGATCGAAAAGTTTTGGGCGATAATGAAGAACAAGTTGAAGAAAAGCGGAAAAACATTTAAAACCGATTAAGCTTTGAAGAAAAACTGGGAGAAATTGTGTAAGTAAGATGGACAAAGCGTCACCCAAGATCTCATGAGCAGTGTTAAGAAAAATGTACGACTATTAAGCTTGGGGAGGAAATTCAATAAATAAATTATGCCAAAACATAGCTTATGTATAGATATTTATTCCCTGAAAATTTGAGAAGTATCCGATATAAAATGAATTTTTGGTGATCATTTTTGTGTGTCTCATTTTTTCAGGGTCTTTAAGACGTTTGGTAGTACGTTTCACAAAAAGTTACACAACTCATCTTATAGAGTCAGAAACTTTCGAGGGATATGAATTTAATGTCGGTCTATAGGCACAAATTTTGGCTTATTCATTGATATAACTTCATCGCACTCGATAGATTTATTACTAAATACAGTCTTCGTACGGTTTTTTTTCTGATTTTATGATATAATGCATTGCCAGATGTATTCGCTTTACACAACACAAAACTTCACAGAACAAACTAAAATATAACTGCCTTGGAAAACTTAGGTGATTCATTGGCCATTCGATAGTGAAAAAAATATAATACACTCTTTCAACATTTTCAAAACCAAAAACTATCCTCAAATTGATATAGATCGCAAATTTTATCAATACTGATTTCATAAATAAACTTGAATCTAATAAATAAACTTGAATCTATCATCCAGTCAAAATTATTGTACCGTATGACAAAGTCGAAAACCATAGAAAAATTTAACAACATACATTTTATCAAAACCATTCCGACTGGTTTGCTTTCCACTCTGATATTCAGATGCATTTTAGAGATAAAATATTCAAATTTATTTGCATACATTTATTTAAACTTCCGTGGCATTGGCCACTTGATTGTCTAGATGGCTTTTTCAGTTCTTTCTCTTATCCTTTTCAGCCACGCCTTCAATCAAGTTTTTAACTTGTTAATTCAATTCGTGCTCTCGTTTGCCCTTGTTTCCATAGATAGACGGAACGATTTTAGGCAGAGGGATGAAATAAAATGCATTGTTGATAGTGCTTTCTATCTATCTAGTTTTCTTATCAGCGATAAAGCCAAAATTAAACAGAATATTGTCAATTACTAACGTGGTTGAAATAACAAATCAATGTTTCTTTCAACGTTGATAGCTTTTTCGCAAATATTACCGGGAAACCTCGGTGTAGATAATTATAATAACCACTGTCATTATTTAGGATGGCATTCTTGAGCATAGTGTCAACCGCATATGTTATTAAAACAAATAGATGCCCTCAACCTAGCCAAATCATTTGCTGATGTTCGGTATTACATTATAATAAACTGCCGAGAAAAACAAAAGAAGAAATTTTATGAGAGTGCAATTCCATGTGAGCCATCGGAAGAGAAATGGGACTCAACAAATGTAAAACAATGCATTTCGCGGCAAAATATTGCAGAAGACAAGAGTAGAGAAATCCCAACACAGCTCACCATTGTTTATAGCTGTTGGTGCACCATTCTACACGAGAATGCCCCTGTATGTCTACTATATGATTGGAATGAGTATACCTGTGCTGTGATCCGGCAGCTTCCAATAAGGGTGGTTTGCTTACGTGCGGTTGTTCATTTTCATATACCCACATGTCCGTTCTGGGCTCCACCAGGTACGTCATTTGGTTGTGGCGCTCTGCACTCTCCAAAGTAATGCCACACGAAATGACTATAAACGTACTGAACAACGGTCACAGTAGTGTGGAAGCAAAAAAAAAAGCAAGCAAGGTGCATTTAGAGAAATGCAAAAACTATACAACTCGGTGGGTCATTATTTAGAATAATCTCGTAATGGCATCCAGAGAGCGAAAAAAACTGACGAGGCGAAAAAAGAGCATTCCAGTAACCACTATATACTGACCGAGTTCCAACAGCCAACCAAATCAGATCTGCAGTGAAATTCATCGTAGCAATTTAACGATTGTCAACTAATAAATCATTATGCAGTTAAATACCTTGCATTACCATGCGATCTTCAATGCTGGTTAGAATTAAAAACGCGTTTTAATATTCCAAAACTTAATTTTGAACTGAAAATTGTTGACGATCAATAGTATTTCGAGTAGATTCGTTCTTATGGAGATGAGTTATTATTATACTTCATTTTCACTGCGGTCAATAATAAGAAATCCTCCCATTATAAAATGTTAGCAATTCTTATCAATCAGTTTCACATACTTGAATTCCATTATTATTTTTATTATTATTACTATCACTACTACTATTATTATATAAATCGTTTCATTTTCCACGTCCAGCTCATTCGTATCCTAAATTTGAATGCAGCGTGAGCCGTGTCGGACACTGCAACAACCACCCGCTGGCGAAGTCAAAGAGATGTGCAAAGTTTTGGTTGATCAGTTTAACAAGACAGCCTGGACTACTGAATGTTTTGAAAGAGGCATTGATTTCCGTTTCATTCCACCATGTGCATCGTATTTTGGCGTTTTATTGGAATCTGCGTTCTTTTTTTTCTGAAGACTACCGGAGTAGCTCCACTTGAGTACGATGACATGTTCATGGTGGTAGAACAAGCGGAGTCCCAGGAGCTGACTAACCGTCTCACCAGTCGACATTCCGTCACCGATCTATGGAAATGCGTATGTAAAAATACGTTGGGCTGCTACATCAACGGAAATCAAAATGCAGGAAGACAGCCACTGAATTCGGTGCCCTTCGTTAGCTCTGTCGGTAAATCCGCAGCTACAAAGTAACACCATGCTGGAGGAGGGTGGGTTCGATGCCCGGTCTGATCGAGGAATTTTTCGTTAAGGAAGATTTTTCGACTTCCTGGACATAGGGTGTGATTGTACTTGCCACACAATCATACTAATGTAAACATGATACCTGGCATCGAAAGCTCCCAACTAATAACTGTGGACGCACCTTTAAAACACTAAGTTCAGCGCAAGCAATAAGTGAATTGTGAAAGTAATAAGCTTGAAATGCTAAAAAGAAGAAGAAGCCACTGCATTCATCGTCGGTATCATGGTCTTGGTATAGAAAGGCAGAATTCCACCGAAACAATAGTGCTACGGCAGATTTGGGGCCATCTATCAAGGCATCGACAACATCGATGCTTGATGACTGACGTAAAAATTTTCGCGGCCTGTTTTTTTTCTGCTAAATCAAGACTTTTCATTGATTATAAGTGATTTTTATTTTAGAGTGCGTACCATAAACACAGTCCATTCCATTGGAATGTCAGTTATCATTTGTTCGATCGCTGAAGTCTCGGGAGTGATTTGTTCTTTAAATAATTCTTATTACGACTACTAGCGTCAGTGCTTAGACAGCTAGTGAAGCCAGAATATCGTTTTAAGATTATATTCGAGAATATCAAAGAGTTCTTGTGTTTGTATCAAGAAAAAAAATTATGGGAGTAAAGTTGAATCATGACTGAAGCAATTCGATGGCGTTTGCGATAAGTACTGTGAAAACAGGGCGAAAATAGAAGTGCTCATCCACGATCTCGACGTGTGCGGTGAATCGCAGCTGAGACGGTAGCTTCAAAGCAAACTGCTGCGGTAAGAACGTTGCAAAGAAAGCATGAAGAAATTTTCAAAGCCTTTATCACACTTATCAAACACTTTATAAGCCGTAAATAGCTTATTTTGGGTATTGTTAGGTCTAAAACGTCTCTCAGGCGTTTGTAAGTATTGCCGTGTCTTCACAATAAAGAACCGCTATCATACTTTTTATAGCCCTAACAGCACCTTTACTTTTGTTTTATATCGGGTCAAAGCGGCCATCAAGCCTAGTTTTATCTCAGTGAAGTGAACCACTATCACACTGTGTGAGTGACATCCTTACTGTTGGAATAAACCTGCCGAAATCGGCTGGCGAAGTGTTTCAAAAACTATTTTCCTTACAAATAAAAAACTACTCTCACACTTTATTAGTAACCCCAATGGCATTCGTTATGTTGATTTAAACCGGGTATACTCGGCTATAAGATAGCTCCATGTTCCAAGGTAAAGCCAGATCAAATGCACCCTTCCTACTAAAAAATCATCATTCCAGTGAAAACCTTCAAGATAAATAAAATTGCAGTAATCTGAGTATTCAAAATTTGCAGTAAAATACGCATGTAACATTTTATTTCTAATGTAACTATTTATTTAATGAGCTTGGAATATGGTTTGCAAATTCACTTGATCAAAACATTGTTATCTGTATTGATATAAAAATCTAGAACTTTGCTATCCACTCCACCCATAATGAGCTGTACGGAATCTAAAATGTCTTTGCTGACAGCTCTGATCCAGTTGGAAACTGGTTGGAAATGTTTGACATAGCAAAACTCCTGCTTCTTTTCCGGAAAGTTCCCGCTTCATCCGAGCCTAATATCTTATGATTGGGTGTAACTCAGGATTTTTGGGAGGATTGGCAGATTTTGGCACGATATCAACTTCATTGGTTTCATACGCTGCTATCAAAATTTTTAATTTACTTCCGATTTTTCGTGTTTTGAGTTGTTTTAATGGGCGTTTTTTCTGAAAATATTTCGGTGGTCGAGTTCTCGCAGTGTTGAATGGTCAAATCGTTCCACCCTCGGGTAAATAAAAAGTACGAACCGCTGGCAGAGCTAAAGTTAACGATCGATGCACATAGCAGGATGCAAAACAGACGATTTTTAACCGATGGAGAAATTTCATTTTAAGATGTTCTATTTCCAGCGAGTATTTAATGGAACTTTAGCCGTACAAAGTTAAGAAATATACTAATTAATTAATTAAGTCCCTACCGCTGGATGGCGGTGGGCATTTTCAGACTTTCTTCTCTTTTCAGAGAGCGAGTAATGGCGCTATAACCAGAGCCATGTGTGCTACCCGAGCAGGAGACAACAACATATGAATACCTAATTTTGATCTTGATAACTAGCCTTGGTATAAAAGAGCTCAGATTAAGAGGTAAAACTCGAGCAGGACCAAATAGCTTGATAATTGGCCTTGGTACTAAGGAGCTCAGATTAGGAGGTAAAATACCTGAGGATAATACCAAAAAATTGTTCCCTCAATGTAATACGAATACCAAATGGAGGTAAGACAATACCAAAATAGTACCTCTATGGGGAATATGGGGAGGTATCCAAAATAACAAGTTTAGCTATTCGAGAGATATTTTGCTTGCAATTCTTAGGTAATTTGCTTAGGTATTTTACCTCTTAATCTGAGCTCTTTAATACCAAGGTCCACTATCAAGATCAAAATTAGGTATTCATATGTTGTTGTCTCCTGCTCGGGCTCAATCATAAATACCAAGGCCAGTTATCAAGTTATTCGGTCCTGCTCGGGTACGACTAAATGCTTAATGCTTAAATCTCAACCGTTCAAAGAGAAATGGAACATCACATAACTTTCTTAGACTAGATGTTACCAACGACCATTTAAAAAAAAATCTACTGAAGGCTACGAGGGTTCTCCGTGTCATCTTAAGTTAGATATCAAATTCTTCCTATCTCCAACGGTTGCATGGACGTGGCCAGGTGAGCGATCGAGGAGTGTCTTTTGTGCAGATTATTGCGTGAAGAAACGTATCAGTAACTGGATTCGTTTTATGGTGACATGCAATGTCTTCAACGAATTATTCCTCATCGTAGCTTCATCCACGAGGTGTGCAAACGTCAATGCTAATGATAATGCTAATGCTATTCTATCCAGGCCACGACAACATCATGCAAGTGAAGAAGAACGTACGCACACACCTTGGTTTCCGATCTTTGAGTTTTTCCAGTGAATTCAAACAACAATCACGGACGGCCACCGAGCGTGATCCTACACACCAAAAAATGATCAAGGATTTCAGCAAAATGATTTGCTGAAAAGCCATCAGCAATATTACGTTGTACTGAAAATCAGCAATTTGGTTTGTTTTTGCTGAAAACCAGTAAACTGGCCCAGATTGCTGAACTTTCAGCATCTTTCACCATCTGACTGTCAGTCTGCCAAATAAAGAAAAAAGAAACAAGGAACGCTTTCCTTGTTTTGTCGGCGGCGCTCGTACAGTTTGCGACCGATTTAATTGAAGTTTTGGGTTAAAATTTGTATAAATTATCGACGACTTCATAGATTTGGAAGTGCAGGAAGCTCTGCTTAATCTTAAGGCAGACCTCCACATCACAGGTGTTTGGTTAGTAAAACAGATAAAAATAGTTCTATATTTTCTACAGCGTTGACCAAATGGCTGAAATTCCATGGAATCAAGCGATCAATGGATCAGTGGATCAATGTATGAGCTAAAACGTTTTTCAGAACTCACTTTTCTTTGAAAATAATACTGACAATCAATTTCAGCCTGAAAACGACGTCGAGCAACACGCTTCTGGCTTCTCGGAAACGAAGCTTCCAATCCTTATTATCAAGGCACCGCACTACGAGGAAAGAGCTGCGTACATCTGGTTAAACCGACGTGTATTTTCGGTAGGTTGGGATATTCCTCGCGCAGTTTTACTGTTGGTGCAGACATACTATGCATTCAAATTAAAGTTTGAGCCATCTCTTGCAAGAAGTTTTCGCTGGAGCTGTTTTGGCCGTGGAAAATGTGACCATAACCGTAAATAACTTTATCTTTGAGCTTGACTAAGCAAGATACTGAAATATCATTACAAATTTAGGAATTAACCTGAATTTGTTTCAAATTAATCAAAATAGAATGAACAAACCAAAATAACGTTTGTTATTATTAATCCCAACTTGAAATGGAAACCAGAGAGCTGATTTTTCAGTAAATTGTAATTTTTTTCTGAAATCTACCAGAAAGTGCCATCAAATCACGAAACAACCGAAATTGCAGAATTGATGATTTTTGCTGCAAGATGAAATTTTGCATTGCTGAAAAAGTCAGTAATTTTATATTGCTGAAATGATTAGTGAAAATTCAGTTCGGCAAAATTCATCTGAATGGTTGCCTGAAAAGTCTAATATCAAACACGAAAACATGTTTTTTTTGCCAAATTCGGTTTTATTTCTCAACCTACTTTCCTTTTAGGTCGATATCAGCGAGTCCAGCGATTTTTTATTTTTCATTCCCATCCGATTAGTTCTCCTTCGGAAGTCCTTCAAAATAGCCATCGGTTTCAGCCATGAGCTCATCATTTGAGTTAAATCGCTTACCGGTGAGCCTTCTCTTCAGGTTTGGGAACAAAAAGAAGTCACTGGGGGCCAAGTCTGGCGAATACGGTGGATGGGGAACCAATTGATACCGAATTTCATTCAATTTTGCTTGACCCATTGAGAATGAATGAGCCATCCCTTATTTTGGAAAAAATTGCAAAGTCAAGAATTCCACCTCTTGAAATGTTCGTCTTGACTAGAAAACAAACATACTTAAATTTGAAGACCGTACGTTGACGTTCAGTGCTCCCCCAACGGACCTAAAGAAATGCTAGTACGAGTGACTACCCACGCGTTGGCAAGCACGCTACTGTAGAGTACTGTCTTGCAGGTCGACCAAGATCAGTGTAGTCAGGTTGATAACATTTTTTTTTTATCAATGTTGTTTTGGACACTATATCAGTACACCAGTGTTTAGGTATGATGATATAGTGTCCCAAACAACATTGATAAAAAAAAAAAAACAAACATAAAATGTTATCAACCTGACGACACTGATCATGGTCGACCTGCAAGACCATACACTACAGTAACGTGGGGGAGTACTTAACGTCAACGTACGGTCTTCAAATTTAAGTATGTTTGTTTTCTAGTCAAGACGAACATTTCAAGAGGTGGAATTCTTGACTTGGCATTTTTTTTCAAAATAAGGGATGGCCTAATGAGCAGGCGCATTGTCGTGATGATAGAGCACACTTTTTCTCTGCAAATGCGGCCGTTTTTTCTGGACTTCATCCGATCCAGTAACGCTGCATAGTATGCCCCTGTTATGGTTTTACTTTTTTCAAGATAGTCGATGAATATGAACCTTGCGTATCTCAAAACACCATTCCCACCGATTGTTGCGTTTTCGGGCACTTCGGAGCACTTTCGCCCGGTGAAACACACTGTTTTGCCTGCTCCGACGACTCTAGTGTGTAGTAATGGGTCCAAGTTTCTTCCATGGTTACGAATCGGCGCACAAACTCCTTCGGATTGCGAGTACACTTGCTCAAACTCTCCTAAGAGGTTTTAACACGACTGCGTTTCTGGTCCATTGTAAGCATTGTAAGCTTGCTCTCTCGTTTTCACTTTTGGATCCTCCAATACTATATCATGGACGTTCTCTGTTGTAGTGGGCGTCCAGAACGCGGTGCGTCAACGGTGCTCGCAACAACGAAAATCAGCAAACCACTTATGAATCTTTTGAATCGACGGGTTCTGCTGGAAAATACTTAGCCAGCTTGGCTTTGGTTTCGGTAGCCGGTTCCTGGCATAGAAAATAGTATTTTAGCAGAAATCGAAACTCGGATTTTTCCATTTAAAAAAAAACTTGCTGATCGGTCTCTTCTTTTAATGTTGTCACTAATGAATGTGTGGACAGAAATGGCTGAAATTTTGACAGCCGTCATTCAAGGAGTGAAACTCATAGAAAATGGTTCACATTGGCGATTACCAACGCCATCTGTAGGAAATTAAAGGTACTTTCAAGCAGCCTAGTACTTCCTTGCACTGTTGATTAACATAGCTCCAAAAGGATTTCTGGTGTGATTTAAGTGGCCGTTGATTCCCACTCAGATGGCGTTGAAAATACACACGACTTAGTCGTTTGTATTCGTAGTTGAGCCTGTCATAATGGCGTTTGAGCGATTATGTGTGGTACTTCGTAAATCTTTTGAGAGCCGCTCTTTTGGTCCGTTTTAGCGCACGAAGACCGTTAGGTATGCAAGGGACCCGAGATTCAGTCTGAACGATCCTTTTTGTGACATACCTTTCAATGACATAAGGCAAGATGTGGGAAAAAGTTTGAGCAGTGATATTAACGTCGCTTAACGTGAAAGCTCTACGGAAGTCATATGACACAGTAACAGGAGTGTCAACGAAGTCTCAAGCAACAAAATCCTTAACGGCAACTGGTAGAAGAAGGACGGTGAAGAACATCCTTAACTAAAGACACGGGGGGCGTAGAGATGACAGGAGCGGTGTATCGGCCACTCACAAAGTTGCGGTACTTTAGCTGTCCAGAAGCTAGATTTCTACTGCGTGAAAAGAAGAACGCTCATGGTTTATGGTTGGGACGGACGAAGCCGCTGTGAGTTGGATTCCATGCCATCTCCGCGAGTTTGAAGTCCTCTAGAACAATCACTTCATCCTTATGAAGAAGGATTGAAATTAATTGACTTATTGATAATAATATGTAGGAGAAAATAATGCAATGTCACTGTACTCCTTCCCCATTTTTTCTGGGGTAGTGAAAGTGTGTAGTAATTTAATTCCAAAAGTGTTTAGTAATTTAATTCTAATGATTGAGAAGTCTCACAATTAATGGAGTGCTAAATATTACTTAATTTCATCCTTTTTCAAGTTATTTAGCATACTTAATTGTACATTAATATTAACCTTTTCAAGAGTCCCCGTGGTTTTGAATGATTACAGGTTTATTGAATGATAGTATGCATTGATACTTGTTTTCATGCTACTTGGGTTGTTGTTTATTGACAAATTGGAATGGCTGCCTAGAACAATCACTCTGGAGTAAAATTACATTAACAAAAATTATAGCTCATCCAAGTACCTAATTGTATCGTATTTCATGGCATCGTAAATCCAGTTCATATAATTTATAATACATGCATCCTGCAACCATCGTTAGATCAAGCGACCGAATAAACCGTACGACGGGTAACAAAAAATAAATACCAAAAACTCACCAAGCCATACGTTCACAAACTTCGACTATGTTTTCCATCATGCAGTAATCCACCTTAATTATAGCATCGTGATGGCCATCGCCACATAGAATATAGCATCGTAGAACATGGAGCAGATTTTTCTTTCGCAACATTCCATGTGAGCTAGGTTCTTCCTTTTTTTATCTATTCATAACGGCTCTATTGGAAATCTACGCTCTCCCTCAACTCTGACTTCAAAGAATTTCTGCAATTAATAAGTATAATTTGATAGACTATTTGTACAATCAGATTACAAACGCAGGGTAGTCGAGAAATCACCCAACCAAAGTTGCGTTTTACCGACCGAACAAATTAAGGCCCCTGGGATATAGTGATTTAATAACTGCCATAAAATAACACCATACTGCAGATCGGAACGGACCATGCTGAACGCGTAGTACATTATCCAGACTCCGTTGTTAGAAATATGCATGTATATCATTACTTCAGCCGATGTAATGGGGAAGTAAATTTAGAGAAAAAGCTGTGTCCATAAATCTTCCATTTCCAATCAAGTTTTCCGCTCATTTCCGTTAGTTTTGTCCATGGCATTCCAATTCATCTACAGTCTTGGAAGATTTTTTTCATCAATTCTTTTAGCACTTCAAAGATGTAGAGATGTTCTGCAATCAAGACGGTACACAATATCCTTATCTTGTTTGTATGATTTCCGTTTGATTCCTCGATGCATTTTCGGGATGAGCGTTACACGCTTTCACAATCACCTGGTTTATTCTTTATTTTTACTATGCAGCTCTCAAAATTCTGAAATAATAATTGTGAAAGCGCATTTGGGTCCATTCTTAGCTCAGTCAGTAAAGTTACTGCTACAAACCAACACCATGCTGGAGTTGACTAGGTTCGATTCCACGTCTGATATATGAAATAGTTGTGCTTACCACTCATTCATTCAAATGCAGCAATGGTACAGGCACCGCGAGCCTTCAATGAACAGTTGCCGAAGAGCATCTAGAGCATTAACTAGAGAGCTGGAAGAAGGCTAATTGTGATGAGCAATAAGCTCCAAATACCAAGATAGAATATTTTATTGCTTTAACTGAAACGAAACGATGGATCCGTCAAAAAGTTTTCACTGAATTCGACATCCTTTTACAGGCGATGCTGTTAACTTTTCCACTACATTGTTGTTATTCCTCGGCATTAAAAGCAGTAGCCCGCAGCCACAAATAATACAGTCAATTTTTTCACGCCGGTCTATACATTTCAGGTTACGGCAATATAGCACCTCGAACCACATTGGGCAGGATTGTAACACTCGCTTACGCCCTACTGGGGATTCCATTAACTCTAGTTTATTTATCGAGCACGGGTGGTATGCTGGCGAAAGTTGCCCGCGGCGTTTTTTCCAGGTAAGTGAAAATTTTGTTGTTGTTGTTGTTATTACTATTATGATTATTATTATATATGATACACCACAACATTCTGTGCCAGCCACTGTTGACCTGGGAATTAATTAAAAACCATCCCAGTCATACATTGGCCGTATGATGTATATTCACATTAGGGTGGTTCAAAGTATCGTTTCTGCTCCATCCCTCTTAATTGATACCAATACAGGTATTGACTTTCCTTATAAATTAATATCTAATTATGCTGTGCGTAATTCGTCAAAGTTGAAGCTAGATAATCTTCTCGGAATCACCGATGGCTAACATTGTCGTACACTGTTATACTGATGAAATGGAAAGATCAGAACAAAAAGTTTGGATTTCCCATAAGAACTTCAAAAGACCACAGCCGTTCGTGTTCGAAAAAAGTTAAAATTTTGAAAGATGTACTTGAACCTGATTTGGTATCGAGTGAGTGGAATTAAGCAGAAACAATACTTTGAACCACCCTAATCCACTTATTATCATCTAAATGTATCTATAGAAATATTTCCATAAACAATCAAAGAGCACATCCTTATCCCAGAGTATGATTTCTCGAAACATACATACCCAGAGGGAAAAACAATTCCGTAAGTCTAATTAGTTGTTTACATGGGTACTTGAAAGTTTACTGTAATTGCTGTATCTTATTCCGAATATTCATGTGGCGCATTGTTACAATTATCTGAATACATGGCGATGTGTTGTTCACGAAAGTTCATACATTTACTTTTGCTCCCGTTTTTGATTAAGATATACATGCGGGTCTTCTACAACATGATGCGTGGAGCAGCTGCATAAGATTTCTCTACTGTCCTGCATTCAAAGGAACTGTGGTTTATTATATAAAAAGAAATAGTGGGTTATATCAGGGAGATAACCGCAAGGTTCACGTAGGACCGCGTTGGTTGATAGTAATAATGGTATCATCTTATTTTGTACATATCATTTCACATATAGTTTGGTTGGTTAAAATGTTAATATAATAGTTCCGTAATTTTGCTATGGACTCGTCTCTTCTTGTGAATCTTGCTCCATACTGCACTTTCGTGATCTTTATCTTTCTGAGTCATACTATTCAACGCTAATATAGAGCACGCGAGACGAACCGAAATGATTTCATAAGGGCAGAAATTTTATCATTGTTTTGGGTATATGTACATAGAAACCGGTAACTGTCCGATTAGCTGGTCTTGCATGAATCTGGCTCCCATACTATAACCGGGCGGACTATGGCGGATGGACACAGCCCTATCCGAACCACCAGCTGAGAACTCGTGTCGAAAACTGAAATCATTTCCTTTTTACTTAAAATTGTTTTTATTTGCATTAGTTTTGACTAACATCCCATTTTTACAGTCTTATTAATATAGCTCTGAAGGCTCTACAGCTGTTATTAACATTTAATTTTGAATTTTAGTATAATTATTTCACTAGGAAGTTCATTCATAAGTCAGCCCTTAGGGCATTGTTGTTTGAAATTTGATAACCTACTTAAACTAAAACTTAACTACAATTTGTAAATCCTTGGGGTGGGGAACCAAATTCCGGATGATCTGGGGATGAGGCCGCGATGATGGTGATAGGCAGCTTCGACGGCAGCTTCAACCTCGACTCCGATGGCTTCGATAGACTGCTGTTGAAAACTGGGAAGCAGATGACAGTTGATGTTGTAGCGCAGGGCGATCGCAACTTCTCCACTAGAGTCGCACAATCCGGTATTCGGGGATGGAAATGCTGTGTTCCGGCTTGAAATGTGTCTCGGTGATGATGGCGATGTCGATGGCCTTCCTGTTAAGGGAGTCACCGAGCTCAACAGTTTTGTTCTGGATGGAACAAGCATTCCAATTGAGGGTGCTGATGGTGCGATTATGGTCCATGTTTGTAAATGAATTTCATCGTCACGGATGTGACGGCTTTGAGCTGTTCCTCCTTCAAGCGGCAGGAACGTAGTTGGCGGTAGAGCTCTTGGATGAACTGTCCATCGACGGGTAGTTGCGTGGAGGTACTGCAACTCGGATTGACCCAGCCTGTTGCTGGGGCGGAAGCTGACGGGTGGTTTCCATGGCGATGGTTTAATATAACTGGTGGCAGATTAGGCACTTGGTACCGGAGCGTCGGAAACTTCCCCTCGTCCTTCCGAGGTGGCGGGCGGCGATGACCAGACTGTGACTTGGAGGACGCCTGCTTTTGGATGGCCAAATACTCCACGCGTTTGGGACAGGCTCGGTTGATGCCTTCGTGATTAGCGCCACAGTTGGCGCACTTTGATAGGACACCTTTATCCATCGGGCGCAATCCATTGTTGTGTGCGAGCGCTTTCCACACCGGGGTTTCATGTGGCAGTTTCGCATCCCATGACCAAACGCCAGATTGGCTCGTTGTTAAATAAATCATTTTTAAGTAAAAAATTGAACTACTTATACTAATAGCACTTAATTGTAATTTCAATGCAAAAAAATATAAGTTTTTTTTTATCAAATGTGTATGAATGAAGTCATTGTTTTTATGTTGTAGAAGGAGATGTTTGCTCATCACCATGAGGCACCAAGAGTGAACATTAATATTTTTGGCTAGAATGAAAGATGTGAAGAGAAAGTGAAAGTTCCATCAGAGTACGGCAGGTAGGAAAATCTAATAGATGTTTATTGAAAATTGAGCGAAAGGGCATGTTTCCAATGGTACTCGAACCATGGACGTCAATCTTTGCCTAACATCCCACTGCGGGGTAGGTTGTAGCAACGGAACAAGTCCGCCACTTCAACAGGCAAAAATTGACGCATGGAAAGACGCTCATGTACCACTATGGCTTGTATAGTTATTCTAGCGATCTATTGTGTGCACTCTGTTTATTGATACGCACATGGGAGAGGAACTCTCTCATCCGGTGAAGTTGCAGCAACAATCAATATGCAACTAGCGATTTGAAATTGGTTCACTGTTGTAGAACCCCTTGATCCGAATTACATCTTGAAGGCAGCACCTTGCTGTACATATTTGCGCCTTTGTTTTGATTTGCTGTGTTATTTTGACAGAATATTTGAGAGTGTGTTCGTGTGAGTTCATTATGAGGGGCGCATTATTAAGCTTGGGACCGAGCTTGGGACCGATGTGCTAGTACTGACTGAGCCAAGAAAGTAGTCGGGTGGCATTCAACAAATATAATAATAAGAAATAAAAATATGTAATGTATATAAAATATATAAATATAAAATATATAAAATATATAAATTAATATAAATAAAAAAAAATATATAAAATATATAAATATAAAATATAAAAAATATATTAAACAATAAGAAAACAAAAATAAGATTAAAACATCATACCTAAAGTGTGTATTTCATGTTTTATTGAATAACTATTTTTGTATAAAATTTACATGTCAGGTATCTTCGGCATTTTGATAGTTGACAACTTACACTATATGAATTAATATAAGATTTGGTTTAAGGACATAATATTAAGATGTTAGGGATCTGGTAATGTAAGTTTGAGATTCTTTATACTAATTCCCATACAAACTTTGAATAGCGTGTGCAAAGCCAAATTAAAACCAAATGTGTTAAAATTTTTGAGGGACTATCAGGACCCAAATTGGCGTCGATTAAGCTTAGGGGAGCAAATATTTCGAATTTTGCATCAGCCTATTTGGTACATAGGTCGATTGAAGGAACTAGGCTTACATTACACCCCCTTTCCCTATTTTTCAAACGAAAAATAAAAGCTATGATTTGGTTTATTTGTTTTGCTGTAATCCCATTTTGTTCAAGTGGCCCCTATTGTGAGGCACCCCATGTATTAATAAATGAATACATACATGATTTTATGTTAAGGTTGAATTGAATAGAACTTTTCTATTATGACAGATATTGGAATGCACAAATAGGCATGTTTGGTTTATGGTAAGTGAACCATATGAAGTGTATTTACTTACTGTAGGCGCTTTTAAAACGGTCAAGTTATTTAATTTGTGTAGTGTAAAAT
Organism: Aedes japonicus; assembly: GCA_034211315.2. Lineage (NCBI taxonomy): Eukaryota > Metazoa > Arthropoda > Insecta > Diptera > Culicidae > Aedes > Aedes japonicus. Next base: position 645,496 of record JASCZW010000172.1, on the reverse strand, counting down.
TTTATGTAAATCTTTCAAGTTTGAAATTTGTATAAATAGCATTTTTGTCTTCTATGATCTTAATGTTTTATGTGACAAAAGTAAGACCTTGTAAAGAAAGAACATAGTATATGTATTTCAGTTTTTGAGCCATTTCATATTAGGTCAGCCTTTAAAAGCAAGTCCGAAACTTTAAATTTTTTGATGAGAGCTTTTCTCAATTTTTTTGCTCACAACTATTTTATTAAGAATCATTCCACCAGGTACTTGAAAACTTTGAGAAGCTCCTTGAGTGGAATCCTCGTACTTGCTCCATAACTTGTACCACTTTGTACCACTTGCACATAAAACAAGATGTCAGTCTTTCGCCGAATATTCCCAATCATGATTTCTTACCCACCTTCGGCAATTCGATACATTTTAATTTATCCGAGCTTCATGAAATCCCAGAGCATCATTGTCCTATGATTGCTCCGGTAATTTTTGCTGCAAAGTTGATTCCACTAAATCGTTCTTCACTGATACTAATTTAGCAGCAATACACTTTTCGCTAGAAATTATTGCCTCACTAACACCAGACCAGTACTTCATTTTCACGGATAGTCTCAGTTATATAGAAGCTATTCCAATCTCATTGTTCAATTCTAGACAATCAGAAACCGGACTCGTGGGCAAAGGTGGGCGCTATGGAAGGCGATATTATTAATCGAAAAATCGCCTTCAATGAATGTTTTCCTATTTTTCACCAAGTCACTCGTCAGCTGTGACGAGAAAAGGAGATTTGGGACGATGGCAACATTCTAGTATCCTAAAGGTTTCGAACAAATCTTGGTTTTGGGGATGGATGTGGGTCAAGACATCATTCGTGTGATGTGTCGCTTCATGTCCAATCTTTATTTTTTGAACGCTAATTTATACCGTGTTGGGTTGAGCAACAGTTATCTTCGTGAATGTGGGCAATGTTACCAGAACGCAAATCACGTAATTTGGTCATGTGCTGAGCATCGTGGAGTCAGATTTTTGTTTTATGATTCCTTTCGGGCTCGAGGTAGGCAACCCAATGTGCCGGTTTCAGACTGTACGCATGAAATTTATAAACGTGTTTTTGACTTGTATTACATAGAAGCTTCAATAACCTATGTGTTAAGTTTCAATATTTTTTGTTTAGTTTAAATTATTTTTTTTTGTTCTTTTATCGGAAATAAAAGTTGCATAGTTTTAAGTAGACGATTGAGACCTACTGATTTGATTGTGAAGCTGTGAATTCTTCCCCCAAGCTTAATAAATATTGCGAAATGTGTAATTCGATTTGTTGGATCGTCTCGTTGGAATTAGATTCTAATGTTCCCGTGGGTTTTGCGTCAGTGACGATTCTTACGAGTCCGCCCCAAAAACAATAGGTAGTATAAGAGCCCATTCGGTTGCATAACCTTTTGTCAGTCAAAAGGATTGCCCTCTCTTGTTTACCCTGCATGGGATAGTATGACAAACGGTTATGTGCCTGATAGGATACTACCGTTCAAATGCCCTCCGCTCGTTTTCAAACTTGTATCTTTCAATTTCAAAGCCTGCCGTTGCCCTATACGGAGCTGTCAATACACTTTCTCTTCATGTCTATTCGTTCGAGCAATAAAATTACTGTCCACTCCTAGCGCTTCGCATGGAGATGAGAAATTATCTGCTTCTGCAAACTTCATCACATAGTAGTTATGTTTTTGCTTAATTGGCTTATTCAATCTCCTCTTCTAAGCTAAATTCCCGCATCTTTGACTGAACTTTATCCATCACACACTTGTGCCATCCTTCTTACACACTTCCATCCACTCTTCAAATCCTTGTCGTTATAGAAGACCCTCCTTGTTTTCCGGAGCTTGCCTAGCATAATCCCAGCATAATAAGCGCCTTCCTTATCTTGAAGATATGAGTCCAGTCCGCTTAATTGAAATCGAATGGTTTGGATTGCGCTCGAAGGAATCCCTCATATTCCTTGCGTTCACGGGGTCGGTCGTCTTCGCTTTTCTTCTGCTGTCAACTCGCCACTGGGTCGTCTGCGCCTCCTTGAACGATTTTACCACACGGTACACAGTCGAATTGTCGGTTCCCTACTGTTTCGCGGCCTGGATTTTCCACAAATGCGCTCATAATTCTTTATCGAAACACTTATTTCTTGAATGGTAAACATTACACTGCATTACACTGCACATGTTAATGTTACAATCTAGACTAGTTCTACCCAAAATTTAATCAACGTTTACCCATGTAATAACAAGTTATACACAAATGAAAGTGTTGTATTTTTTCGAGTACGATCTTTAGATGGCCTTGATCTCGCGAAATAGCTAGTACAGCAAATACTGACATGTAAACTAGCGCCGCGTTGCGAAACAATTCTAAGCTACATATCCATCATCTGGAAAGCCTTGATCTACTCACAAACACTTCTGAACACAGTTACTTTCTCTAAGACCCAAGTCGCGAGATATTGCATGTTGGGACCACTTATCATGATGAGCTCAACCACTAATGGCATAAGTGTTATCCACAACAAAATTTTTTTTGTGATTCAAAGATTGTATAGATCGTAATTTGTGCACAAACGACGACGAAATTATCATTATAAGGGCGGGTGATTTTTTTTACACTAATTTGTTAAAATCACCTTGTATGGTCGATCTTTAGCACCTCTGGTTCAACTCATGTTTAATAGCAAATAGTATTTATAATGACGATAAAGCGGTAACGAAATATGATACACACTCATGTATTTTGTTTAACCAGTTAGGTGACAAACTAGCCTAGGAGGCTGAATGTCACCATAATAAAGACGAAAAAAAGGTGATTAATTTCTTTTTTTTTTTGCGTCTTCCAGAGTATTCTGTTGCTGTTTGTGTTCTAATTGTGGCTACTGCTGTTACGATGAGGAGCGTATGGCAGAAAAAGAACGCCGGATGAAGCGTAAACGTCAACAGATGGAGCTGCGAGCCCAGCATATTGCCCTACAGGAGCCTTATTACGTACGTTCCGGTTCGTTGCACAATAACCTACTCCATTCGCCAGAAAAGCAGGTACCAATGATAAGCGACATAGATTCAATGAACGGCACCGATAGCGAATCACGTATCTCCATGCATGGACTCAGTATATTAGCGCCAATTTTACTGTGCATTGCTATGATGTCTATTTACATAGCATTTGGAGCATTTGCACTCTACAAGCTCGAGGATTGGCCTATCATAGACGGAGTATATTTTTGTTTCATGTGTCTCTCAACGATTGGATTTGGGGACATGGTACCGGGTTTGCGGAAAGAATCCACTATGACCACGTGGTTTTGTTCAATTTACATCATGTCTGGGATGGCAATCACAGCCATGTGTTTCAACGTGTTGCATGAAGAAATCATGCACAGGCTCAGACATGTTGTAGAAATCCAGAAGAAGCTAAAACTAAGTGACGAACACAAAGATTTTCTAGCATCCTGACGCTACGAGAAGAATACAAATCTGTATCAAAGGAATCCCACCGAGGAAACATTAATTACAGGTAAGGTATACTATATTTACAGTTCGCAATATTTTACCTCTAAATATGTGCACTGGGACAAGTATTAAACCGTGTAGCATCACATTTTCCAATCAAATCCATATTTGAATACAGAAAACGAAAATCTATCAAGCTATAAAAAATTTCAAATTTATGAGATAAGCTGTAATTAAATTCAATAAAAAAAATATATCACATGAAATTCGCGAACCTTCATCCGTATGATAATCTGTCATATAGCTACACCTTTTTGACTAAGTGCTCGTCTCCAGAGCTGTACATGTATATTAATATTATTCTCTAACACAAACTCTGCTATTGATCAACAGGTACGCCAACATCTTTAATTTTTGCCCAGGAACCCGATTTGAACCAATTACACGTACTCAAAGATTGTAATAATCATTCACTAGGACACGAACTGGTACCGATAATTACCATGAACAATCAATTGATACTTCCTGAAGTCCTTGAAAACATACCAGATCTTTCTCTGACGACTGAACAATGTAATTCGGCTTTACCTATCGCAAATCAAAACATACAGTCCAACTTAAATACCGGAGTGTATACACTACCAGAGGAACCAGAGTTAGAATCTGATGAAAATATGACGATTTAAAATAAATCGCGATAGAAAAAAGGGGTTTAACCCGTCAATAAACGAACCTGGAAAAAATGAAAAAATGTACTTCACAGTTTTTTTTAGTTTTGAGACCTGAAAAAAATAAACGGTGCAATCCATCGTAAAGCATGAAAATCACCATCAATAACTCCATTGAACAAAATGAAAACAGATGAAAAGAGGTTCGTACAGAATGTGGTCAAGTTGAAAATTTATGAATTGTTGCGTGGAGCTTCGATTCAGCCGTGTGCTTCATGCTGTTTTCCGTTGATTTATGCCTTCATAATATAAAAGGTTGAAATTTTTAACCAATCATAAATGAGAGAACGTATACCTGCCTTACGGGAAATAATAATTTGTTAATTTCACTGCTCATCGTGGATGAACGATGATGGCATTGACTAATTATGTTAAAGAGGCACTTGTGCTTTATTGTTGTACTGACACCACAGGTCCCTGTTCTGACCTGAAAAATAGTTATTTTTTAATTGGATAAATTACGGTGACAGAACGGATGACTTTGCTCAAATTATAACTTGAAAGTTCAAGCCAATGGTCTCGAATGATAAACAATGTATATTCTAGCAGTAGGAATAGGTCAGCTAACAACGTTGTTCAACGAATTATTTATTTTTCTCGAATATTTTTTTCTCTGCCGAGCATCTACTATTTACAAAATGTCGAATATTTTTCTACTGCGATCAATTCAGACCTTTTAAAAATGTTGATTCATACGTGTTAACTTGTTGTTAATATACATTCATTCTCTTACAGATATTTTTCCCGTTTATTTGTCTATATTTATCAAATAAATCTTGCGGGCGTAGTACTACAAAAGAGCCTCTTGTTGATGATCGATTCTTTTAACACTCATGAATAAAGCGTCTGCAGACGCATTTTAAGTAGAACGAATCGTAGAACCAATAACCTTTTCCTGGCGACCAAGGCTACAAACAGAACCCCAAACTAGTTAGGTTTGCTGTTGTAAATCGAAAAAAGAATTGATGAGGAGAAATTCGAGCATCAATTAAAGGCCCTTTTCTAAAACTATGCGAGATATTCGGGTAAAGAGTTTCTTTGTTTTCTCACTGCCCTAATAAATTTCTTGTCGATGTTTTTGCTTAACAACATAATCTTCAACAAGGTAATACGACAAACATTTTTCATTGGGGCCTTACTGACAAACGTGAACAATGGCTTCTTCCGCGAATTTCTCGTTAGGGACTGTTCATAAACCACGTAGACCGAAATTTCACACTTTCAACCCCCTCCTCCCTCCCCTATCTTAGACTTTAGTAGACTTTTTCCAATCCCCCCCCCCCCCCTCCAGTCTACGTAGACATTTTATCAAATGCATGTTTTTTAAATTTATGGAAAATGTTCTACAATATGTAGCAGTGGCGGAGGAACGCCTTATGAAATAAAACTCAAACCAACAGGTTGTTCAGTTATTCATTTTTATTTTCTCAGGTAACCAATAAGTAGTTCCAAAGCGTCTTCACGGCAGCCTATGAAGCAACTAAGTCGCCTTAAATGCAACATAAATGCCACTTTTGGCCCAATATACGGCAGCTTTACTGCAATGCTATGATAATGCTTCATTAATGCTATTTTGCATTCGAAATGCTTATTACAAGCTACAAGCATTTAAATAGCATTTGAAATTCAACTTAACAACGGATAGTATTCAAGATGCTGATATAATGCTTGTATCATCTGAAATGCAAATTAAGGGTTGATTTACTGCATATACTAATGCTTATTGTTTCATAAAAAATGCATAAATAAAAAATAACATCAAACTTTTATGCAAATGCTAAAAAAGCCCACACCATGGCTGCTTGAACCAATAATTGAAGTTCATCAGCGGAAGTTCTGATGAAATTGTTTCATGGATGTCAAGTCCAATGATTTCGACAAAAAGTGATTCTATCCATAGAACTTCCGTAGCTCCGTTCTCGTCGACCTCACAAAGAATTTCTTCCTGGCGTTGCTTGAGTGGCCTTATTTTCTTTGACGACATATCTGCCTTGTGGATGCTTTTGCGTTGATCTACGTTCCCTTTGCCGCAAAATCCAGTCCACAATCAAAACAATCAAGTTCAGTTTATCTTCTTTAAAAGTTTTCCAAAGCAAGTTGAGATTCGTAGAATAAATAAAATAAATTCAGAACGCAACCAGCAAAATCCAAAATTTGTACATTTGTTCGCAACATTAATATGTTGAAAATAAGCATAATATGATTTTAATTTCAAACATCGATGTAACTTGGTTTAACAAATAGAATATATTTGAAAGAAAGCAAGTTTATGTTTGCGGCCAAAATAAATTCTATGTTGTTCTAATTAATTCTATGTTTGGATTTACCTGGAATATGTTGTTTTGACGGTATATTTTCTGCGTGGAGGACACACCACGGTCATTTCGCAGAAGAAGAGTTCGGCTTTTCGATAAAATAGGTGACTTATATGAGTTGCCTTTGAACCATGAGAAATTTACGGAAGAAGCCATTGTTTATCTTTGTCAGTTAGGCCCTAGAAAAATCTGTGTTAAGGTGATCTGTTCCCGTATTGCTTAGACTACTTTGATTCATGTATTGCAGTAATGCTGTTGAATGCTGTCTGATTTCCCCACAGTATTTAAGTTTGTGGAAATCGTGAGTAAAGGCTCTTATTGATAAGGATGAGGTGCACGGGAAATAATCCACACATATTTATTGGCAAAAATCCATAGAAAATTTCACATAATACTGATGTGTTCACACATAAACAGCCTACCCTGAGAGACACAAATGAAGTTTATGTGACAAATGAAATGTATGTGTGGCCACACATAGTGGTTGTGTGTACACATAGGAAGTATGTGTGGTTACAAATCGATATCATTTGTTGATTATATTGCAAAAAATCATTGATGGGACACATAGATATCATCATTGCTTTTTTATCAGTGTGTGACATTGCTTTCATTTTTGTTTTATATATTTATTTTCCGTCGGCCTATTTCCTCACATGGTGACAATCACCGACGCCAGGGAGACGACTCCACCACCTGGACCCTACGTAAAGACTCATGACTATGAACCGGGACCAACGGCTTTACTTCTCTTCCGAAGGAAGACGTGACCAAGATTTTTTCGTCTCAGAAAAACCATCGACGTCGACTGGGATTGAACCCAGGCCCACTGGGGTGCTAGTAGCAGTCACGCTCACCACTACACCATCGACGCCGGCTAACATTGCTTTCATGTCATAATATTTGGCCAGCGTTCTCTTTACATCACACGACTTAAATATTTTGGCAAACATTAATCAACAAATATTGTTCATTAGGGCCTAACTGACAGATGTCAACAGTAGCATTTCCGGAAATTTTTCGGCGTTGAAAACTCGATTCATTATTCCACCGCAATGATTTAGAAGAGAAAGAGTCCTCCTATCCGATTAAATTGGCATGTTTGCGTAAGAAGGTTATGAACCACGAACTATTTACAAAGAAATTAACGTTTGTCAGTTTGGCCATAAGCGACGAACTAGCCCAGGAGGCTAAAAGTTCTTCTCTTTAATAAAGAGAAAAACAAAAAAAGTTTGGCCCTAATAAAAAAAAACTCTGTGTGTGCTAAGTGTCACACCTTCTCATCAGTGGGCGGCCCCAGGGTGGACGCGGGACATTTTTCTCAAACGATTTTCACCGTTCATTCCTCATTATTCCTTTACGTTAACTTAAATTTCGTAGTTCAATTCCGCTTTACAAATGATTTCATCGTAACAGGAACTACTAGAAATTTGTTAAGAATGTATGTGTTTCAAATGAAAATTACAAAGACTCTTCTTTTTAATGCTCAGCATTTGAAGATTTTTTTATCACAATTAGCTTGTTGCCTATTATCATTGCCGACTGTCAATCAATGAACGAAATACGGATTCATAGTCGAGTTAACATGCATGGTGTTAGTGAATTTATTGATTCTATATTCTCTAAAATTTCTTCGGTTTACGTTAACAATAGGAAAAATCCCTTTTTGGTTGTTTTTCAAAGACTAAATTATTAAGTACATAATTTTTTGTCACACAAGTCAATGAACACAGCTCTCATAGTCTCACTTCCGCAAGAACTACACACAGAGCAAAGGTTGACACCATTATGCAAATATATTGTTTCAATGCACGCATAGTAAAATATTTTCACAGATCATTAAGCCCACTAATAATAACCGGTGTGCATATATAACATCTATTTTCACGGAGCAGTTTCATCCTTGGTTTATTAAGTATAGAATTAAAACAACAACAACAAAAACAACAAGAAGCGTAACATTGCGTAATTTATTTAGCCACCGAAATGAATATTTAAAATATAATATCGTACTAATTTCAACGCTTATTCAATGTTATTTGAACACAGTCATCCGTTGCCTCCAAATGATATCCACGATAATGAGCTTTTGGTGAACGAAATTAAAAGAATGAAAACACAAATCATTCGGCGTGCAAATAAACAGGCGACATATGGCAGAATGTCACACCACCGAACATTGAAGATGGCGAACTCTCTTATTGGAACCTACACGTAGTACATATAGTGTTTTGTTTTTATTTGCCAGTCCATCTCCACTGGCTGAATATTTTCATTGGCATTTCATTTCCATTTTGGCTAACAGGCGTGCTTTAAATTGCGTCTGATATGATAAACTAGTCCCTTGTTCGTGTTTGGATCAACAAACGGAAATGGACACGTACGAGATGGAAATTGAAACGGAAATCAAGCGTCAGAGGCATTTAACGCCACCATTTGCCACTTTTACATGTATCCGATAAATGTGACACCTGTAGCATGAACCTTCTGCTCTTCTCTGAAAGGGAAACATTATTTTGGATATGACCTTTTTCATTTCCCATTGGTCAATACCGATTAATTAAAATGATCTTCCAAATTGTTTTATATGGGTCCTAAAACAACTAACCTAGTTGAAATCGACGAAAATATTCGGCATCCGAACAGAAATAAACCAACTTAGAGTTATCATGTTACAGACATGCCAAATTCAAATGTATGTAATTACATCGTCTAGATAAACGCAATTTCAAGCAAATCTACATTAATCTGAATAACTAACAGAAGGAATTGTTTTTTTTTTGGTTTTTATATTGACTTACGTCACCTAGACTAGAAACATTACAATCAATGGAACATCAAGATTTTTGCTCAGAATGAAACCATACAAGGTTATTTATTTTAGGATATTTGTAAATATAGATTATACTGCGGAATAACAACCGATAGCACATTATTTCGTCAATAAAAATGATAGGAAGCTAAAGAAAGAGATTGTGATATACGAAACAAATCAGTTTATCATCTGTACATATTATTATATAAAAATGTTACTAGCTGTGAGGAAAGACCTAATTAATGAAAATAAAAACTTCGAATGGATTTGCTGTCTTTATTGTACATCCGAAAGTCAACATGATTTCAGCGCAATTCTATTCTATTTGTTTCCTTTCCACTCTAACTTGTAAGTAGCCAACAATTTAAAGCTCCCTGGAAAATATCATAACAAGTTTATATATTTGGGTACCTATTTTTTTACGACATATTGCGTCCATATTTGTTGTACGATACACATATTAAAGCACCCAGGCTCACGGCCTGTAGGGAGGCTGGAACGAGGGCAACCGCATCGATCGTTTAACCCTCAAGGTTTAAGTAAATTAAATCGTTGGGATCGTACAGCTAAGGGTTAACGTTAACGCCGTTGTTATGTTATACGGTATTCTAGAATTCAACGCATCATAAAACAGTATAAAATCATTTTTATTTTCATTTCTTTCTGTACATAGGTATGTTCTAAAAATTTAAGAGAATTAACTTAATCCTAGAAATATCAACTTTTGTTTCACTGTTTGTGTTTGTTTTCTTCGTTACATGTTATATGTGTTTTACATTTGAAACTTTTGTTTCAATTATTTCTTCACAGGTATATACCGCGGTTACTCGCTTCATGAAATATATTGGGGTCGGGCATGGCCTGTGTTTAGATTCTTACTCAGTTTTTGATAGAGGTCACAGCCCGCATAAAGAAAAACAATTTGCTGTATAATCAAAGCTATATTTCAAATGTAAGATATATTAGCACATTTTGTTATTGTTATCGAGTAGTTTAATCTCATTTTCACCATACAACCTCTTCATTAACACATATTGTTAATATTTGCAATATTGTCATTGAAAGGTTTTTTATTGTCTGCACTCGGTCTGGATTATATATCAACTTTTTGGCATAGAGTACAGCAAAAATTTTGTTCGTGAAAATTGCCATTTTTTTAAGGTAACGTAACTTAACCGCCTATTCAGCATATTGTTATTTGGCCTTCTACCTACTACTGTTATATTGTTAAAACTATATAGGAGATGGTTAATTTAAAGTTGTCAACTATAAGGGTAAATGTCGAAACAATAACGGAAACGGGCGTCAACAATGAGGGAAATGATCCAGGAATGGTTTGTGATTATGCGGGAGACTGGTCGAATTTGATACTGTGTTTAAAACTGCCAGCGGAATGGTTGTTTTGATGTTTTCCGTGTTGCTAGGTGGTGCTTTTTCAAACGAATGCTGTGGATAATCGATATTGTATTTATATTTTTGATGAAGGTTTATTGACAAAAGAAACGGATTCGAATTGGCATGGAGTATAATGAAGACGAACCCGCAGCACTAATTAAATGTAATACGTATTGATCGAAAAATCTAAAAAAAATTGATGGGTGTAAAAATGAAAAACTGAAAGAAGACAGTTGAGTCTCCTTAAAGTTATAGAGCCATTACTGGGATTCCTAAAATTAAGGAAATTAATAACCTACATAACATTGTAAAACCTACCACAGCTCCTGAGTGAATAAAACCATGTTACCGTTTCAGTTGAAACCCGAATTTATCGACTAGCCACAATCCATTTTATTTTCGATCCATACGTTGTACCTAATGCAGAAAACAGCATGTTGTATAGCGCATCAGATGCGCCATACGGCGCACTACTACAGACATTAGGTACAACGTATGGATCGACAGTAAAATGGATGGTCTCTAGTCGATAATTTCGGTTTTCAACTGAAAGCATAATAGCTAAAACAACTACATCGCCGGTTTTTTTTAATACTTCTCTATGATTTTGTTTATAAAAATCAGTTTCTTGGTGGCTTGTTTGACATTCTGAAAACCAGTCGGTCAGTGTTAAGTGTTATTTCTTAATTTATATAAATATTTAAAAATATTAAATTTGAACTAATCAATAAGTATCCGAGCACTGATCAACGCTTCAAATGCCTCTTAAGTGACTTATTAGAGATAGGTCTTCTAAATCTGAATTGAACGCAAAATTCCCGTATGCAGTAAAATTCAGCTTAGCTAGGCCATGGAGTGGTACGCCGCCAACAACGTGCAGGTGGTTCCCAAGGACAAGAACCCTCCCAACACGCCAGAGCTCCGCCCAATTGAGAAATACTGGGCTATTGTCAAGCGGAACCTAAAGAAGACCAAAAAAACTGCTAAGGACGAGCAGCAGTTCAAGGCAAACTGGCTTTCTGCGGCGAAGAAGGTGGACAAGGTGGCTGTACAAAATCTGATGGCAGGGGTCAAGCGTAAGGCCCGGCAATTCGGATTTGGAAACGCGGAAGCCTAACTGAATATCTTTCCTGAATTTTATACTAATTGAACTTGAAAAAGAAATTTAATTTGATTTTTTAAATAAACGATTTCACCGATTTACACGCGTTTTCCCTTGACCAAATTTTGACCGTATCACCCTTTAGCTTAGCTTGACTGACTGTACGTATCGTTGACGTGCGGTGGTAACCAGAACGAAGAAGAAGAAGAAGACTGTACGTATCAATGGTTGCTACTCCTTGATTGATCAGAAGCAGTCAAATTGCACAGTGAATCAACTGAATGGGGCTGGGAGTAACCGGTCGTTCTCACGGTGCACGTTTCAGTGACTCGATTTCTTTAATAATCAATAAGGCTTTGTGCACAAATTACGTAACGCATGAAGGGGGGAGAGGGGGGTTGAGCAACAGTTACTTATTGTGACATATGGGGGAGGGGGGGTTTTAAAATCATTACGTAACAAAATAACCAATTTGATAAATAAATCAAAAGTGAATAATCATTTGAAAATCAATAAAATTTCCTGTGTGCCAAGCAAAGTAGCAAGTAGCAAAGGGTTAATTTATACTAGTTAAGATTCATGTTTAATTTTTTTTGCGAAAACCCCACTTTCAATACGTTAAATGAAAGCTTTAAATCCATGATTTGAAGCAAAAAAATCAAAGCTGAGCCAAAGCTTTGTTTTTGTATTATTAATCACGTTTGCCTTAACTGGAACACTGCACCAATTATCGCCAATTAAATTTTGGTTCCTTTGATGGCCAATTGCATGTATTCCTTATGGGAGTGGCCATAATAGAAACACATTTATGGCCAAATGATGCAAGAAAGCTGACATTTTAAGGAAAATGGAAGTCTTTCTTTTGATTCCAGATCAAATTCTAAAGCTTCGATAAATGGAGACGTACTTTTTAAATGTGATCTTCTAAACGAAAGGTATCTTACGACGATTTGTATCACCAATTGGCGCAATTGTCCATAAACGGTAAATCTACATGCCGAGAAATTTATAGTTCAGTATAAATTCAGCAAATTTTATTGTTGACTCACGGCTTACTCATAATTTTCATTTTTTCAAACAATACCGATTTTATGTTTGAACCAACAATAAATTTTGTTGTTTCTAAAAGCGCTGTAAAGGAGGCTTCTATTAAAAACAAAAAGCACTTATTGTTGAATCAAAAAATAAGATTTTTGGAAACAATACACCTTTGCATTGATTCGACCAAAGCGGTTGAATTGCAAAAAAACAAAAATATTGTTATTTTTATTAGACCCAATCAAATAATATTAAATTTTGTTAAATTTGTTGTTGATTGTTGAATCTGCAAAATTATTTTGTTGAATCAATAATAGTTTCTGTTGGAAATAATAATTGATTAACAATATAAGATTCGATAAGAAATTTAGTTTGTGAGATATATCATTGCATTATACTAAACCAATGTGTGGTTTTATTTAATACACAGGAAATGTTGATTCTAATCATTGCGTTCAAAATCCCAATGTTCCCCTGCGTGTAGCCTACATAAAATGCACTTGTTACTGCCCCTTTTGTTCTATTTTTTTGCCGTCATGAATTAGTCGTACACAGCCCTAATTCATACACTGCACGGATCAAAAGGAAAACTCTGATTAGAATATTTAAAAAAATTAATAATTATTAATTAATAAAAATTAATAAAAATTAATTAGATTATAAAAATTGAAATAGGTTAATATAATGCATTGCATAAAATAGTGTTGCAATCTTTAAACTAGATTTAAGTAATATGAATAAAAAATTTTTTTGTGATACTTTAAATAATTGAAAGACATTTGAGTAAACCTGTTGAACTAATATTTGAAACAGTTTTAAAAACATACGGTAACCAGAATAAATGACGTACTATGAGTTCAATGTTTTTCGTAATCTTTATAATAGCTTTAAGTTTCTTAAATAACATAAATTGACTGATGTTTGCATCTTCACTACTTTTAAGTTACCCAAATGAGATTTAAACATTAAAACCACCGCAATTATAGTTTTTGCGATGACTTCATAACAATTGAGAAATATTGGGGGGGGGGGGTGAGCGTTACGTAATTAAAGGGGGGGGGTCTAATCACGCGTTACTTATTGTTACATAGGGGGAGAGGGGGTCCAAAATCCCGTTTTTCTGCGTTACGTAATTTGTGCACAAAGCCTAACGGCGCCGGCCACGTCGTTGCAATCAGGTGGGAATCGGGATGGAAAGTTAGTGTGACCTTTGCTGTTTAAGGACCGTGTAAACCTATGCATCCCCACACAGGTCACAGAAAGGAGGTTTTTCTATGTTAGTACACACTTAGATTTTTTTACAGAAATCTGTAAAGTTTTACCGAATTCTCAACAGCTGAACGTTCGGTAATCTGATTTTACGGATTTCGGTAAAATTTTACCGAAATCCGGTAATTTTTTTACAGATATCTGTAAAATTTCACTGAAATCCGTCAAATCGGATTACCGAACGTTAAGCTGTTGAGAATTCGGTAAAACTTCACAGATTTCTGTAAAAAAAATCTAAGTGTGTAGGGTAGTGTTCAAAGGATCAGGATTCACCTTGATAAGTGATGTGACCATACAATATAATTCATATAATTCAGTGGACAAAAAGGATAACAATTAACTGCTTCGCTCCACATTTTTGAGAGCACTTACCACCTCTCACACTGAAATTTAATTTTAGTTTATATTACAATATCTAAGGTAATACTCACAAACCCATTCGTTGTTTTCTGCAACGAAACTGATTTGTTCTTTTTATGAAGATACATTCGTAATTAAAGGCACCCGCGCAACTGACAAAAGCACGAAGCTTTTGTTGACACAGAAAGAACATTCGTACATTGTATGAAAACAATATAAAGAGCTACGAATGTCTCTCTGGGGTTGCATGAAGGACTGACAGATCTACTTTATCGACTCAAAATGAGATTGACAAAAAAGCGCTACCATGTGGAGTTGTAGTTTTTTTTAAATGTTTCTGACATGGGGTTCGAACCTGAATATTTGGAAACTGCTGATTTTGAATCCGTGGTTGATCTCACTAGGCCACGCTGACTCGTGAGAACAGGTTTGATTAATGAGCATGAAGTTATAACTCTCGACAGCGCTTTAATTATTATTTTGGGTTATATAAATTATTCCCGCCCATACCAGCGAATCACGAAGTTCATTTCGTGCATTTTACAAAAAAGGTGTAATTATAGCATTTCACCAGATAAAAAGCATTATGAATGTTCCATACAATATACGAGACATTTGTTCTAAGTACAAAATCTATGTTTACGAAACGCGTGAAAACTACTTTACGAAAATAAATTTTCAGTGCAATTGTCTGAAAATCCTTTGCGGGGTCCAACTGGTTGGCGTTCTGCTTCTTCCAAAGGGCAGCATAATTAATCATCAATTAAAAGAGAGATTTGAGCAATAAAAAATGAAAAAAGTGCCACTAAATTATTAAGGCCTGTGCCAACAAATAATGTGTGATCAGCATTAAAAAATTAGGAATGAGCAATAAAAGATGAGAAAAGATCTTCGGATAATCTAATTGTGACCGGTAAATCTGTCAAATAAAGCAACAGCTATTAGTATATGTGCAATTAAATATGGCAGTATTTCCGCCAAATTATGTAATTTGAGCACTAAACTATTCGCATATGTCTTTTAATTTTGTTGGAATTTCCCATAAAAACAGTAAAATGAGCAATGGATATTTATATGGTTATTTATTTATCCATTGCTCATTTTATTGTTTTTATGGGAAAATCCAATAAAATTGAAAGACATATGCGAATAGTTTAGTGCTCAAATTACATAATTTGGCGGAAATACTGCCATATTTAATTGCACATATACTAATAGCTGTTGCTTTATTTGACAGATTTACCGGTCACAATTAGATTATCCGAAGATCTTTTCTCATCTTTTATTGCTCATTCCTAAATTTTTAATGCTGATCACACATTATTTGTTGGCACAGGCCTTAATAATTTAATGGCACTTTTTTCATTTTTTGGTGCTTTTTCTGAATTACTAAGTGCAGGTAAATATTTTAGTCCTTCCAAAGTATCTAAATGATGCCTATCCAAACCAGCCATGCTTGCCTGTATGGCGTTGCACGTGAACGAAAATTGCATAGTAACTCGAACTTATTTCTTTTTCCAATCTTTGTGCTCAAAACAAACACAGAATCAGAGCTCAGGCACGTCACTAATCAACGCAATCTTGTTTCTGCGAATTCCTTATCCTTACACACACACACACTTTTTCTCCACCGGTGCAAAATCTTCAGCTTCACATCCGGCAATGCGCATCAATCACCAACTTTAGCACGCCTGGTAATTTTCGCAGTTACTTTATTGTTATCATAATCAAGAATTGAATAAATAGAGTCACGAGAATTAAACAAAAAAAGGTTATTGTTGATTTATTTCTCATTTCCATGTCTAAAATTCAAACGCAATCCAAACGATGAATTGCTCTATTTTTTGAAAGGCAAAAGAAAACACGATAAACATGGTATAAACTCAGTGGTTTCATCATGTTCAGTATAATGTTTATTTAAATGACAATTTTAAAATAAAATACCTGAGCACATCGGAATAACCTTCGAGCATCGAATATAAACGATTGTTTTGATGGTATGTGGCGCACTATTTGAATACCGGGTCTACCGCGGTCTTCTATTATTTTCCGTATCACCGTGTCAATGCTTTGTTGCGAGCTGGTTTGGTATCGGGAATAGCGCATTATTATTAATTTCGGCTCTCTATTGTTCAACGGCGCGAGTTATCGAGCGAGTTCAGAATAAAGATAAGACAAACAGAAAAAATAGGATTGCTGGTAGGTGAGACATGATGGTAATTATTTTTGATCGTCCATACTATTAAGTTCATCATGTTTGCCTTTTTATTTATTACGGTTCTCTATTGTTCGACGGCACGGGTGATCGAGTGAGCGCAGAATGTGGGGGCTGGTAGATGGAATCATAATTCCACTTTGCCATTTTGTTAGTGAATCCAACAGCGTCGTTACGGTAATAAAATAAACCTTGTTTTCCGAAAAAAAAATCCACTCTAACATTTTTTAAGTCCCTTCATTAGCATCCATACTGATGGTAAAAATGGTTTGAAGCTGGAAATCGATATTAATACTTCAATATCTTACTAAACGTCGCGTGAATTCAGCTTATCGTTTACCAAAACAAACCTTGCTGCCACCCAATCCTGCTATCCAACATCCCAGGGATTTCTAAGTGCAGAAGATTCTCGGTTTCCAACAAAGTGAGTATTCCGTCAGCACATTCCTACCCTCTCTTTATTCGGGCGGACCGGGAAATTAAATTGATAATTTAGCAGTAAAATCTATTTTTTTTTTGGATATCTGAATCACGGTTTTTTTTCTTTACTATCGAGATTTTTATCCTCAGCCTGGTTCATCTCCCGTCGTTGTCACTCAAACATCTTTGCAAGTTGCACGGAAGATAGAAATAATTTCCTTGAAGAAGCGGTGATTCACATCGTATAAAGGGTGTATTCGATAAAAATGGCACACACATATATACTCATCAAAATTAAACTGATTTTCTTGAAATTTTCAGGGAATGAAGAACTACTAATGAGTTTTGATTTACAACATTTGTTTTATTCAATTTCGTCTCCCATCCCGAATGCCCGTATCTTCCTTTTCACTCCACCCATCAAATTTTGTACAACCGATTTTCCCAGTGTTTTTGTTGTTTTTACCCAAATTTTCTTCAATTCTAGCTCTGTTTTTATAGTTTTGGGATGTTTGCGAAGTTCCGTTTTCATAATTGCCCAGAATTTTTCAATTGGACGAAGTTCCGGTGAATTTGGTGGGTTCATATCCTTTGGCACAAAATTGACTCCGTTGGCTCGGTACCACTCCAATACGTTTCGAGCGTAGTGCCAGGATGCTGGATCAGGCCAAAACAGAGTTGATCCTTTGTGCTTCTTAATGAATTGCAAGAGACGCTTCCTAAGGCACTCTTCCGTGTAAATCGCACCGTTTATTGTTCCGGAAGTGATGAAGGGAGCACTTATTTCACCACATCCGCAAATCGCCTGCCAGATTAGAAACTTCTTTGCAAATTTCGATAGTTTCTTATTTCGAACATCCTCCGGAACATTGAACTTCGACTTGGCAACGAAATATTCTTGCCCAGGAAGTTGACGGAAGTCGGCCTTGACGTATGTTTCGTCATCCATCACGATGGTTCTTATTACACGAGACACAGTTGTATTTGCAATTCCAAGCCTTTTAGCAATCCATCGGTGGGACGCCCCTGGATTTTGATTGTGAGTGCACAAAATTTTCTCACGGACAATTTCTTGTTTCGACGACATGACTGGAACTACTGAATGTATAACTATGAAACTTGACAGATGTAAATAATACACTATGGATAAGATCTACTCAAATTTCAAGGTTTTTTACTCATACGATTCAAAAGTTACAGAAGATTTTCTGTGTGCCATTTTTATCGAATACACCTTTATGTGAAATTAAGTAAGATCAGTTGGCGTATCTACTTCGTTTGACAAAACCCATGGTAACAAAACGGCCTGAAAATTTGATCAACTTCTTGGCAAGATTTTGATTATCAAATGCATATGAAAAATGAACCGCGTGACAGTAGATTTATTCAATCACACTAAAGCAAACTCTAGCATTTCCACACACAACTCCAACAGACTTTGCTGACTCCTGTTCTTTACTCCAGATAGTCCTCTGCACACGTTATAATTATAAATATCTTGACATCGCGACGATTTATCCCAGTGGGTCTGGCTTTATTCCCAGTCAAGGTCGGTGGTTTTTCTGAGGCGAAAAGTAATGGTCACGCCACGAAAGGGAAGTAAAGCCGTTGGTCCCGGCTCAAGTGTTGTTGAGTGTGATATGTAGGGTCCAGGTGGTGGAGTCGTCTTCCTGGTTTCGGTGGTTGTGTCCTCACAAGGGGGCCGACAAAAAATAAAAGATTACAAAAAATCGCTACGATTTGGGACGATTCTAGATAATTTGATCTTTAAATGACTCGACTGTTTGGTTGAATCAGAGGCTCAAACGCACGGTTTTGTTCCCTTCCCATAACCACTAAACATTGGGTCAGCCATCGAATAATATGAGTCTTAAAACTGGTGTCATTGACGTTGACCAATGTGTTTAAACTTAGATAGCCGTTTTAATTTGGATACCCTTCGGCCACGAATCACTGATAACTTAAAAATGTTGGAAATATTTTCGATAAAAATACTGCATAATAAAAGATGGGTTGCCATTTTGCTGTTATACCAAAAGTTCTGCAATGAGTTAGACCTCGGGTTTTCCCTAAAGCACGGAATTTTCCTACAGGAGGCCAAAGTACACAGATAAAAAGAAACATTGAATTTTCTGCATTATTTAATGCACATAAATGGAACGCTACATTTGGCAGAAAATAATGGGATATCTTATGTAAATTTAAGCCAGATAACGTTTGAATCAAGCCTGTTGTATGAAAGATTGCAAACATTGTTGTATGGCGCATCAAAGACTACAACCAATTGCGGCTTGGAATTAACCGAAGGGAAATTTTACGCGCTTGTTAAAATTAATTATTTTTTCTGTGTAACTGTGTAGTTAAGTTTCTGGAACGTACAATTGTATACGATGTTTGCTCATGCTGTAAAAGTTTTACATCCATAAATACACCGTGTCCAATATATATTCACACACTTTTCGTCTCATCATAGTCGTGAAGCTACAGTTCACACACAATCTATGTATTGGTGTAATCTTGCACTGTGTTTACACAAACCATTGAAAGTTCTGTTTGATTATTTTTATTCAGCGTCTATCTTTTATCAACAAAGAAAGAAGTTCCTGCTGTGATGATAAAAAAAAATGTTTGGAAGGAGAGCAACCACCCTAGTAGCACACTTGTTGCCAGTCGGTTGAGATATTTTAAATATGACTTGCTAAGGCATAATCAAGTCACTACTACTAATAAAGATCGTAGTGTGCTAAATGGGCAGGCGCTATTTTAAGGAGTATTAAGAACCTGGAAATAAACCGTGATTTTGTGAATCGAACCATTAGAAGGTACCGTGAGAGTTCCTCTTTGGATCACCGGAAAAAAATCGATCCGAAAACGTTCAGCTTGGACTGAACGAATGATTAAGACCGTCATGCCACAAATTCTGTAATGGCCGGTGATCTTAACGTCTTGAAATCAACCATGCACAGCCATGTACTTAAACAGAACCTGGGATGCCACGCTTTCAAGAAACTTAAAGTTCACGGGTTTTTCAAATCTTCCAAGGCTTGAAAGAGCCTCTCCTACTATCGCGGCACGTTGGACGAGACTTTGCCTTTTCCGATGAAACGTAAGATGTCCTGCAGTAGTCTCACAATGTCTAAAATGACAGGTTGTGTGATTGCAGGTCTTAATACATCTTAGATAGCGATAGAAATAGTCCACGGTTCCAAAGCACCGTTTCCGCGTTGGTTTGAGGGGGTATTTGCAAGCACGACAAACTACCGCTTTTTTTCTCTGTTCGGGACATAAACAATTGCGACCAGTAATTTGATCTATTGTAGTATATCCCGTATCCTTTGTTTAGTGCATGTCGAGTTACTTCATCACTATTGAGAAATGATGAAGTATTCGATGTTGTTACAGTTGTCATTGTTTGTTTGTTGGCAATGAATCAGGTTTAATTGAAAGTTTCCGCTGTTTAAAGCCTTTGTGAGCGATAGCACTCTTCAAAGGCGCGCCCCTTTATCAGTCAAAACCGGATTCATTGCAACAAAACAAACAATAACTCCGATACTGACCATGCATCACAACCCTAGTCCTAACCAATTCAAACTATAGAACATCAAATAGAAAATGAGAATTCACATAAATGAAGACTAACCATGTTTTCTTTATTCCAAGCTCATCCTCGGTGGCGCAACCCGAGTATTGTCACTTTTCACAAGACATAAAATGTAATGAGGACTATTATACGTTCCTTTGACTACAAAAAAAAATATGTTCCCTAGATTGAATTAATTAGGACCACGAAAAGGTGATCTACCAGCGTTACGGGTTAAAAAAAACTACCGCTTATTTTCATGATTGAATTTGTATGAGAATATGTTGGACAAAGTAAAGTGCGACGAGAATGGAAGTAAAGTGCGAGGAGAATTGAAATTTAACATATGCATGTACAAGGAAAGAGACCCTCTCTGATATTGACGGCAACAAGGAAAGAATGAATATGCTGATCTTTAATCGATCGTACTTTACGGAGGTGGACGGACCCAGGCAGAATCGAAATCAAGAAAAACTACAAGGGACAACCCAATGGGGTGTACGTAAAGGTGGCGTAGGACTAAGAAGCAATACGTAATGAATGGCGACAATGATCGATTGGAACAAGCAATTATCCGTCAAAGCCTTACCAAAAAGTCATTTCAATCGAGCAGGAGACCTGTCAAATGTCCTGTCAACCTCTTCCCTAATACAGGCTTTTCTTGAAATTGAGCTGAATTTCCGGAAAGAAACACGATGAAACACGTCATGAGTGCAGTGCGGTCAGACGTAGAATGATGACAATGTGAGTTTCGCTCTTCTCCTTTTATGTCATTTACGACGACAAATCACAGTTGCCGAATATGCATACGTTAGCACCCAAACCGATTAGTCTATAACTCTGTCGTCTGTGTTGAGAACAGCTTCCGTGATGTCAGATAATGTTGTTAAATAACCTACAATAGGGAAGATCCATTAATTATGTCACGCCATAAGGGCGGATGGGGGGATTTGGGAAAACGTGACGATCCATACAAGAAAAATTAAGGCCCATACAAAAAATGTGAAGAGGGGGGGGGTCTGGTGTTTTAAAAAGTCATTTAATTAATAGACGTTCCCATATGGGTATTTTAGGAATGGGAAAAATATGAAGATGCAACAAATCGATGTCTAAAGCTGCTTTGGAATTTAAGATGGTGGCTATTGATGACTGATGAATGTGTAAAATAGCCTGTATTACAGGTATTTTCGGAACGGTGGCTAATGGCCACCATTTCGAAATCCATAACGGTGTCCGATTAATTTGTTTGCATATTTAATTAGTCAGGATTCTGAAAATATCAGTATTGTACGGTATTTATTATAGCCATCAAGCACCATGGCGATCTCGGAAATCAAATCGATGAGCATTAATTTTGGGCTCTAACGCATCGTTTCCGCTATGAAAATGACCATTTTGTAAAATATTTCATGGAATTCGATTTGCTGCATCTTCCCATCATCTGCCCATTCCGCAAATGCCCATATTGTAGGCTATTCAACACTTCCATCTGACACCGTATTGGCCATCTTGGATTTCAAAATAACGATGGACTTTAATTTGCTACATCTTCATATTTATTTATTTAATAATTTATTATCACCGTCTTCGATAAAAACAATCGTCTGACACATCTTCTCCATTCCAAAAATACCAATATTGTAAACTATGTAACAACTTTATCTGACACCATCGCGGCCATCTTCGATTTAAAAAATAGCCATATTGAAGCGTATTCGATAGGTTTCTGTGAGTCAATGGCCGCCATTTTGAAATTCCAAGTAAGCACAGAAAAAAATAATGAATTGTAACAGGCGCTTAGAATTTCCCCTCGTTTTATTCTTAGCCAAAGAAGGCGTAAACAATCAAATTGTTTGCAATCTTCCATGTGCCATACAACAATGTTCGCAATCTTTCATACAACAGTCTAGATTCAGGCGTTACATGGCTTAAATTTACATGAAATATCCCATTATTTTCTGCCACAGCTAGCATTCTCTTTATGTGCATTAGATAAAGCAGAAAATCAAATGTTTCTTTCTATCTGTGTGGTTGTCCATCTTCTTTATTCTGAAAATACTCATATGCTATTTAACACTTACCAATGTCCACGATTTTGACATTTAAATGGCATTTGACATCAGTATTTATTATCCTAAACATTATCCGCATTTCAACTAAACATATTTTGAATGCAAATTTTTCGGTCAGTGGCGGCCATGTTTGCTTTCAAAAAACCGTAAGACATTAATTATCCAAAAGGCATTGGTGAAAAGTTACAATTTTGTCAAAGACAATTTTCCATTTTTTTTAACATAATATCCATGAAAACTGCACAGCTTAGTAACAAACAGGTAATTTTTGGTGTTATCTAATGCACATAAAGGAAACACTAGATTTGGCAGAAATTAATGGGATATTTCATGTTAACTTAAGCCAGATAACGCCTGAATCTAGTCTGTTGCATGAAAGATTGAAAACATTGCTGTATGGCATAGGAAAGATTGCATACAATTTCGTTGTTTTCGCTTTCTTTTTTGAAATTTATTATTTTTTGCAGTATGGTATTCAAGAACCTCAAACCGAATCGTGTAGAATGAAAACTT
Organism: Aedes japonicus; assembly: GCA_034211315.2. Lineage (NCBI taxonomy): Eukaryota > Metazoa > Arthropoda > Insecta > Diptera > Culicidae > Aedes > Aedes japonicus. The sequence goes on along the minus strand of JASCZW010000172.1, from coordinate 622,216 downwards.
GCACATAGTATTTGTTTATTTGTAGTTGTACGCTTGTTATCCAATTGAAAGAAATTTTGGCAGCACAGCTCGTACCAATAATTTATCAAAACCTCCGAATATCATCGCCAACTAGATATTGCTGGTTATCAATTTTAACTATTTCATTGCGTGTCTCCGGCATTAACGTTAACTGAGCGTCCGGTGCATGTCCGTGTTTATGAAAATTCAATTTTTGCTGAGGATTGCATGCATGAAACTCGTTTAGCTAATGGCTATAAAACATGGAATAGCGATTATAAGCGTTTAATGTTTTGGCGAAAATGTGCTCACTGTCATGATAACTATAAACCAGTGAGCTCTACACACTTTTTAATTTGATCATGCTTCATATCCTTTGATTACTCCCTGTATGATGAACTAAAAACGGATAGGGTGAATTTCGTTAACATATTCGTACCTACGGAATTTGAACAACCCTTCCTTACACATGAGAGTATAATTGCTCTAAAAACAAGTCATCGAACAGCAAGACGCAAGTTTAGTGACAAGCTCACCCTTTATCTACAATGTGGTGAAAACGGGGAGTTATTGATCGGGGGTGGCAAAAGTTTCCTCACCACCACAAAAGTGCAGAAGTGCAAATTCGCATTCCACTAAATTATCATATTACCGGATAGTAACAGGGATATAATTATAACCTATCACACAATAATCACTGCTTTCAGTATCCAGTTATCAACAAACTAAACTTGCTAGCAATATCAATCACTCTCTAAGCGCCGGCCTGTCCAGGTAATGCTTCGGTGGAGGTAAAATATGGCCTACGCCCATGCTACCATGGAGGTGCCTTGGCAGCGGAAATAAAATATGGCCTACAGTGCCATACACTCCAGCTATTCCACTCGGATAAATCATAGGCTTGGCTCGGTAACTTAACATTATGTTTAAAAAATAGTTCTCATACATGATACTTCAATTTAAGTGCTAGTAGACTTTCAATCAAAAGTAGCTCAAATTTTGATTATTTTTCAATGTTTTGTTTTTTTTCAACATATTATCAGTATTCATTAAGTTATTATCAGGGCATAATTAAATCCCCCCAGGCCAAAGATGCAAATTTTCTACGCACGGTAATTTATGTAAAGCAATAAATTATTATATTGGTTTAATGATTACACATGCCAATTTATCAACCAGTTTGCCTATTTTCCTCTGTCAGCTCCTAGCTTGAACGACGTGCCAGTAAAATTTATAACCAACACTTTCGCTGACATTAGTTTATTCCGTACGCATAGAATAACAACGTTAAGTTTATTCACATAGAGATTGAAGTAATTAGAACCTTTAAATGGCCGTCACCATAATTGAACCAATGTTAATAGATTTTCCGATTGCGAAAAAGAAAAAAGACATTGGTCTCATTCTACAAAGGGTTATGCTAGAATACCGAAAATATATAAAAATTGTAACAGCGATCATATATCAGTTCCATGCTAATCCTCGTTCTAAACGAGCAAAAGATCTGTAAAAATGTCTACATGGTGCCATTCTCGTGATAGTCATAATAGTTTATGTTACTATTTGCCAATTTGCAAGCACACAAAAATGATCACCAAAAATTCATTTTAAATCGGATACTTCTCAAATTTTCAGGGATTAAATAACTATATATTAGCTATGTTTTGGTAAGATTTATTTATTGAATTTCCTCCCTCAAGCTGAATGCTCGTACATTTCTCTTAACACTGCTCATGAGATCTTGGGCGAAGCTTTATCCATCTTCCTTACACAATTTCTCCCAGTTTTTCTTCAAAGCTTCATCGGTTTTGAATGTTTTTCCGCTTTTCTTCAACTTCTTCTTCATTATCGCCCAAAACTTTTCGATCGGACGAAGTTCTGGTGTATTTGGCGGGTTCGCCTCCTTCGGGACAACATTAACGCCCTTCACTTCGTACCAATCCATACAGGCTTGGCGTAATGGCATGAAGCGAGATCCGGCCAGAACAGCGTGGGACCCCGGTGAGAGCGGAGAAAGGGCAGCAAGCGCTTCTGCAAGCATTCCTCTCGATACATCTGCCCGTTTATGGTGCTGGTTGTAACGAACGGCTTGCTGTACCGTCCGCACTCGCAGATCGCCTGCCACTTCGCGAATTTGTCCATCTTTCTCTTCCTCTTCCGGAACCTCCATGCGAGACGTACAGACAAAAAACTCGAGGCCTGGGATTTGTTTGGTGTCCGCCTTGATATATGTCTCGTCGTCCATGACGAGACAGCCTGGCTTGACCAACCGCTCACGGTACAGCTTCCGCGCACGCAATTTAGCCACCGTGTTTTGCCTGTCAGTCCGATTTGGCACCTTCCTGACCTTTAAAACACGTAGTTCAGCCCGTTTCATGGCTGGACGAACCACTTCGACGAATTGATCTTTTTGGCCAAAGGTTCGGGTGGAAAGGTTCGGGTTATTCTTTAAGTACTGCCTTATCTTGCGCGCCTTCTCTGGGTATTCCGTTTTCAGTTTTCGCGCCGCTCGATGGTCTTCGTCTCCTGGAACATCTTCACAACGCGGGACACGGTTGAATGGTGGATTCTAAGCCTTTTGCCGATCCATCTGTGCGACTGACCAGTATTATCGATCACCGCGCCCAAGATTTGCTGGCGTAGCTCTTCTTGTTTCGAATGCATCTTGAAAACTACTTGACAGATAAAATTTTGCACACATAAACATAACACTTTAAATTAGTATTACCCAGAAAGGCTGGAATCCCCAGGTAACCAATACTCATTAGCATATGCAGTAAATCAACCCTAATTCTGCATTTCACATGCTACAAGCTTCATATTTGCATTATATCAGCATATTGAATTCTATCTGTTGTAAAGTTGGATTTCAAATGCAATTTAAATGCCTGTAGCCTGTAATAAGCATTTCGAATGCAAAATAGCATTAATGAAGCATAATCATAGAATTGCAGTAAAGCAGCCGTATATTGGGCCAAGAGCGGCCTTTATGTTGCATTTAAGGCGACTTAATTGCTTGATAGGTTGCCATAAAGACGCTTTGGAACAGCTTATTGGTTACCTGGGTCGTTTGGGTTAGCTATTCAAAATTTGTATGGTCACGATCCGTTGGGACTAGTTAGTTTACTTGTAGTTCAAGAGAATATTGTGCTACATGACGTCGGGAGAGCTAACTTGGATAAGGATGAACAGATACCCGAAAACCTGTATGCGCATTGGAACTTGTGGCTGCGGGTTTTGAAGGAGTTGAACAGCGTCCGAATTCTTTGGAGCTACTTCCCGGGTTACGATCCTTGTACTTTCGACTCCCTGGAGCTCCACATATTCGTAAACACAGAGAACACGCATATTCTGCTGCAACTACCTCCGTATTTGTGATCGAGACCAGATACGTTGTGCGTTGGTTGCCTCCAAAAGGTAGGTAGCGACACTATGGTTAGTTTCCGTACAACGGTTAGAGCTACAGGCGGTCGTGATTGGCGCACGTCTGCGCAAAATAATTGTAGATAGTCACCCAGTCGAGAATAACCGGACAGTCTTCTAGAGCGACTCTAGTACTGTTGTCTCGTGGATCAAGTCGAATACTCGTTGATATCGGCAGTACGTAGCGTTCGGAGTCAATGAGATTCTAAATCGGTCAGTCTGTTGGGAACAAAAATTAACGTTCTTTATGAGGCTATGAAGTGGGGTACATTCCCGAACTGCGAGCCAGACAGTCTCATCCCTAGTAGCACACTTGTTGCCATTCAGTTGAGATTACATAAATATGACTTGCTAAGTCATAATCATGTTACTACAACTAATTCTGGCCGTAGTGTGCTACTTGGGATAAATTCAGTTAAGTGCTTTTACGATGAACCAGAGGAGGACACGACGGGGGGAATATCAGCAGTTAGATTTTTACAGAATGCGGAGAAGAGTCTTTGGTTGTGCGATCAATCGGATTGTTACCATGATGATTGTTACCAAACGGACTGGTGGCGCTGAAACGGAATGCGCAGGTGGAATTAGAAAACCGTTCATTTAGCCTAATCAGTTCGTTAGCGAATATCCCACCTGTAGTAGATGACCATACGACTGATGCGCGTCGATGGTCATATGGCTGTCGCAGATTACTTGGAGTATGACACCATGTCTATTAGCTATTGTCTTATAGTCTAGCAGCAATGAATGCTCTAGAATCAGCAACATTTAATTCTAAACTTGTATGGAAATGTGATATGTCACTTCAACAATTGGCCTGTCCAAACCAAGTTAACATACATTGGGTTCCCGGCCTCTGTGGAATTCCAGGGGATGAAGTTCGTCAGAATCCGATCCGATGTGAAACACTGCGAGTGGTGTCGTGTATATAAAGCCACTCCTGTAGTTCCAAATATGAGTCAGCTACCGCAGTTCCGCATAACACTACAAAATGGTTCAACAACGTTGCTCTACAAAATGGTTCAAGAAATCGTTGGTTATGGTAGTTGATGAACAGGTACGGAACCAATGGATATGCGACCGTGTGACCCGAGCATATCCGGGCAGTACATCAGGTGGATAGGGAGAGCGGTTAACTAGCTGGCTGTTTTGGATATCTGCTATCGTGGTAAAGTAAATAGCGGCGAACCTGAAGAAGCTGATGTGGAGAATATGGTGCCGATGTCCATCGACGCTCCAACCTTCGACGTTTTGGGTGCGAAAGTGTGCGAGCAAGGTGACGATTCAATGTGAAATGTCTACGATTCAGGTAACAATAATAAGTACTTTATTGTCCTTATACCTCCGATATCAATTAGCTTGAATGAGAAAGATTAATGTTAAATAATTTTTTTCTATTAAAACTAATTATGCTAATTGATTGACCTATTACAGACTTAAAGCTAGATTTCCCAATTGTTAATTTCTAAATTACCTTAAAATTACTTAGTACGAGTCCAAATGTATGTAGAGTTTAACAATTTAATAAGCAAATAAATGTATAGCCTGGAGTTAATTTCACCGGGATCCTTGATGGATTTACTACGAAGAGCTTCCACTGGTAATTCGAAATCCGAATTCACAACACAGGAGTTATGATTGATTTCTTCCGACTGGACAGAGCCAGTTCCTGATTCTACTCGCAGTAAATGGGAAAGTATCCTACCGAGTGGAACGCAACGTATTTCTCCCCAAATAAAAATAATTTCTTGTCCACTGAATCCTATACTTAAATTGAAGAAATTTTCACGATGGTTTTTTTTAATAACGCTTATAAAACTAGCTTCCCATCACGTGCTTTCAATAATACTATTTGTCAATTTTATTCCAAGGAGCCGCTAAGTAGACCTCCGTTTCATGGTATTATCGAGCAGAAAGCTACTGGCAACTAACTTTTTTTCCATTGGTGATCCATTAACTTGATGTGTAGACAAAGTTTTGTGAAAATCGAAGACCCTTCGGCCTAACCTAGACGATAATAAATAAAAATCCGCTACTGTGAATTTAAAGAAACACAAAATACGGCTTTCACTATATCTTCCAGAATGTCATCAAACATCTATCGTTCAAATCACACGAAAAAATATGTACAATGAAACGAAAACCGATTAAGGAGAATGAATCGAAAAGCGGATTTTGCCGACATAAGACAAAGGTTATATTTAAACCCAAACATGCTTTCACTAGGACGGGTTGTATAATGGTGTACAACCAAAGATGTTGATTTCATTCCAAAAGAGTTCATTCCCCTGAGATGCCTTGAATTCCATCCTATTGAAAGATAGGGTAGTGAACGGATTCTGCCTTATTCTATACTTTTCTAATTTTGGTTTTGACCTGATTTGCGTGGCATAGTATGATTTTCTGAGAAACTTATAATGGCACATCCAGATGAAGAAAAAGGACGGTAAAAAACTTTATGGGTAGAATTAAGCCATCAAAAATATGAATAAGAGACTAAAAATTTGAATAAACGGAAAATGACCAAAGTTAATAAACCGTCTTCCCAAGAATAATTATCCATTATTCTGATAAGCATATATGTCTGTGCACGTTTATAAGATGACTCTGTTCATATTTTCAGATGGTTTTTTATAAGAGACATATGTGAATATAGATAAATATTAAACTTGCACGTTTGTAAGATAATTCCATTCATATTTCCTTGTGTATTTTATAAGAAACAGGTGTGAACACAAACAGATATTAAACTGCTATAAGCCAACATCGCACTTTATATGTATCATCGGTCGATATATCATGAAGCAATGGGAAAAGTTATGCAGAAAAATCGAAGCCCGCATCGCGGACAGGAACATAGAACGTGCCGTAGCAAAAATATTTGTTCTACGTGAGCTAGATGTTAACTTGATGCCATGTATAAAACGATTCTCACCTGTTGGAAGAAGAATCAGTAAATGATTAAAATCAAATTTAAAGCGTTTGATAAACGTTTTATAATATGCATGATATTAAATCAGTTTCAACAAAAATAAATATATATAAATAATTGTGCACTGATAAATCTCCTATTACGATAGACAATAATAATTTAGAAAGCCAAATAGCGGGATGTTGAGATACGATTCCAATAATCATTTCTATTACTTCTAAACTCATTTCATAGTGCCAAATGATCTGTTCACAAAATGCTATTTAACACATATTTATTCCTTTATGCAAAATAGGCATACAGTGAAAAAGAATGACAATACTATGCCTTCTTCTATCTCCATAATTTTCTATAGACATTGCCCTGTCTGAAAGAACAACATTGACATTAAGACGATTCGCCAACGACCGGTTATTGCGGTAGAGGCAAGAATCATGAGAAGAAAAAAATATGGTCCAGAAATAATATAATGTACAACAGACCTCTCTGAACGAGCAGAAGCTAACTGATGGTATTTTGTCTCATCGAAGACTTAATGAATGTAAAAAAAATGTGCAAAAAGATTTGCCATTTCAAGCACCTATCGATTATTATCGGTGTTTTAATGGTTCTTGAAAAATGTGTTTTCAATTTGAACTGTAAAGTCGCAATACAACTAAATATTTGAAAAAAAAAATCCCCATTTCTTATATTTGAACACATAAAAAATTTAAATTCCTGGTAAAAGGCGATATGCAAATTTCAATATTCATATGTTCAAAACACTTTATAGAGTTGAGAAACGAATTATCCTTGAGTAATAAAAATATTCAAAGATAATGTATCAGTTGCACGTCGCAGGCATAAATAAGTAAGGAATAAATGACCATAAGAGTTGATAAAAAAGGTTATTTGAACGAAAAACAAAAAATACCACAACACTGAAATACATATCAACCAATATATAGTTTATGACGTACTTAAACTCAAACTGGTAATGAGACTTTTATGTTGAATAACATCCTTCGGCAACATATGGAAGTGAAAATTGGAAAATTTAGCTCGTCAGCTTTTGAATAAATCGGTGTCAGTACCCCTGTCTACTATACGCTTCGCTGTGTCATAAATCTGAACTTTTAGATACAGGAAAAGGCATTGTCTTAAACATTGTATTTTTGTGTATTTTTTTCTTAGTATGGGTTATGGCAGCCACTGTACAAAACATCAGAATGGATCCACCAATAATGGTGAGACCTAGCTCTTCTTACACAATTCAAATCCCAGTCACTTCCTAGAATTATATTACTACTTTTTTCTTTGGGTGTTTCGCAACGTTGATCAAAGTATGACTTATTTAAACTGCTAACAACAGAACCGGGATAGCATGTCCAAAAATCAAGAAAAACTCGTTGTTGAGTTAAAGTGTGATTTATGGTATGGCATGGTGGAACACGCGCAGAAAATGACAGGATTCAGACACCGGCGAGGTAATTTATGAGGCTACTGTTTTGACGACCAACTCCCAAGTGCGCTATTAAAATACTGTGTTCACCAATGGATAATTACCAAGGTTTGAGGGCAAGAGTATTTATCCTAGGACTAGATAAGAGGTATCGTTTGTCCCATGCACAAAAAGGGTGACAAGCTGAATTGCAACTGTCGTGCAATGACGCTACTGCTAAAGTAACATTGTCAAAACCATCCAGCTTTATTAAGTTTTATTAAAGTTTTATGAAACCACTGGAAATCAATTTGGTTTTATTATGGTACCAAGAGGTTCCGAAAGGTTTTTTTTATATTAATCAGGTTTATGAGAACCTACACAGCTTCTTTACAGCGATCTTGAAACCTTGTCTTCTAAATTTCCTTTTACTCCTATCAAAGGTTATATTTTGACTTTATGAACTCGTTAAAACCTGTTTTTAATTACCGTTTCAGGACTCATTCTATCATCTTATTATGGTCAGTTGAACAATCATTTTGAAACCATATTGTCTCCAGTAAATGCATTAAACGGCAAATTGGCATTGATGAAAGTCACCAAACTACCAAATAGTTTTATAGTAGCCATTGTGAAGATAAATTGGCTTTTTGGAAAAACTGTGATTTCTTTCTTTCTATAAAACTCAATTTGTTTCTGATATTTTGCTATCAAACAATATTTCCCGCAACTCTAAAACTTTTTCCTAAGGTATTATTTACTGCTATATGAATCAGAAGAGCAGATAATCGAATAAAGCAGAACAACAAAAACCAACTAAGATATCACAGTGAAGTTTGACAGCTGTGGCCATTTAGCCCTATGTTTGTTTGAATGGCAGCCAATAGGTTTTATGAAAGTTCTCAAGTGGTCATAGCATATTTCACTAGATAATTTTCAAAAGATGCATAGAGGAGGTGTTGGTGGACAAAGCAGTTTTGAATAAAGTTTTATAGACAAATCTGGGAGGAGTGCTATACGACTGGAACAAAACTAAAATTGTTACTTGTGTGAGTGCCTCCTACAAGTTGCTCTCCCAAATTCTTTGCCGCCGTCTGTCACCAATTGCAAAGGAGTTTGTGGGACAGTATCAAGCAGGATTTATGGCTTGGACTAGATGTTCGCGATGCCGATATGTTACGAACGTAACGTGCTCACACATCATCTTTTTATCGATTTCAAATCAGCTTACGACGCAATCGATCGAGACCAGCTATGGAAGATTATGCACGATTATGAACTTCCAGAATAACAGACACGGTTGGTCAAAGCAACGATGGATCGAGTGATATGTGTTTTCCGAGCTTCAGGGACAATCACGAGTCCTTCAAATCTCTGAGAGGCTTGCGCCAAGGTTATGGTTTGTCGTGTTTGACATTTATCTTTGCATTGGATGGTTTGATTCAAAGAGTGGGTACAGACACTAGCGGTACGATAATCAGGCCATTCGTCAAACTTTTTGGATATAGAAACTTTATGACGATGGTGGAAACGTACACCATACTTGAGGTTGAAGGTAGTAGGATTGGGGTTTTCATTAATCCAACATGTTAGGAAACGCTCACGAGAAGACTATGTTAGTTTTCCACCATGAATTAGGAATAAGTACACGATGGGCTATTTCATGCGTGAAAATGTTTCGAAAACACTCATATACCGTACTCTGACAATTATGGCAGTAATCCGGAAGAATAGAAACAGCTCTCCAACGAAGGTTATGGATAAGAAGACGCTACGATCGCTACACACAATGTTTAACTACAAGGATTCGGTGAGCTAGCGGGAAGTGGCCAATAAGTTCAGTCGACATCGGTTCCTATTTAGCATTTCAAGCTTATTGCTTTCACAATTTGCATATAGCTTGTTTTCAACTTAATGATCTAAATGCACTTCCACAGTAAATAATGGAGAGCTTTCGATGCCAGGTACCATTTTTGCATTAGTGTGATTGTACAATCATACTCTATGCCCAAGGAGTCGAGAAATTTCCCTTAACGATAAATTCCTAGACCAGACCGGGAATTGAACCCAGCCACCTCCAGCATGGTGTTTCATTGTAGGGGAACGTCCATTAATTACGTCACGCAAAAAATGACTTTTTAAAAACCCCCTCCCCCCCTTGTCCCAGTTTTTGTAAGGACCTTTAAATTTTTTTGTATGGATCGTCACGTTTTCACAAACCCCCCCTCCCCCCTTACTGCGTGACATAATTAGTGGACCTTCCCTAGCTGCGCTTTTAGCGACTGAGCTAAGGGAGGACCGATATCAGCAAGACTCTGAAAATTTGAGGAAATGATAAGTCGAAAGGAAACCAGAACCCCAGAGTACACGGGCGAACAAACCAAAGCTGTGAAATCCCAGTGCTGCTGAATAATCCAGCAATACGGTGAAATGTTTTCCGTTCTGTACGACGGAGGCTATTTTCCCCTGTCGAAGTTCCAGATGTCCGGAAACGACTGTTTCTACACCAAGGACAAATCTACAACTCCTCCGAAGCAAAAATTCAAGAACAAGTTTGAACAAAAAAATCCCAACATCTTAATGCAAATTAATTTCAATTATACCAGTCACAGAAACTATGAAGTTGTCCGGGTTAGCTTGTCTGTTGTAAGTTGCATCGATGGATTTTTTGTATCATTTTCAAAATGTTGCTGGAAAAATAATAAAAAATTTCGATCAGAGTTTTATGATTCCCTTCGGACTCGAGGTAGGCAAACTACTGTAACGGTTCGAGATAGCTTGGTTTTTCGAGATTTGGAGCTCATGAAACTTATGTAGGGTATGTGTCCCTTGACTCAGCCTAATATGCAACAATCGATTAAATTTTTCATTGTAACTCATAAAGTATTTGAACTGGAAACAAAATTTAACTAGCTATACACTTTCTTAGATATGCTTAGTAAGCCATCTGGTAGTATGCATCACGAAAAGCTACATAGCTCGTTTTATAAAGTCAAAAACTTTCAAGGGATATGAATGTAATGTCGGTCTATGGGTACCAAATTGGGTCTAATCATGGATGCAAGTTCGTCCCATTCGATTGATTTTTTTTATAAAATGCAATCTTCGTACCGGTTTCTTCCTGATTTTCTGATTCAAGGCGTTGTTAGCTATATTCACTCTATCCAACAAACAATTTCACAAATCAAACTATACTTAAACTGCTAAGAAACACTTAAGTGGTTTTTACATATGATTTAGCGGCCATTTGGCAATCAAAGCATTATTATTCACTCTACACAGAATTTAATCCTTTAGTTTGTGTTGAGAGAAGCCATCTGAAAAACATTCAACCGAAACTCAGACATTTGTATTGTAAATGTTACCAATAACAACATTTTTACTACGCTTTTCATACAACAGGCCATAGTAAGGAACATAGAAAAACATATGTCCCTAACATTGGGCCCACCGTTTTATTGTTAAACCATTGTTATTTTATCAATGTGACCTGTTAGTTTACAACATGTGACTATATTCTGTACATCTTGGCTGCATTTTTTGGTTTATGGGTTTAATGTTGGCAAATTTAGATTATTCGAAAATCGTGTAGATATTCTGTTCAGCTTATCCAGTAAAATCATGGTGTCTAAAAAGTTAAAGAAATAGAAAATTACGCGGAAGTGAACAACTATAAATTGATTAATAATGTCTCAAATACTTTGAAAAAAATCGGTCCCCCTGATAGCAACATGAATTTGTTGATTATCGCTGAATTAATGACATATTTGGTACATAGCCCGAATCAAGGAGCTACGGCAAACATAACATCCCCTTACCCTATGTGTTTTTAAAAAGAAATAGCCTTAGATTGTAGGTTGTTTAGCGTCACGGTATAATTTTTTTTTTTTTTTTTGTTCTTGAGTTGAAATTTTCAAATAAAAAATGTACAATAAAAAGTAGATGGTTGAAATGAAAAATACATGTTTGGTTGATTATGTTTCGAATTACCCCTCCCTCTTTCCAATCGTAAAATTATATTCTATCTAACCTTGAGACGGCTGCATCTTGAACGTAAAAGATACAAGCTGTACAAGAAATGGCGTAGAAATAATAGGCATATCTTTTTGAATAGGTACAAAGATGTGCGTAACAAATATTCCCAAGCAGTTAAACAAACTCGTTGTGAATATATTCAGAGGAAAATTGATTTGCATCAAAACAACAGCAAAGAGTTTTTTTGAAATCTTTGTTGAAACCTAGTAATTGCAAACCGCGATCCATAACCTTCAATGGCACATTAGAACAGGCAGAGGACATCATTGCATGTAAATTTTATTAATATTTCGTCGACAGTATTTTGTCAATCAATCAATCCATTGATCTAGTAGATGAGCCAAACGAAATAAAACTGATGAGCCAGACGAAATAAGCTGATTAATATTAACTGTAGTTTTGAACGTTTTCACCCGATAACGTTAGAGGATCTAAAATCTTTTTGCTTTTCTTTGAACAAAACGGCTGGAGTAGATAACGTAAATGCAAGAGTAGTACAAGATAGCGTTAATGTCATCGGAAACAACCTGCTGGAACTAATTAATGAATCGCTGCAAACTGGGCACGTGCCACAAGTTTGGAAGGAATCTTTAGTTATTCCCATTCAAAAAGTTGCTGGAACTATTGAAGCGGAAAATTTTCGTCCTATTAACATGTTGCACACTTTAAAAAAAATTTGGAACTTGTTGTAAAAGGCCAGCTGTTAATGTTTGTAAATAGTAATAATTTGATTGCGCCGGAACAATCGGGATATCGTCAAGATCACTCTTGTAAAACAGCGTTAGATTTATTGTTAGCAAAATGGAAAGAAAATGTAGAGCGTAAAGATACGATTGTTGCTGTTTTCTTTTTGGATCTGATACGCGCTTTTGAAACAATTTCTCGGCCCTTGTTGTTAGAAACAATCAAGCGCTTTGGATTTTCAGGTTCTGTATACAGATGGTTCGAAAGCTATTTGTCTGACAGAACTCAACGGACGGCTTTTAATGATTCTGTTTCGAGCCTTGTGGAGAACTGCCTTTTCGTACCACTAGGGAGTGTATTAGGGTCGATTTTATTCATTCTATATATTAATGACATGCGACGAGTTTTGCGATTTTGTGATATTAATCTCTTTGCTGATGATACCGTGTTGTTCATTGCAGCTAAAAGCCTTGAGGAGGGCGTTTCACATTTGAAAGCAGATTTACGTTCTCTAAGTAGATGGTTGAAGTATAAACAGTTGAAATTGAGCATAAGTAAAACTAAATTCATGGTAATTTCGCGGAATCGAGTTATCGAAGACGTCTCTGTTAAAATTGTTGTTGAGAAAATTGATCGCGATCGTGAGATTAAATATCTTGGCGTGATTATTGATGATAGATTAAAAATTGACTCTCACATTGACGATGTCATCAAGAAAATAGCCAAGAAGTACGGTATTCTCTGCCGATTGAAAAATGATTTAACTATTGCTAGTAAAATACAATTGTACAAAACTATCATCTCTTCTCACATTGAATTTTGCCCTTCCATTTTGTTTTTAGCTAATTAAACACAAATACCGAGATTACAGCGTTTGCAAAATAAGATAATGCGTTTGATTTTGAGATGTAACAGGTTCACTTCCTCCTCTTTTTTGTTAGATGCCCCCACAGTGGCTATCGGTTGTGTATTTGACAATGGTGTTCATTTTTAAAGTAATTAACGTGTGCTGCCTCGATATTTGTGTAATCAAATTGAAAGAGGAAGTGATATTCATAGATATAACACTAGAAACGCGAATGATGTTAGAACACCATATTTTTTGTACGGAGCTTCACAAAATTCGTTGTTTTTTAAAGGTATAAATGTTTTCAATTTGATGACTATACACATCAAACGTGCAGCAACACTAACAGATTTTAAAAACAATGTATTTCACACATCAAAGCTGCCTTTTGAACAGCTACTCTGTTAACTTTTTACTCTTGACTAATTTTGTATCTTGACGATGTTATTACAACGGATATTTTTGTATGGTTTATTGTTAAATGTTTTATATTTGTCATGGGGCACAAACAAGCTATACTTTTCGCCTCGATCATGATGATAGTTTAAAGTTTTTATTTTGTTATTGTAATGTTAAGTAGTTTTTATGTTTGTGTAGTCTTCAAAAGTTTGAGCCTCGCGCGCGGTATACAGGTACACTTTTGAATTTATGAAAAAAAAAAAATTGGCCTCTTATGCTTGAGAAGAAACCATGAAATAGTTGTGGGTTGTCTGGCTGATTGTCGGGGAATTTCTTGTCAATTCTGTTGTGGTTGATAATAAAAGTTTGACTAGGGCCGGTCCAGGATTTTTTCGGTTTGGAAATTTTCTCGATTTCCCTGATAGGGGATATTCTTGGTCAGCCCACAACTAAGGTGGCAGTTCCAATAGTTTTGGAACCTTATCGAATCTGTAGCGGGCAGGGTCGGATATTGGCTCGTTTTTTGATAATGTCCTTATACAGGATTCTGTGACTTGAATTGTAATAGGATTTTCTGATCGCTGGGATAACTTGCGAACATTTGTGGTTTACATCAATAGCTTTTCACAATTATATCGCTGTAAAGCAAATAAACAGATTTGGAAGAAGTTTACACCTGTAGATGAAATCAGTTCGTTTTTTGTTTTGCATACCTGGTTGAATTGTTTTTAAATAAATTATCAAATAGATAAATCGTCTAGCTCAAACCATTGTAGGGGTAAGTGGCGGGACAGTCATCATCATCATTAAAGACTGTATTCGATGAAATTTGGACACACGCAATTGTTCGTAACTTCTTAGCGTGTGGGTAAAGTTGAAATTTTAACTGAATGTATTTCGTTATGTTGTGTCAATTGTGTAATGAGTTTCGTAAAAATCGGTCGAGTGATCTCAGTGAATTTTGGGCACTCACTTCAAAAACCCAAACGATTCTCATCGATGGATCGGAAAACAGCTCGGAATCGCACATTCAACCGTATCTCATGTGATCAAAACGTTCAAGGACCGTAAGACATCCAAGCGGAAAAATGGTAGTGGCAAAAAACGTGGCACATCAAATCCGGAGAAGGTCAGGATGGTATTGAACCAATTTAAGCGTTATCCCAACATTTCGATCAGCGATGTTGCGGAAAAGGCGAAAGTTTCAGTTTGTTTTGTGCAGAAAACAATAAAACGTTCTGGATTACATGTGTACAAGGTCCAGAAGGCACCGAACCGGAGCGATAAACAGAACTCGGTGGCCAAAACTCGTGCAAGGAGTGGCTCACAAAACCGTTCTGCATTGTGATGGACGATGAGACCTACATTAAAGACGACACCAAACAAATGCCAGGACAGGAACACTACGTCGCCACCTCTAAGTTGGCCGTTCCGGAGAGTGTACGGAAGAAGAAACTGTCGAAATTCGCCAAAAAATTCCTTGTCTGGCAAGCGATCTGCGGATGTGGCAAAATGAGTCAGCCCTTCATCACCTCTGGGACCGTCAACGGACAAATCTACAAGGACGAATGCCTCCAAAAACGACTTCGAGATCTCACGATGGCCCGACACTGTTTTGGCCGGATTTGGCATCTTGCCACTATGCCCGACTCGTCTTAGACTGGTACAAAGATAATAATGTAGTTTTTGTACCAAAAGACGTCAACCCTCTAAACACTCCGGAACTTCGCCCAATTGAAAAATTTTGGACAATCATGAAGGCAAAGCTCGTTAAAACTCCAAAACTGATAGAAAACCAACTTGAACTAAAGAAAGTGTGGTTAAAAGTAAGTAAGCAAGTCGGTCCTATCATTGTCCAAAATTTGATGAAAGGGGTCAAGGCAACGCTGCGGGCATTTGGGTTGGGAGAAGAGGTTCAATAAACCAAAAATGTCAAAATTTAACCATTCAGTAGTTCTTTATTTCCAGAAAGTTTGAAAAGAATCGGGCTCAAGGAAAATTTTTGGTGACCTATTTTGTGTGTCCAAATTTCATCGAACACAGTCTTTAGTAGTCGGTTCTTCCCATCTTAACTTTATTTTTATGATCATTGATTTCCCTTGACTGGTTCCTCTCCCTTGCCTACCCTGAATTGGGTAGTATGGTTAAGTGTGCCTGATTCGGATACTACCGTTCAATGCCTTCCGCTCGTTTTCAAACTTGTATCTTTCAATTTCAAAGCCTGCCGTTGCCCTATACGGAACTATCAATACACTTTCTCTTCATGTCTATTCGTTCTAGCAATAAATTACCGTCCCCTCCTAGCGCTTCGCATGGAGATGAGAAATTATCTGCTTCTGACAAACTTCATCAAAGATCGTTACTCCGCGCATGGGAGAGTACAAAAAATAACAATCAAAGTGTAGAAAGTCAATTTGATTGAACATGTACAAAAAAACAAACTTGCCTAGAATATAGATACATTACATGTAATATTCCAATGACAACGGTTTTCCAGAAATTAACGATGAATAACTCATCGAACATATCACCTACCAATATTACTGTTCTGGTGCTCAATAAAGCCAATCTTCAGATCTGCGACACCAACACCAAAAACGGTGGAAAGGCGAAAGATGCAAAAGAAACAAGTCCGTATGTCAGTGACATTACAAAGCTCATTAGGATTTGAGATTTTAATATGAGCGAAAGCGTGGAACCACCACTCCTCAAAGCTATCGTTATTATTTACTTGTGTCACCATTTCAAACGAACTTTTCATTAATGTGCTTATGTTGAGTGGCGTTGCTGAACCAATCAAAAAGAAAACATAAGTAGACTCATTAATTTACGAGACTCTTCTTATACTAGTCAGTGCATCACGGATAATCATTGAATGTGCTTTATGGTGATCTTGAGCAAAGTGAAACCGTATAATAATCTGTTTGAAATCGCATAAGAAACAGAAACGGTTGGAAATCGAACAAAAAGAAAGTATTGCGTCGAATTCAGAAAGCTATGACGAGATGTGGACTGCTGATATTAGGTGGCATTTTGTCAATGGTCATCAATGTGAGTATACCGTACATTCCAAAGCGATCGTCAAAGTATGACATAATTCCAAAATGAGCCAAGGTCAAAAGAAAGTGGTCGTTTTGCGCTTGGTATGAATAACCAGTTGATGTCAGCCGTTAAACAAATTCAACGATTGAAATATTTCTTGCATCTTACTTTTATTTGTATCTATATTGATGATGACTCTTTTCTATTCTACAGCAGTTGTTATTTGTAGGTATTTGTAGGTAAAAGTGAAAGTAGACTAAATGATGTCTAAGCCAGTTGTCGGCTTGTGAAGCGGGTGTTTTTGAAGTAATAAAAACGACCATAGAACAATTCTCAATTAAAATTGAAATGAATTCAATAGATTTGCAGCAATATTTTTTTTTGCTTTATTTGGTTTCATCGTTAATAAGTTGTAAAGGGTGTATTCGATAAAAATGGCACGCACATATTTACTCACCAAATTTAAACCGAGTTTCGGATTTTCTTGAAAGTTTCAGGAAATGAAAAATATTAATGAGTTATGATTCACAAAATTTGTTTTATACAATTTCATCTCTCATCCCAAATGCTCGCTCCTTCTTTTTCACTCCACCCATCAAATTGTGTACAACCAATTTTCCCAGTGTTTTGGCATTGCAGTGATTTTTTTTTACCCAAATTTTCTTCAGCTCCAGCTCCAGTTTTAACAGCTTTGGGATTTTTGCGATGTTACATCTTCATAATTGCCCAGAATTTTCAATTG
Organism: Aedes japonicus; assembly: GCA_034211315.2. Classification (NCBI taxonomy): domain Eukaryota; kingdom Metazoa; phylum Arthropoda; class Insecta; order Diptera; family Culicidae; genus Aedes; species Aedes japonicus. Next base: position 604,692 of record JASCZW010000172.1, on the reverse strand, counting down.
GGCGATGTTCCGGTGAATTTCGTGGGTTCATATCTATCTTCAATACGTTTCGAGCCTAGTGGCAGAAGGCTAGATCAGGCCAAAATAGAGTTGATCCTTTGCGCTTTCTTATGAATGGAATGCGAAGCTTTTTAAAGCACTCGTGTAAATCGCATCGTTGATTGTTCCGGAAGTAATGAAGGGAGCGTTTTTTTTTTCTTCTCTCTGTTCGGGACACAAACCACTGCCACAAACCAGTAATTTGATCTATTGTTTTATATCCCGTATCCTTTGTACAGTGCATGTAGAGTACTTCATCACTATTTATAAATGATGAAGTATTCAGTGTTGTTACTGTTGTCATTGTTTATTTAGTTGGCAATGAATCGTGTTTTATTGAAAGTTTTCGCTATTTAAAACCTTTGAATACTGAGAGCAAAATTGTCTGCAAAGAAAACAAACAAAGATTCCGAACTGACCATGCATCAAAACCCGAGTCGTAACCCATTCAAACTATAGAACATAAAATAAAAATGAAAATTCACGTTAATGAAGACTAACCACTTTTCACAAGACACAAAATGTAATAAGGACTAAGATATGTTCCTTTGAATACAAAAAAAAACAAAATGTTCCCCAGTTTTAATTAATTCGGACTAGGGTTCGGTGGTAGAACTGATCCCCGTAACGCACCTCGAAAAGGTGATCTACCAGCGCTACGGGTTAAGGGAGCGCTTATTTCACCACATCCACTAATTGCCTGCCAGATCAGGAACTTCTTTGCAAATTCCGATAATTTTGTTTTTCGTCCATCCTCCGGACCATCGAACCTAGACTTGGCAACAAAATATTCTTGCTCAGGAAGATGACGGAAGTCGGCTTTGACCTAAGTTTAGTCGTGTGAAGTTTCTGTACGTGGATTTCCGCAATGATGTTTTGCTTGTTATTTTACCCAAACCGAGGGCTTTTTGCTGCACATGTTACCAAGCACGCTCTTTAGCTTTCTGGACAAAACGGATTGACAACTTGGACTTTTAAGTGACATCTCGAATTGACATGTTTGGATGGCTCTTCAACTGTTGCACAACTTTCCTGGCAATTTAATTATTCATTGGACTACTTTTACGACCACTCCCTTTCTTCATTTGGGCATTTAAGCGCTCTTTGAAGGTATTTGTCACGCGAGACACTGTTGTATTGCAATTCTTTGGATTTTGACTATTGGAAAATGCAGACATTTTTTTCACGGACAATTTCTTGTTTCGGCGACATGACTGAAACTACGGTATGAATTACTATGACATTTGACAGATGTAAACAATAAACTATGAATAACATTTCAAATTTTCAGGTTTTTTATCATACGGTTCAAAAGAAGAACAGAAGATACAGAAAATTTTCAGTGTGCCATTTTTATCGAATACACACTTTATATAATAATGAATACTTATCTGTTGAAATTTTCTCTTTAAAAAAAAGTTTGATAACATAAAAGCGTAGTTTTCAAGGATTCTCGTGAGGTGTTTTTTTCATGAATAGATCATGTTTAATTGTGAACCTACTATACTAGGTGGGGTGAAAAGTAATCTCCTTGACTGCCAAAAAGCGATGCTACTGCAAAAAAGGTTATAGTGCCTTGTGGTCCGCTCATGTTAAGGGCATTAACGCCAAATTTCATTGCGATACTTAGTTTTGTTTTGACAGCTGATTGTTGTTGACGTGTTTGGCATCGTGTTGAATATGGATAAAAACGATTTTCGTTCTCACATAACACATTCGTGGAAACGGCGAAGGAAACAAAGGAAAAGATGGATGAGTGTTATGGAGCAACGGCTGCGTCAGATTACACTGTTAAATATTGGTTTTGAAAGTTTCATGGTGGCTGCAACTCCACTACCGATAAAGTCTGCAGGGACAGGCCCTCCGATGCTGTTACATAGGATAATGCCAAAAAAAAATCATGAAATGGTATTGGCTGACCGGAAAGTGAAGGTACGTGAGCTAGCAGATGTCACAAAGATTAGTACTGGGCGCACACGCCATAATTTCTGTGAGATTCTGCATATGAAAAAGTTATCCTGCCGCTGAGAGCCGCGAATACTTACTCCTGACCAAAAACACGAACGAGAGAACACTTCGAAACAGTGCTTAGAATTGCTGATGCGGAATCAGAAAGACTTTTGGCGTCGATTGATAACTGTTGATGAATCCTGAATCCACTATTACCCACCAGCGAACAGAATGAGTGCCCGGCAATGGACTGAAGCCGGCGCGAGTGCTTCGAAGCGACGTTAATGGGTCGGAAAGATTTTGGCGTTGATTTTCTGGGATTCATGGGATACTCTTCGTGGACTACCTCTAAAAAAAATAAAACCATCAACAGCGATTGTTACTGTGCCTTATTGCGGTTGAAGGCCAAAATCGCTGCAAAACGACTCCACATGAAGTGAAAAACAATTTTATTTTTGCAAGACAATGCGCCGGCGCACAAGCGTATCACAACCACGGCTAAAATCAAGGACTTATGACTCCAATTGCTTCTGTATCCACCGTATTCATCGGATTTGGCTACTAAAAAAATTCAGTTCACTCGAGGAAATCATCGACGCCGCGGAGGAGTACCTTGCAGACCTTCAGAAAAATTACTTCTCGGATGGAATCAAGAAATTGTAAAATCACTGGAACAAGCTAAGAGGGGACTACATTTAATAAAATAAAAAAAAGCATTTAAAAACGTAAAAATTCTCAATTTCTATGTCAATAGATTTTCTAGCTGTTGATTGCATTATTTAAAAAATATATCATAATACAGCGATTCCACGGGAAAAGAATAGAGTTGAAAAAAAAGTTGTCTGATTTTGCTCAAAATCGCTTGGTATGTTTTTCATCGAAAATAATTATGTTTTTTATGATTTTTGAAATGTTTAACCACAATGACTATTTATTTTTATATATTTTTATTAAAATTCAAACATTTTTTCATAACATATCAAAAAATTAGAAATGTTCATTGAGCCGTTTTTAGTTACATTTTTTTGAAAATTTCAATTTTTTTGCCCATCGAATGAGCATCATTTTCCATCACTTCAAAATGACTGTGGGAATCATTTCATTGAAATTATCAAACTTATTCCTAATAAATTCATGATAACCATGTTTACAAATCTAGTTTTATTTGTGAAGTAATGTACCCATGAAAAGTTGGGGAGGCTGGTCCAATTCTGACCCCATTAAATGTAAGAACTATAAATCAGCCTCCGTTAGCGTCCAAATTCAGCATGAGTGCTCATAAGGATTGCAGAGGCACTCATGCTGAATTTGAGTTGTAGCGTAAATCACGACTGAGTAAACTTAACTCATATTTTGAATTATTCCACATTAGGGTCATTTTGAGTGAACCGAACTGAAACCTTACTGAAGAAACGTTTAATACAATGAAGCACGAATGCTCAAATTGCCATGTTTGGAGTAATCGTTACAGAAAACTTACTCCTAAACAATATGTTTATGCAGCGGAAAGGAGAGTAAAGTTGGATAAAAGCTGTTCCTACATTTGTAATACCTGCTATTGTTTTCTATTCATAATAAAACATGGCAAATTGATCCAGTGGTACAGAAGTTATGATTTGTTTTAAATAAAAAAAAATCGTAAAATGTCGATTGTGCTGGTAACCATATATCGAACAAGGTCACCCTAATAAGAAAATAAAAAATACGGGTCTAATTATTTTCGACGAAGAACATACCAAGCGATTTTGAGCAAAATCGTACAACTTTTTTTTCAACTCTATTCTTTTCCCGTGGAATCGCTGAATACTTATAATTAAAGTATTAAAAAATTTCAAAAGGCGTAGTCATGCCCAATTATTTTTTTTATGTTCACTCGATCACAAGATCACTCGCACCATCGAACAATAGTGTGCAACAGCCCACACTGTGTCGTTCCCAGAATGTGTCACGATGAAAATACGTGGACCACGATCAACGGAGACAGTATGCAAATTAAGTCGGCTCTGCAGCAAAAATGGCAAGAGAATCAGGCGAGTAGTTGAATTAAACCACCTGATACTGACCCTTAACGCTGGTAGATCACCTTTTCATGGTGCGTTACGGGGTATCAGATCTACCACCGAACCTTAGTACGAATTAATTCAAACTAGGGAACATATTTGTTATTTGTATTCGAAGGAACATATTTTATTCCTTATTACATTTTATGTCTTATGAAAAGTGACAATACTCGTTTTGCAATTGTGTGAGGATGAGCTTAGAATAAGCTTAGCTTAGACTATTTGATGTTCTATAGTTTGAATTGGTTATGACTAGGGTTCTGATGCATGGTCAGTATCGGAATCATAGTTTGTTTTCTTTGCAATGAATCTAATTTTGACTGATAAAGGGGCGCGTCTTTGAAGAGTGCTCTCACTCCTCAAAGGGTTCAAATAGCGGAAACTTTCAATAAAATTTGATTCATTGCCAACAAAACAAACAATGACCACTGTAACAACACCGAATACCTCATCATTTCTCAATAGTGATGAGGTAACTCGACATGCACTAAACAAAGGATACGGGATATACTACAATAGATCAAATTACTGGTCGCAGTGGTTTATGTCCCGAACAGAGGAAAAAAAAACCACCGGATAATCGGTCTCGGAGCGAAGCTCTCCGTCGGTGTACATCAGATCCGTCACCATGGACTTCACGAGTCACAAATAGGAGAAAAATGGCATACCGTGGCTCGGTATAGGGACAACTTATCGAGACGATTGTGTCGATGTCTGCGCTAAATGGCTCAGGAAACAAGTAGGAGCAAAGGAGCTTCAGGAGAGGCCTAAAACAGCGAGCCAACACTAAGTTATCAGAGCCGCAGCGCAAATTGAGAGAAGATCAGGGATCCAGCAACGTCTGTGCATAGATTAGGAACAAGTGTTGCTCGAGGGCGCCTGTGGAGAGAGCATGCCATGACCGTGCTCCAAGTTAGAGAAAGCTTAGAGAGAGTAAGGATTGTTTTGACGTTAGACATCCTTCGTCAACATATGGGGGTTCAAATTCGTAAACCCAAAATTTAAAAAGGAGCGCCACGAACTGCGATTTTCTCAATTTTTGTTTCAGTGATTTGGAAATATTCAATTGGTTGCATAGTTCATAATAACAAGAATGAAAATTTAACCTTCCTAAGATATCGTGATCGATTCTGGCTCATGGCGCAACTTCAATGTACGCTATCTCTTTTATTTTCAAACCAATCCGTCTGAAATTTTCTGAATTTTAATATTTAACGGATTTCTTCATTGTTGCATGATTATTGGCACACGTGACACATAAGACCTTAGAGTCAATATTGACCCGGATTTCAACCCTTCGTAGAATTTAGAGTCAATGTTTACGTAACGTTTGGAAAGTTTAAAATGCATTGAAACAAAAAAAACTGGTTGCGGTAACATTTTCCCCCGGGAATCTGTTTCAAAGAAGAGGAAGTTTGGCAGTGTTAACAGAAATGCATATTAAACATTCCAGACTCATTTTAGAGAATTGGCATTTTTGCTATGTTTCTTACTGCGTAACGAATCGTCTTTTAATATTAGTTTCAAATCATACTGAAGAGATGGCGCTGTAGTCTATCTTTGAAAAAAAAAGTCTCGAGAGAGTTGCCGTCTTGGGCATTTTTTTGGTATATGAAGTGTAGTCATTTGACGTCAGCAGATTAGTTCCATATTTTACCGCAGAGATGGCACTGCAGTCTATATTTGTCAAATTAAGCCTTAGAGAGTTGCCGTCTTGGATTTAGTTGTTGAAATATGTAAAATTTAGTCGCTTGACATTCTCAGAATAGTTCCAAATTGCACCGCAAAGATGGAAATGCAGTCTATCTTTGCCAAATGAGGCTCTAGAGAATTTGTGTCTTGAGCAAAGTTGTTGAGAATGTAAAATAAAGACATTTGAAATAATCACATTAGTTGCAGATCATACCACAGAGATGGCGCTGCAGGCTATCTTGGTCAATCGACCATCTCTGTGGCAAGATCTGGAACTAATGTGATAATCTCACAAGACGTCAAATGAAATACTGCACAGCTTGGTCTAAGACGGGAACTATCTAGCGCTTCGTTTGGAAAATATAGACTGCAGCGCCATTTCTGTGGCAATTTCTGGAGCTAATCTAATAATGAAAAACCCGAATTGATCCACCGATGGTGCGACTGAACCCTTCTTACACTTCCAGAACAACGAACAATAAATGTCGCTCAAAAAGTACTGTTTTGGTATGCTGCCAACAAGATCGATTTTGTCCTCAAGCTAATAAATCGACCAATCGAAAAGTACGGGGCAATTTCAAAGTAGTGACTTCGACGTAGCGGGGGGGGGGGGCAGTCAAGGACATCCAGCATATGTGATAAAAATGGAAGAAATGCGCTGATTCCATGTGCGTTTCTACTGTGCGGATGCTAGTGGTCTCCATCAATACGAAGGTTCGAGATTTTGTTCGAACTGTAGAATTGTAACCATCTAATGCTGTAACTTTGAAGTTTTAATGAAATTACTGTAAAGCAATGATTAATGGACTATTGAAACTTATTGAATCGCAAACTACAGGTCGTTTTGTGCGTACCAATTAACTTGTAATCAGCCTTTAAAGACAAAATTGACAAATTCCTCATTCAGATAAGGGAAGGTCCATTAATTATGTCACGTAGTAAGGGGGGAGGGGGGTTTTGGGAAAACGTGACGATCCATACAAAAAAATTAAATGTACATACAAAAAACGTGACATGGGGGGGGGAGGGTGTTATAAAAAATCATTTTTGCGTGACGCAATTAATGAACGTTCTCTAACGGTCGTTTCACATTATACAAGAGTGTTATATAAACTATCAGAAGAAGTAGAAAACCAAGTTGCAGGGGGTTAGTAACTCTGCCACATTGTGTTTGTGTTTCGGTGTGTCGGAAGGTGTTTCAGTGTTTCATCATATCTGTCACTACCATACAATCGAAAAATTATGGTAATTGGCAATCAAGAATATTTTCTACGTTTAATCCTCGCACACGTACGCATCATCTGAATCACATCAGTGAAAATGAGAATGAAACTAAACAGTTAAAAAACAAACAATCAATTCGGGTAAGTGGTCGAAGAAATGAATTTATCTTTCAGGAGGTTACGAGTGTGTTTTTGAGGGTGTAACCACACCCTATGTTGATGTCCCAAAGAGACGAAAAATAATCCTATTCCTTTTTTAATTCCACTGGAAATGCTAAAGTGACGTTTTAATAAGTTTCCAATCAAAATTAGTATGTTTCCAATCAATCAAAACCCATAGGCCTTGTAAGGAAATAAGTAGGGCGCTTTTAACCATATGGCAGCAATTGATAACACTTCAATATATTAAATAAATCAATTTGGAAGTTTTTTTTTCAAGATAGTCAAAATTGATTGGCAAAAATTTACTTTTGTCAGAAATGATCAATGTAACAACCATTAAAACAACTTATTCTTCATTCTAAGCGTGTCAAGCTTATTGCATTCGCAATAAGCTTATTGCTTGCTCTCAACTTAGTGTTCTAAATGCACTTCCACATTTATTGAGGATTATTCCGAGAGTCAAAGTGAAGTTTGTCTCTTGGGGAAGTGAGAAAAGTCACTTGCAGTGACGTGACTCTCTATTGGATTTACCCAGAGGAGTCACGCCACTGCAAGTGACTTTTCTCACTTCACCAAGTGACAAACGTCACTTCGACTCTCGGAATAACCCTCATTAATTAAGAGCTTTCGATGTTTGGCTAGTACAATCATACCCTATGCTCAGGATGTCGAGAAATTTTCCTTGACGAAAAATTCCTAGACCAGACCGGGAATCGAACCCAGCCACCGCCAGCATGACGTTGCTTTGTAGCCGCGCCTTTACCAACTGAACTAAGGGAGGACCATCAAAACTTACAAACCTCAAATTAAAGGGAAAATGTTGAGTTGAAAGTTGACAGAATTCACAAGCCCCTTACTAGCATGGCTGATTTGTATCACCATTAGTAACTAGTATGGCTGAACTGTATCCTCGTTCCGCATTTTTGATACCAAAAATGTTACTGAAGTTGTGGAAAAACACAAATTGGCGATGGTGGCCATTTGTAGATTCCTTCATTTGTCACTTGAAAATAAACATCAGAAACATCACTGAGTGTGGTCTAAGTCTATCATCGGTCAATCTATGGTATCGTTCAATTTCGTCAGATGTTAAGGTGCAGGTTTCTAGATTCCAAAAAATGTGACCATAATGACTGATTTACATAGCTACAACAAATTTTTGATAGCATAAATCTAAGAAACTTCAAAGTTACACAAGTCATACGTTAATAGAATTCTTGCTGCATTGCAGCATACATGTCATTGTGTTTTGACATCTGTAACAATTGTAGTTTTTTAGGTTTGTCGTTCAAATTTGCGATGAAGCCATAATGGTTGTTTTTTTTGTGTTCTTGCGTCCTTTAGTTAAAAATAGTGTTAAATGTTTCGGAACAGCACACTTAAAAGAATTATTTTATTTTATTTTATTTTTTCACCCTAAAACTTAGTCAGTAGAATCTGATCTCCAAAACGCTCCTGTACCAGGCACACCGTCACCGGAACAATCCACGCCACCTTTTAAATTGCTGACAAATTTTATCCCTATATCAATGCAACTACTCCAGCACTGCATTGAATCGATACAATATGAACCTGTGATACCGTCGACTACCACTGCAAAACCGACGACCACAACAGCTGCAGGTACGTAATTTCCTCCCATCGTATAGATACAATAAAAAAAAAAACAACATCCACCTCAAATACCTACTACCGCATCATTACCAAGGTGCTTTGCGTATCAGTCTGCTCTTGAGTACGGTATCATATTACACTACTGAAAATGGGCAAATGTTTCATCTGTTCTACAGTTCCAGCACAACGACCAACAGTACTCCACAAGCCGGGCTACTTTGGACCAGAAAAGCCGCCACCAACACAGCCTCCTTCTTCCATCGGTACTATTTCGAGCACGAGCGCCCAGGAGCAAACGACGAAACCAACGGAAACCGCAGAAACTTTACTCTGGAATGATAAACAGTTTTTCGAATGGTTCCTGCAAAATAAATACAGGCAAATTAAATTAGATAATGGTAGGTTTCTTATCTTAAATGCGGTTTTACTTCGACCAACTGTTGAACCTGAACGGTGAGGACGTTCAGAGATCAAATGACAAATTGCTTGTTAAACTGAAGGGATAACAAGTTTTACCACATGAAAACGATTTTATTTATTTTTAAACAAGACTCTCTTTCGGCATATCAAGTATTTCACGTCAGATATCATATTCCAATAAACAGATTTATTAGTTATGAATGCACAAAATTCCCTTCTTAAGTAAAGCGTAGGATGAATGTAGTGAAACAACATTCACTCCTACGTGCTTCCTCATTAACTATCATAATCCAAATCAATCACAATTTGTTCAAGTGGACAAAAGCCCACTAAATTACCCTATTTATTGTGGTTCCCCAACCACATTGAGCGAACGTAATACCGACCAGTTACACTCTAATATAAGGATTTCTGATTTCAGACTACAACCTTCAACTGCTGGATCCCTTGCCACTAAGGCTGCTGGAAGACATCGAGGGTGAACGTTATGAATTGCCAACATTATTGGACAAGGACAATGTTAATGAATTTCGAAAAATCTATGATGACAAATATCGTGAAAGTGGGATAAATTTGCAGCAGATAAGCTTAGGTAGTGATACTAATGCTCACCTGATGGATAATCGACATGACGACAGCAGAGGTAACGGAGGAAGTGGCAGGAAACGTGTGCCACCCACTAAACCGTATATTCACATGCTGATGCTTTATGATCTGCTAAAAAGGGAGGCGAAAAAATTTATGTTCAACTTGTATGAGGTAAATAATACGTAGGTCAACACTAATTTAGTGATCAATCTTGAACAGAAGCTAAGCAATTCTGGAGCAACAATAGAATAGGTGCTAACAGCTTCTGTAAACAAGTGACCCAACGTAAACCAACAGCATATCGTGTAGTGGATACTTTCCGCTTTATTATGGTGTCAGTGATTTTCGTAAGCGACTCAACGCTTTGTGAGAGTTTACAACCCCCGTTTATAAACGCTGTCAGGCCCTATTCTATTGTTGTTCTAGAGTTGTTTGGTCAAACAATTGAGCTCAATTTGCCCGACATAAATTTATCGGATGCCAAAATTCCATTCGAGTTTATTTGTTGTGACCGAGTTCAGTGCAGATGAACGGTATGGATTGAATATTTTATGCGATAAAGTGAATCGAGATAACGTTCCTAGCTATTTAATGCTTAATATTCAGAATTAAAGCTATTCATCCTAGGTGAGCTCAGTAATGTTTTAGTGGCAGGAGGAACTGCCTCTTACCACGTGAGAGGGTCTGATACTGCTTGGATTATTATTATTATTATTTCGATTTATAGGCAATTCAATCATCAATAGATGTAGTCGTATGCCTTCTAGAAAAAGCATTAGATTTTAGTTTTAATTTTGCATGGTAGATGATGGTAATGCATCGGTGGTAAAGTACATTGGAAATTGTTATACAAGGTACGAGAAATGGTACTATAGTAAAACTGCGAGTAGTAATTTTACACCAGAACTGAAGCATCTGTGCTCCATGAGCAGTACATCTTTTGTACTTTAGATAGCCTTGATGTACATTTCCTAAGTTCAAATAGGGTCCTTTATAATGAATGATTCGTGTTATTTTTGACACCATTCACCATCACCAGACAACGAATATTTGAAGTGAAGTTTATGAGTTTCTGAAAATCTCCATACTACAAAACAGGATCATCCGTCTTTAGTGGGGTGCCCGAATACGGATGATCGTCACATTCTTGAAATACACGTAAAACAGAAGAATTAAAAAAAACAGTCAGATCCTAAAATTTATATGTTTTTGGAATTGTGGGATGGAAAACCAATGATTCCATGATAACAAACCCTTTTTTAAAAGTCCTGTTGAATTCAATATGTTAGGTCTATTGAAGATTAAGTGTCGTGACCTATGTTTGAAGATAAAACATTAATATTTAAGTATTGTTATATACTAACATGTAGGTACTATTTGCATACCCTAATTTATATTACTAGATAACCACTTGCAATTACTCGCATGATTTATTTATACACGGTACTCATTCCTCGTACTATATAAATGGTGTAATGAATCACAAGAGCAAAGGAGTTTATACGAAAAGGTTAATAAAAACGTTTTGTTTTTCTTGTAACATCTGCCTTTAAAGTCATTCGATAGTGATCGAAACTGATCAATACCTTCCGTAAATCATTCGAAAAATTTCAAAAACAAACGGGAGCAATTCGAAGATTTAGATCGCAACCATTAGAAAAATGAAAGCACAAAGATGCATGTAACATTGGTTTTCATTTAATTTATTTCACGCCAACTCGTCTTCTGGATTGGCAGCACCCTCTCAGAATCCAATGAAACTGTGTGGGTGTGCGGATTATTTCTTTTCAAGCAACTTTGCATACTTTGTTTATTTTAAATTTATCTAGACTACCATTTGAAAAGGGCTAAAGTTTTTTGCGCGTTTTTTTTAAACCAACATAACTCAAAAAGGACAAGACTAACAAAAAAACAGTTGTATCAGTGACTTTTAGAAAATTGTAGTAACTTTTATGAAAAAAATTGTAAAAATTGTAAAATCGATTTAACACGCTGAAAAAATATTTTAAAATTTAAAGTCAATTTGCAATCTTAGAATTGGACGAATTTTTTTCTCAATTAAGGCAATACAATTGTCTAAAAAGTTCGCTATACATTGCAAAATGGGCACTTTTGAGGAAAAAAAGTTTTTCTAACAACTATTTTTTCATGTTCTATTCATACCGTGTATCACGCAAACTTGTCTAGTTATGGTCTTCAACACCCCTATTGAATCCAATAAAATTTAGCAGCCATAAAAAATTGAATGTATTGAACATCTCAATTTTGGGTCAAAAACATTCAATTTCTCTTAACATCAGAAGCAAGGTCAAGATTTGTTACAGTACGTGTAAAATTGTGATAGAGGGCGGCTGATAAATCTAAAAAAGTAGCGGATGTCATATTTGAATCGTCCTTATTTAAATGGGTATGCATAAAGTCTTATCGAATTATAAAAATGCATCAAGCATATCGATTTTTCGAAATACTATTTCAATAAAATTTCATAGGTAATGCTTGGTCAGGGTTTTATTTTTATTTTATGTGTGTATTTTCACGTATTAGAAATTAACATAGCTTCATATATGTTATTTATAAATCTTTCACTTAGAAAGTAAATTTCTATGGACTATCCTTTGAATCAGAAAACATAGTAGCTTAAATTTGATTCTCTGAAATAGGTACACAGCAATGAACCTGTGTATCAGGTATTGTCTTTATGTGGCTATATAACTCCTCAAGCTCTTTTAACATTTTTGCATACTGTTCAGCTGATATGAAGCAGAAAGTCGGTTTTTTAATACTTTTATTTGACTGTTCAACTGCTCAGTCATATTGTTTCCGAGGAGTTTTGATTGTGTTTCCATAATCTGGAGTAAGGCTTGCTCTCTTTGCCATTCGCTTGAGAGTATCAACAATAGTATCAAATAGACCCATGAGACGTTGCATCGAAGTGTCATTCTGCTTTCAATCCATACTTGGACTTGAAATTGCACAAGCTGGCAAAGTTATTTTTGTTTTTATAATGGGCCGCTGCTCCATCTGACATGAAAATAATTTTTAAGCAATGTATTGAATTTTGTTTAATGAAATCTAGCAGTTATGATAGAAACAACTGAATTGCTATTGAGTCCCGAATCAATACTTCAGATATTATGAAAAACCTTTTGTTTTCCAATTTAATGACCTTCTTGTAATATACTTCAAAGTTTTGGTAATTAACAGAATCAACCACCTGATTTAATTGAATTATCGCTCAAGTTTAAAAAAAGTAATTTAAAAATAAGCCCTTTCCAAATGGTAACCTTAATTTTTCCCACATTCGAAGACCCTTAAAAAATCAGAATTTTTATTATAATTAAATTTAACTGACTCCTGTGAGGTCTTAGGGCCAAATTATTACACGGTAAAAATAGGACATGAAAAAATTGTAGTTAGAAAAACTTTTTTTTCCTAAAAGTTCTCATCTCGCAATGTATAGCGAACTTTTAGGAGAACGTCCATTAATTACGTCACGCAAAAATTGACTTTTCATGACCCCCCCATAGGGGGGGACTTGTCACGTTTCTTGTATGGACCTTCATTTTTTTTTGTATGGATCGTCACGTTTTTCCATGCAAGATGGATCAACTACAGTTTCATACACAGAGACAAATTTGATAGTCAATTTTACCATTATTAGGGGTTAGGATGACTATTGCAGTATAGTGCTTTTGAACCGACTACGATTCGTGGTCAAAACGACCATTAAAATAATTGATCCAACATTTGCCATAATGTCAGAATAGTCCTTGCTACCATGATCATAGTCAAAAATACCATGAAGTGGTGAATTCGACCATATTCATGGTTATTGTAACCATTATATGCGATAGTCACCTTGACCATGATTTAATTGTCGGTATAACGATAGAATTTTTTTCCGAGTAAGAGCAAGTACTTTCGTTGACCAGTGGTGATCGAAGGCTGGTGCTGTGGTAATCTACCAAAAGGATATAGTATCCATCATGGCTGTTCCCCACACGACCAACAAGCCAATGAGGAACACGATGAGATGTTAGGCGTGACAGATAGTTTCGGAGACATTTGTGCAGCTGAAGTAGTGGTTATGGGTGCTGAAATACTAAGGACTGTATCAAAAATAAGGTCTCCACATATTTTTCTTTCAAATCATATAAAAAATTATTTTTTATTCAAACAAATGAATGATTCTTTATTGTACGGGATTGAACATAAACATTATATAGACTGGATGAAATTAACATTGTTCTTTCACAAATTTGCGAATTTTTTATTGAACACTTTTCATCAAGTTCCGGAGAAGTGTTTCAGCACACTTTTAGACGCCTTAGTTCAATTTTTTTTCGAACCAGTCTTTTTGAAGACCCTCTTCGCAATCGTTCAAAAGTGTTCAATGGGCCGAGGCTGAGGGCAATTTGGCGGCTTGATGTCTTTCTCAACGAAATCTATACCCTTTTCCGTGAGCCACTTGAGGCTGCAACCTCTTCTGCAGACACTCAAATCGATAGATTTACGTATTGATTGTTTCGATTGGGTAAAAAATAGTAGAATTCATACAGCAGGATCATATTGCTTGCCATACAAGCACTTATCGACCAAACTTCTCCACTTAAATCGACGTATCTGCATCGCTTGCATCCTTTCCTACGACGGCAGTGTAATATTGTGGACCCAGAAGGGGTTTTGAGTCCTCTTTGACGTAGGACTCGTCGTCCATCAAAATATGTGCATCCGGTCGCTGGAAAACTCGCAGATACAATTTCCGGGCCCTTGCTGCTGAGCATTGCTTCTGTTCTGCGTTTTTCTCGGCGATTTTCTGGTATCTTAAGGTTGTTCCATTTCTTGATACATTGAATCAATCTGACGCTGGTTCCCGCACTATAGGCCAAACTACAGTTCGAAATGGATTTGTTCTTCCGAATTAGAGCTACCACTTTCTGATCCAGTTTAGGACTGGAAGACCAGAGTTTCCCAAGTAGCACACTACGATCATAATTAGTTGTAGTTACTTGATTATAACTAAGCAAGTCATATTTATGTTATCTCGACCTAATGGCAACAAGTGTGCTACTAGGGTTTCTGTCTCCTCCTGGCAGTTCAATCAAAAAACAGTGTTTCCAAACTTGGTTAGGATGGATTTTACACTCGCGTGATGACTTTCAAAGCGCTTCGTAAATTGCCACTTAGTTACACTCTTTTCACGTAGTCATGTGTCAAAAACCTTAACGTCTTATTCAATTCGCGTCATTTTTAAAACGATGAATTTAAACCATGCAAATAAGTAAACAAACGAAATATGACAGTCAAGCGTCAGGGACAGTCAGAACGTTACGAACAAAAATTGGTCAAACAGTAATGTGTGTGAGTCGATCAAAGTAGTTCAGTTAATACAGAATACAGGAGAAATATTCTGCTAAGCTTCCTTTAAAGCGAATGCGAATTGCCGGGTCTTTCGCTTTACACCTGCCATACGATTTTGTACAGTCTCCTTGTCCACTTTATTCGCTGCAGAACACCAATTTGCTTTGAACTGTTTATCGCTCACAACAGCTTTTTGAGTCTTCTTATGGTTCCGCTTGACGATGGCCCAATATTGTTCGATTGGGCTGAACTCTAACGTGTTGGAAGGGTTCTTGTCTTTAGCCACCACTTGAACGTTGTTGGCAGCATACCACTCCATGGCCTTTTTCCGTAATCGAAAGATGCCAAATCCGGCCAAAATAGAACGAAACAATTGTGTCGCTTCAGGAAAGGCAGAAGACGTTTTTGTAGGCACTCTGATTAATTTTCTGGCTGACGGTTCCGGTCGCAATGTAAACGTTGTTTTTCAAGCCACAGGTATAGATGGCCTGCCACACCAGATATTTCTTCGTGAACTTTGACAGTCTAATGAGCTTGAAAATATCTGCCACATTCCCCCATCCGGTTGCCGTATAATATTCCTGTCCAGGAAGCTGTTTAAACTCTGCCTTGACGTAAGTTTCATCGTCCTGTACCACGCAATCAAACGTCGTTAGCATCGTCGTGTAAAACTTTTGTGATCGTGCTTTGGCCGACGTGTTTTTTTATCGTCGTGATTTGGAGTCACCACTTTCTTGTAAGTCGACAGTCATTTGTTGTTTACTTCTATACACGGTTGAAGGCGCCACTCCCAGCTTTTTGCGACATCTCGGACGTAGAGATTGGGGTTTCGCTCAAAAGAGCGGGCAACTCTTATTGTCGTCACTGTGGCCTCCGGCTTACGATTCCCCCCGATCCCGCTTTTCTGACTGTCGACAAACGTTTACCGAATACTTTTAATACGTTGGTAACAGTTGATTTAGCCACATTCAATTTTGCCAATTGGTGTGAGAGTGGCCCGTTGCTTCTCTTCCTTCGACAACATTTTGATAACTGAAACGCTAATCTCAGAATCAAAATAAAGACATGATGCTACACGCACACATCTTCAAAATGAGGGGTGTGCAAATTAGGATAAAAGGATAAAAGGAAATGCGTCAAGTTTAAGTCGACCAAATTTTGATCGAAACACCCTTTACTTCGGAAAATTCACGTTCGAAAATAGTAATCGCATATCGAACTCAAATGTAGGAATATAGTTTAGTGCACACAGTGCATTTTTTAGGACTACCTCGTCATTCTTGCACCACAGGAAATGAATGGGTTCATAAACTATCACAAGCTGGCGCATCCTTTGCTTTTAAATACTACAAAACGCAATTCAGACCGGCAGTTCTCAACGTGCAAGAGTGTTCTTTATCAATTTCGCAATCTGTATCGCAGTTGTGGCCCTTAAGAAATTTTGAAAATTTTGGAATTTTGGACATAAAAACCGACATGAGCAGTACTGCTGAGGATCAATACTTCAATCTGTATGAATCAAAATTTAAAAGATAATGCTAAGAAGTGGAGAAATGCATGTATAATTTAAGCACTTTCACAGAATCGATAAACTATGGAGCAATTTAAAATTGGCTCGTTATTCTACGGTTTGTAGAACATTGTCCATTTCATCAAGGAATATTTCCAGAAATTTATAGATCATATGCATATATTTACGTGCACCAATGTTACATTCTATGGATTAAATGTGCACGTTCAGGAAAACTTTATGAGCCTTTTGTAGATCATTTGCAATACATTTATGAGTAATTCGTACAATTATATCCACCATTCGCTAAATTTAATATAAAGCCTGATAAGACTGCTGAATTTTTGGAATCGTTTCCATTTTTTATGGATTTTCATAATAGTCGTATGGGCTATGTAAGTGTTAGTTATAAAACGACTTTAATTTGCTTGACGATCGTTCACTTATTTTTATATACAAAAGTATGTTTCCCAATGTCGAATGCAAGTCATGATTCGAGTAACGTAAACATTTCTGCTCTGTCATTTATTTTTCCGACTTAATAAAAATCTACAAGTTTAGGAAGAAAAACAGCTTATTGTTTAAATAATACTTGAAACTTGTGATGTGGAAAGCAGTAATTCCTTGTTTTTTTTCTTGCAGGGTTCCAGTTCCGAGACACTCGCACAGCTTTCGCAGTTCAAAGCAGATAATGCCCAACAGCAATTACTATTTGTTCTCTCGCGAATGCTGGAGGAAAAAAACATCGATAAGGCGGACGTCGTGTCACGAACAAAAGTAATGATAACAGGTAGGTAGATGTGCATGCAATAACATCGTTTGTTGAAAAATTTTCCAAGCAAGCTTCCAAGCTTCTATCGCCGACAACCTTTGTGGATTGAAGAGTTGTTCAGTGAGAGCAGACAGCAGTTAAAGATCGTTACATTTTACGACATAGAAAGGAATTTACTTCCACTAACGTGATGTGAAAAAAAACGATTTCTTCAATACTAAAGACGATTACCGAAAGCATTGAATAATTGAAACCCGAGTATCAACGGGGTTGGTTTAATGGTCTGTGTGAATGTTTTATTAGATCAAATAATATCGATACTGTAAATGCTCAGGGTTCTTGATGTTAAGAGAACCTAAGAGATAAGATTAAATCCAATGTATTGCAAATCAACTAAAACAGACATGGAGATGATAGAAATCGAAATAAAAAATTAATATAGAAGCATAGATATCAATTAAAGAGAGAAACCTACTATGTTCCAGGCAACTAAAACCACCATTCAACTGAACATGTTGTGTTGAGGTTAATTAATAATTTTATTACATTGAAATGCAAGCAGCTATTGAAACATAGCTATATAACCAGTACGCAGACTAAGTGGCCCATTTTATCTCATAGGAGTTTTATCAAAATTTTCAATTACTGATATAGCCGTGATTTAGCTGTATATATCCAACAAGGTAGATATATCTCGCCTAAGTTTACTTCATTTTTCTAAGCTAGCTGTCATTCCAAAATTTTGAAAAAAATTGAGCATTGCTTTGGTATTTTTTTCATGTAGTGAAGAAACGATCGTTAAATTATAAATAAAACAAAATCGATATAGCACATTGTTTACTATATATAACCGAATGGTACACTAATGTAAATTTTCAGGTTTTGTGGCAAAACGATATGTTTTTTTTTAATAATTCATTTGATTCCGTGAGATTTTACATCCTTCTTATATTGAGATTTAGTTGTGACGCACCTCGAGATTATAGCGTTACGTTTACGCAATGTAATTTGTATCAGGTGATGTAGAATTTACTTTTTGTACTGATGTACACCGATGGTTGCATACAAACGTGATTTATGTGGTGTTCAGCTGGCCATTAACTCCAAAATCATGGATCACTTAGATAAAACTATTGTTAGAAGTGATCAATATCACATTGGTTATAGTGTTTAAGGGGACACACGATGGGCCTCACGACAACATCAGTCTCTTTGATGTTTTGAAGATGCAAATTTCAATTTCTATTCTTGATATTGATTAACGAACAATATCAATTCGTGCGTACTGTACACTTCCTGTAAGCGTTCGATAACAGTTTTAGGTCGATCCACTAAAAATCAAGATTACCCTCTCCGAAATCACGAGATGAAATAATATAAAACAGGCAAACGATAGGAAAAGTTACACTTCGTCGCGTATAACCTTAGTTAAAAATGTGTTAACAAAGAGAATCTGTTCGCAAAATTAGTTTCTAGTTCACTTAATGAAGTGTAGCGCACCTAAAAATTTGACTTATTTTACACTCATACAATTTATTTAACGTACAATATGAAACATTTTTAAACAAAATTTGGAAAGTTCATCCTCCGGGAACCAAAAAACAAATTTTTGTCTCTATTTTCTTAATCAAAGGTTCTTTTGGAAACCGTCTTAAGATGGCTTTTAAAACGTTCAGTATGGCATATTATAGGTGTAAAAAAAACACCTGCTATTATTTTTTTCGTGTAAAAAATACATTTATTCCATTGCACATAACTTCAACAGAAGCAAATATAAGCAAAATTGTGAAGCATGTACTGTCTACTTTTGCCCTATTAGACAGTGCGCCAGATCAATATTAATTTGCTTCGAATGAGCTTTGGATCATGGATAAGTATTTATATGATCATATTTTTTATGATAGAGGCTTTTTTCACTTATTTTCTAAATTCATATTTTTTTTAGTTCCTCTGCCTTATTAAAATGATCGAATTTTGTTTTGTTCAAATCTCCTTCGACAGAATTATATCATAATGACTTGGTCATAATAAATTGTTCTAATTTTGCTATACCCTGCTATACCCTGTTGGTTGGGAACCGCTAAGCGTTTTTGAGTTATAGATTTTCGATGAGAAAAGAAGAAATCAGCTACATCCTCATTTCATCAACCAGTTACATTTTGCCAAACGTCTTTTTTTAGTAATCAGATTTCGAGATGTGCGAGCCAACAAGTCCCGCTTTACCCAAGAATCACTTCAGCTCGACCTCACCAAATTGATTTAAAACCTCTTTCGGATGCTTCTCCTAAAATTTAAGCTCTTTTGGTTGCAAACTTGGACCGCGCTTTGAAACATCTTTGAAGCTAGTGTGCGAATCACTGGAAAAACCTTTTTTTATAGTTTTAATCTTCTAGCCCTTATGGCTTAGTAACACACGATAATGTTTCATAATGTTGACATCATAATGTTTCAGGATTTTTTTCCCTGCTTCAGCTTTGTCGAAGATTACTTTTCGTTTCAATTACTTTACGGAATTAGATATTTATCATATAGAGGAATTATGTTCTTGTTAAATGATATCTCAACCAATCAGCAATCTGCGTCAATAATTTCCATGATGTATTATTGTCCATACCCGACCAGAAGGGCGTAACATAAAAATAACGAAATTATAACAAACCTTGTTACGACTAGCTGATTATGATATAAATTTGTTAAAGGCGTTTTCATCTGGATAATTGTATAACATAGGGTAACGGGATGTAGTGTTAGCCTAGCTCCTTGATTCGGCCCATGTACCAAATATGTCATTATTTCGGCGATAATCAACAAAATCATGTTCCTATCAGGATGACCGATCTATTTCAAAGCAATTGAGACAAAATTAATGAATTTATAATTGTTCACTTTCGCGTAATTTTCGATTTCCTTAACCTTTCAGACACCATAACTTTACTGGTTAAGCTGAACAGATTATCTACACGCTCTTCGAATGATCTAAATTTTGTCGAAATTGAGCCTATAAACCGAATAACGTAGCCAAGATGTATAGAAAATAGTCACACGTTATAAACTAACAGGTCACATAAGTAACATAACAATTATTTAATATGAAAACCATAGACCCAATGTTAGGGACATTTTTTTTTCTAGGTTCCCAATTATGGCCTGTCGTATGGAAAGAGTAGTGAAAATGTTGTTATTGGTAACATTTACAATACAAATGTCTGAGTTTTGGTTGAATGTTTTTCATATGGCTCATCTAAACACAAACTAAAGGAACAAAATCTGTGTAGAGCGAATTATAATGTTTTGATTGCCGAATGACAGCTAAATCATATGGTAAAATCACTTAAGTTTTTCTTAGCAGTTTAAGTATAGTTTGATAGTTAGTAAAAATTTTTGTTGGGTAGAGCGAATACAGCTGGGAACGCCTTGAATCAAAAAATCGGCAAAAAGCGTACATAGCCAACATTCAATAACAAATCTATCGAATGGGACGAACTTGCATCCATGAATAGACCCAATTTGATGCCTACAGACCGACATTACATCCATATCCTTCGAAAGTTTCTGACTTTATAAAATGAGTTGGGTAACTTTTCGTGATACATACTACCGGATGGTTTATTAAACATATCTTAACAAGTATGTAGCTAATTAAATTTTGCTTGCAGCTGAAAAACTTTATGAATTATGATAAAAAATGTAATCGATTGTTGCATACTAGGCTGAGTCAAGGGACACATACCCTACTTATAACAAACTAAGATGTAGTGCCCCGTGAGGCACAATCTGTGTGAAGAAATAAATTAATTCTAGCACTAACTGATATGATTTTGCTACATCGTAAGAAAACTGTTGCAAAGCGGGTTTTTTATGAAGTTCTACTCTAACATTGGAAGAGCTTGCTTCGATGGACTCGTTGCGAGTCACGCATTTCTTTTTTATTTCCTCGAGGACGCCGTAAGGTGAAAACCGTGAAGATGAATCGCAGAGTCTAGTTCATATTGAAATCGACTAAATCCTGCGTCTATGAAAAATCTAAAAGCTTTATCGGGTGACATTATTCGGCATTAAACAGTTCACTGAGTAAACATTTGTCTGGAATCTCCTTGATTTCTTATGATATAGCCGGTGACTCTCACCAAATGTAAGTCTCACTTATTGAATGTTGTCCTGTGAGCCTTTTCTATGCTATCTACTGCAATGGAATTTTCTCTTATACATACCCGGACATTTCGAGTTGCAAATGATGATTTCCCACGGTAATTAGCATCAATCTGTCAACCAAAGCTAAAACATGCCAACAATTTGATGTAGACGACCGGTATCAGTTTGCATCCATGCGCACTCCAAATCGACTACGCAGCCTAAATTAGGAAAAGCGTGTTGCTTTGTATTGTTATCTCCTCTAGACAACGAATGTAATCTTTTGGCCAATAAAATCATTCGTGGTTAGACTTTCAACGAGACAACTTGGTATACAATATTCGCACTGATGACAACCCTCAACACTACTTAGACAAAGTTTTTACGTGAAAATTTTATCGTACGCTCACATAACAACCATTACAACCGTACATCGTTATTTTGATGAAATACGAGGATAAAAACAAACAGATAAGTTTGCATATAAGAAATTCCAAAGGCCAGCACAGCACAAAATCTCGACAAATTGAGCTTAAAATTGAAGGTTTAAAAGTGAATGTTCGGAACCGATTTTATGGTTGAGCTGAAACAATATTTGAACCACACTAGCATATGCATTAGAATACATACATACAGGAGAATAGTAGGGTTCTTTAAGATGTGATTAAAGTTTACGTATTTACGAGGGAACATGGCCATCCGGAGTAAGTTGATAATCGAAACAATCCACTATTGTAAAAATTGTCAGTAGCTTAGTTATCATGTGAACAAAATGTTAGCATATGCAATGTACAAGTATGTGAAGTATTTCCGCGAAAAACTGTAATTGTTATAGCATTACAACTTTACCCCCACAACACGAAGCAACACCATTCTAGAGGTGGCTGGGTTTGATTCCCGCCCGAATAAAAAAATCGCATAGATTAACAATTGAATATATTGTAACCATACAATAGAATCGATAGTATTTACGATTATAAGTATTGTTCTTAACGATAGGATGACAATAGGAGTCATTGTTACTACAATAGAATCTACTGTAAATTGAGTCATCCACAATAGAAAAGGGGGGTTGTTATGTACCTTAACTATACGAAAAATCATACTTTTCCGAACAAATTTGAGTCAATTACTATTAATTGTATTGTTTTACAATTGTTGAAAATCCTAGCATATAGAGTGAATTGTAGATCTACTGTAATGACAATATGCATTTTTCATTTATCTGATTCACGAACCATAAGATTCATGGTCGGAAATAGGTTTTAATGTTATTCTATATTATTGTATTGTTACTGTATGGTTATTTTTATCCGGGCGGTCTAGTCTAGGATTTTATCGTTAAAAAAAATCCCTGGGCATAAATAGGGTATGACTGATCTTGCCCACATAATTAAACTAATGCAAAAATGGTACCTGGCATCGAAAGTTCTCAATTAAAGATTGGACTCGGAAAAAATGCGACACTTTGTTTTCGGTGTAACTTTTTATCACGTTAATTAATTAATGAAATTTTAGGTAATACTAGTTTAGAGTGTTTTGCTTATGTGTGCAAAATTTTATTGCGATTTGTCAAGTAGTTATCAAGACGCATTCGAAACAAAAAGAGCTACGCCAGCAAATTTTGGGCGCGGTGATCGATAATCCTGGTCAGTCGCACAGATGGATCGGCAAAAGGCTTGGAATCCACCATTCCACCGTGTCCCGCGTTGTAAAGATGTTCCAGGAGATGAAGACCATCGAGCGGCGCGCTGAAAGCGGCCAAAAACCGGAAACGGAATACCAAGAGAAGGCGCGGAAGATAAGGCAGTACTTTAAGAATAACCCGAACCTTTTCACCCGAGACGTGGCCAAAAAGGTCAATTCATCGAAGTGGTTCGTCCAGCAGACCATGAACCGGGCTGGGCTACGTGTTTTAAGGTCAGGAAGGCGCCAAACCGGACTGACAAGCAAAACACGGTGGGCAAATTGCGTGCGCGGAAGCTGTACCGTGAGTAGCTGGTCAAGCCAGGCTGTCTCGTCATGGATATATCAAGGCGGACACCAAACAAATCCCCGGCCTCGAGATTTTTGTCGGTACGTCCCGCATGGAGTTCCGGAAAAGTTCCGGAAGAGAAAAATGGACAAATTCGCGAAGAAGTACCTGTTGTGGCAGGCGATTTGTGAGTGCGGATGGTACAGCAAGCCGTTCGTCACAACCGACACCATAAACGGGCAGATTCGTCGAGAGGAATGCTTGCAGAAGCGCTTGCTGCCCTTCCTCCGCTCTCACCACGTTGTTCTGGTCGGATCTCGCTTCGTGCCATTACGCCAAGCCTGTAATGGATTGGTACGAAGCGAAGGGCGTTAATGTGGTCCCGAAGAAGGCGAACCCGCCAAATACACCAAAACTTCGTCCGATCAAAAAGTTTTGGGTGATAATGAAGAAGAAGTTGAAGAAAAGCGGAAAAAACATTCAAAACCGATGAAGCTTTGAAGAAAAACTGGGAGAAATTATGCAAGGAAGATGGACAAAGCCTCGCCCAAGATCTCATGAGCAGTGTTAAGAGAAATGTACGAGCATTAAGCTTGGGGGAGGAAATTAAATAAATAAATTATGCCAAAACATAGCTTATCTATAGTTATTTAATCCCTGAAAATTTGAGAAGTATCCGATTTAATTTTCTAATTTTTTATACTAGTTTGATTCATCATAAAACATATGAAAATAAAAATATGCTGACACAAAATATTCTAAAAGCTTTGTTTTCATGCGTTTATTAGTATATTGTACATGCACCTTAGGGTGCCCATATTGCCCCGTTGTCCCTTTCACATTTCATGTATTAAAAACTGAAATTTCCAATTTAAATTTACGATGAAATGAAAACATGTACCGTACTACCCTGCTTTTATCTCTAAAATGAGGTACAGTTTTAATTAACCAGTGCTACCCATTTGCACATTAACTAGTATCTTCCATTTACTATAATAAATAACATCGGAATTACAATGCACTTATTACGAAGACACTCGCAGAAACGCTCCTCCACGATGGTTGATACGCACTTCAGTGATATAATTTTAATAACTATCCTTCTTGGTTGTCATTTCAGAGCTGCAGAATCCCAACAGCGTGATAACGAAGGCACTCATCTACGTTCCACCACTGGAATTTGCACCATGAGGAAATGCACGCAAACGAAAATGAATATTAATAATTAAGATGCAAATTAAGCATTGTGTACAATGCAGTCGGTACATTTCTTTGTTAAATTTGGATGATGGTATTTGCTCTAGGCCTATTTCTACTGGTAAGGACCTGAACCAAGTCTCTGTAAACAAAACACATATCTGTTCGACAAACTAAATCTTGTGCATGTACCATGTGCTACGTGTTTCAATTTCAACTAAACTTGACTGTATCTGAAACGTATACTCTACGTGGCTTGGTGCAATGCATGTTACCCGTCACATATGTTCAACGACGATGATGGCCAGATTCAAAGCCTATCATATATATGCAGGGCCAGACGGAATGACACACTCATAATAGAATCTTTACTTTTGTTGTTTACGTTTATACTTAGTGCAATACACAATTTGTTTTAAAACATTCTTGCTCAAAGAGCCCCTGCCATAGTGTATTCAATATTTCTAATCCTATCCATGATTGTCCGCGTTAGCAATTAATCTGACATGTATTTACTTCAACTTATCTTACTTAAGAATACGACGATATGAATAACAAATAAACAAATACAAAGCTTCTGAATTGACAGTAGTTATATCATTTAATCAATTTATTTCGAACGGTTTTATTTGTACTATTTATAGATCTATCAGAATACAGGAAACGTGCTCTTCAACTTCAAAGCCCTTGAAATTCACTCGACGAAAAAAATATTTATAACTCTTTTATTGCATCTATTTTTTGAGCAACCAACACTTTTATAATGCGTGTAATAAAAGCGTAGGTTGTTCAATATTCAGTTTTTTTTTTGCATTTTCATGTTTCCGAGGGGGAGATATAGTATAGGCGAGTGACTTAAGTACTCAATTGGGGATTTTTATTTTTTATCAAATAGGTTGGGCCGAAGGTTACACAACAGAGTAAAGGGTGATACGGTCAAAATTTGGTCAAGGGAAAACGCGTGTAAATCGGTGAAATCGTTTATATAAAAAATCAAATTAAATTTCTTTTTCAAGTTCAATTAGTATAAAATTCAGGAAAAATATTCAGTTGGGCTTCCGCTTTTCCAAATCCGAATTGCCGGCCTTACGCTTGACTCCTGCCATCAGATTTTGTACAGCCACCTTGTCCACCTTCTTCGCCGCAGAAAGCCAGTTTGCCTTGAACTGCTGCTCGTCCTTAGCAGTTTTTTTGGTCTTCTTTAGGTTCCGCTTGACAATAGCCCAGTATTTCTCAATTGGGCGGAGCTCTGGCGTGTTGGGAGGGTTCTTGTCCTTGGGAACCACCTGCACGTTGTTGGTGGCGTACCACTCCATGGCGTTTTTACCGTAATGGCAAGATGCCAAATCCGGCCAAAACAGTACGGAACAACCGTGTTTCTTCAGGAAAGGCAGCAGACTTTTATTCAAACACTCTTTCTCCTTAAATTTCTTGGTTGACAGTCCCGGAAGCTATGAAAATGCTGCTTTTCAAGCCACAGGTACAGATGGCTTGCCAAACCAGATATTTCTTTGCGAACTTTGACAGTTTCGTGTGCTTGAAAATATTTGCTACCTTTCCCCTTCCTTTTGCCGTATAAAACTCCTGTCCCGGAAGCTGCTTGTAGTCGGCTTTGACGTAGGTTTCGTCGTCCATTACCACGCAGTCAAACTTCGTCAGCATCGTCGTGTACAGCCTCCGGGATCGCGCTTTGGCCGTCGTATTTTGTTTATCATCGCGATTTGGAGTCACTACCTTCTTGTAAGTCGATAGTGCGGCTCGTTTTTTGGCTCGATGCACGGTTGTAGACGATACACCCAGCTTATTTGCGGCATCTCGGAGAGATAGGTTAGGGTTTCGCTTGAAACTACCGGCAACTCTCTTTGTCGTCTCAGTGGCTTCCGGTTTTCGATTTACCCCCGATCCAGACTTCCTGGCTGTCGACAAACGTTCCCCAAACACTTTAATTACATTTGTAACGGTTGATTTGGCAACTTTTAGCGATTTTGCCAACTTTGCGTGCGAGTAGCTCGGATTTTCGCGATGCGCGAGCAAAATTTTGATACGCTGCTCTTCTTGCTTGGACAGCATTTTGACAACTGAAAAGTGAATTCCAAAATCAAAATGGGAGCAACATTCTACACACACACACACACCTTCAAAATGAGGGGTGTTCAGGTTTTTTAAATGCAAAATTGAAAGAAATACGTCAAGTTGATATTGACCAAATTTTGATAGTATCGCCCTTTAGTGTATGAAACTTTGTTCACATGGATGGATGGACATCAACCGGATATTAAAATCCTCGTGGAGCATATCCAAAAACTTTTTGATCAAATACGTATTGCGTGACAAAATGCATCTCCCCGTATGAACAGAGCCCTGGTAATCGTCAACGTACCGCTTCAATCCAATAATTATGAGTCATCCAGGATACACTAAAGGGCGATACGGTCAAAATTTGGTCAATATCAACTTGACGTATTTCTTTCAATTTTGCATTTAAAAAACCTGAACACCCCTCATTTTGAAGGTGTGTGTGTAGAATGTTGCTCCTATTTTGATTTTGGAATTCACTCTTGAGTTGTCAAAATACCGTCCAAGCAAGAAGAGCAGCGTATCAAAATTTTGCTCGCGCATCGCGAAAATCCGAGCTACTCGCACGCAAAGTTGGCAAAATCGCTTAAAGTTGCCAAATCAACCGTTACAAATGTAATTAAAGTGTTTGGGGAACGTTTGTCGACAGCCAGGAAGTCTGGATCGGGGGGAAATCGAAAACCGGAAGCCGCTGAGACGACAAAGAGAGTTGCCGGTAGTTTCAAGCGAAACCCTAACCTATCTCTCCGAGATGCCGCAAATAAGCTGGGTGTATCGTCTACAACCGTGCATCGAGCCAAAAAACGAGCCGGACTATCGACTTACAAGAAGGTAGTGACTCCAAATCGCGATGATAAACAAAATACGACGGCCAAAGCGCGATCCCGGAGGCTGTACACGACGATGCTGACGAAGTTTGACTGCGTGGTAATGGACGACGAAACCTACGTCAAAGCCGACTACAAGCAGCATCCGGGACAGGAGTTTTATACGGCAAAAGGAAGGGGAAAGGTAGCAGATATTTTCAAGCACACGAAACTGTCAAAGTTCGCAAAGAAATATCTGGTTTGGCAAGCCATCTGTACCTGTGGCTTGAAAAGCAGCATTTTCATAGCTTCCGGGACTGTCAACCAAGAAATTTACGTGAAAGAGTGTTTGAATAAACGTCTGCTGCCTTTCCTGAAGAAACACGGTTGTTCCGTACTGTTTTGGCCGGATTTGGCATCTTGCCATTACGGTAAAAAGGCCATGGAGTGGTACGCCGCCAACAACGTGCAGGTGGTTCCCAAAGACAAGAACCCTCCCAACACGCCAGAGCTCCGCCCAATTGAGAAATACTGGGCTATTGTCAAGCGGACCCTAAAGAAGACCAAAAAAAAACTGCTAAGGAAGAGCAGCAGTTCAAGGCAAACTGGCTTTCTGCGGCGAAGAAGGTGGACAAGGTGGCTGTACAAAATCTGATGGCAGGGGTCAAGCGTTAGGCCCGGCAATTCGGATTTGGAAATGCGGAAGCCTAACTGAATATTTTTCCTGAATTTTATACTAATTGAACTTGAAAAAGAAATTTAATTTTATTTTTTAAATAAACGATTTCACCGATTTACACGCGTTTTCCCTTGATCAAATTTTGACCGTATCACCCTTTATTCCTTCGGAAAAATTATTGACTTCTCTAATGCCATATCATCTGCATGACGACAATTTTATCTGAAAACCCCCACAAAGTCAGCAGGAACAATAGTTATTTAACTACCCATTCTAAAATGAGAATACAACACAGCACGATTTGATTCGATACATGCTAAAAATCGTGAACAGAAGCAGCTAATTCAAATAACGTTTGTTGTATGAGCCAAGCCCTCTACGGACTGGAGTTGTAAAATTGCACTTCAATCATTTCCGAATATCATGGCGGAAAATGCTGCTGACGAAAGTAAACCCTAGCAGCACACTTTTTGTAAGTCAATGATTGTTACTTGAATGCAACTCAAATAAGTCACAAACAAGTTACTGCAACCAATTATGTCAGTTTTGTGTTGCTTGGGAAGTGACTGTCTATTTAAATCAAAATATCAGTCCCCTAAGCGAACGAACCGAAGGCAAAAGAAAAGGAATTCCTGCTTTCTCGCGATTCAAGGATATGTTCATAGAACACACTAAAAAAACGATTGTATATTCGACCCTATTCTATAGTCGTGAGATCCGTGCTAGGACAGACACTTTATGCGTCAAACATTAATGAAGTGCCGCGCATGAAGTGTTTATTGTTCATCACATCGGGGAATGCGTAACCAACCAAGAGCTACATAGCTTACAGCCAGATTATTTTTCGTTAGAAGATGTCGGAGTACTAGTAATTTCTTTTCTAGAATTCTATGCAGATAGACAAACCAAAATTATTTGTTTAAAACAGGTTTGCTTTGCAAGTCGGATGATCACCAGTTTCCCGACTTATTTCGAAGACACTTAAGTAGCTCGATCCATTGGAAAAGTGACTGTTTAGTTATTTGCAGCTTGCCGTCGCCTAACATCGCCAGATAAACAAATAACAACGGAAACGTAACGGTCACAAAGCATATGTGAAGGAACTAATGCAAGCGGATTCCGGACAAAAATTGAAAATATCGTCCGGTAAACATCGTCACCAATTATAAAAGTCCTGAGATGGTACGACTAGTTTAGAACGCATCGGCCAAAGTTTCCGGACCGTGCCCTCCATTTCCAAAAGGGGCATGGGCGCGTTCTGCCAACTTGGTCGAGGCAGATTTCATATGAGAACAGGCTGCAACATCAACGTTCAAAAGTACCTAAACCAAATGGACCGCTTGTAACGATCTCTTGAAGATACGATGGAGGATCAGTGCTCTGATGTTTTCAAATGTAGCATGTACTAAAATATCTCTTGTTTTCCATAAATAAACGTGACGGAATTGAGTAAATTTGTGGAAACTTATCGGAAATGATCTCTCATATGTATCCGTTGAACCATTCTGAACAACCGTTGTGATAAGGAGCTTTCCATATACCACGTGGTCTGGATTTGACCGATTACTGACACCTCCTCCTCAACGTGGACAATTAATTCATATAATTTTTCAATATAATGTATGGATCGTGGGCACTTGCCCACCCCCTTCTCTTACCCAAACTGTACACGTGGTATATGAATGGCCCCTAATATCACCATGAATATCTCTCGTGCTCATTGCATGCTACCAATTACTAATACCTTCTCTGCTTCTTCCTGTCTCCTGCTATCTTTCTTATCTCATAACCGCGAGCAATACCACGTGTTACACACCTTGTGGAACTGAATCTGCATCACTGAAGCTCATCAAAAGCAGAAACACCATGATAACCACCCGGAAATCGTGAAGTAGCCTGAATGTGGACCGCGTAAATCCCGCAAACATTTTCAGACACTTGAGAGGTTATGAGTGCTCTTAAAAACGTGGAAAAAACAGGTAACACTTTCTAACAGACGGTAAGCAATCAAATGACCCCGACAAAATGTACTGATTATTCATTACATAACATAAGGAAGGGACCATCAGGTCGATAGGGGGCATGGGACTGCTTCCATTTCTATTGTAACATTTCGTGGAATGAGGGCTGGTTTCTTCGACCCCTTCTATTGGGTTTATTCGGTCAAACGAATGCTCGATTTTGAGTGTGAACTTGCTTTTGGAAGGAGATTCTCTTCCCAATATTCGCTAGCTTCACGTGAGTGCCTCTGCTTACGGGACCGCCCAAACGTGTATGGCATTTCTTACAGGAGCTTGATGATCATAAACAACAAAAGAATCCTGATCAAACCGTTCAACGTATTATTCTACTACTATGGAAAGTTACCTTAAAACAGTAGTATTACATCATCATCAAATCATCATCAGCCAAAGTTTCCGGAATAATAAACTCGCATCTGCTAAAAGTCGGATCCGTTATATATCCGTAATAATGAAAACATTATAATTCACTATACAACGACTAAGTTCCTTCGGTTTGTGTTTAGATGAGCCACTTGAATATATGCAACCGCAAACACATGCATTTCCACTTAAATTTTTACCGATAACAACCTTTTTACTACGTTATTTATACAACAGGCCATAGTTGGGAACATATAAAATAATATGTCCCCAACATTGGGTCTATGATTTTCTTGAAGAATAATTGTTGTTTTAGCAATAGGAATAGTTAGTTTGTAACGTGTAACTATTTTCTGCTCATCCAGACTGGATTACTTGCTTTATCGATTCAATTAAGCCAAATTTAGATCACTTGAAGATCGTGTAGATCATCTGTTCAGCCTAACCAGTGAACTCATGGTGCACCAAAAGTTCAAGAAATCGAAAACTACGCGGAAGTGAACAACTATAAGTTGATTAATATTGTCTCAATTGCTTTGGATTACATCGGTCATCCTAAAAACAACATGATTTTGTTGATTATTGCTAAATTAATGACACATTTGGTACATAGGCCGAATGAAGGAGCTAGGCTAACATTACATCCCGTTACCCTATTATAAAAGATAAAAATTCATTCAAAAATGGTGTGTTAAACTTAACTAATTAAACTCAAGATTTCTAGCAGTACATTGCCACTATTAAAATTGAGGATAAGAAGTAGGTGAATGAATGAAAAATGAAGGAATAACACGAATTGTAAATTTTATTCTTAGCTTTGTTGTGTCTTTAATCATTTTAAACCTAAAACGAATACTACAGCTTTAAGCTGTACAAAAACTAGACATGCTCTCCAAAAGGAAAGTGACATTTGAGATTGAAAGACATCACCCAGCTCTGTCGCAGTTGGATTTTCAACCACTGCTCTTTAGAATTATATCGAGTTAATGAGATGATGTGAACTATAACAAGTACTATTCTTAGGATAGATTGCCAGATCAAAAGTATGGTAATATCATAGACTAACTTTAAGACCAGTATGCCCCGAAAAAAAATCGGTTTTTTTCTTGGCTCAGTCAGTATTAGCACATCGGTCCCAAGCTCGGTCCCAAGCTTAATAATGCGCCCATAATAATTAACGAGCACACTCTCAAATATTCTGTCAAAATAACACAGCAAATCAAAACAAAGTCGCAAATGTGGATAGCAGGGTGCTGATTTCAAGGTGTACTTCGGACCAAGGGGTTCTACAACAGTGAACCAATTTCAAATCGCTAGTTGCATATTGATTGTTGACTGTACCGGCGAAGTTATTCCACTTTAAACGCATTTGTTGTGCATTTGTCACTTCTTTACCGAATCCTCGAAGTTTTTGCTTGACAATTACCCAATATTCTTCCATCAGTCTGAACTCAGGGCAACTCGGAGGATTAATCTCTTTGGCGACGAAATTAACATTGTTTGCAGCATACCATTCTAGTACCTCCTTTGAGTAGCGACAACAATCAATGATCAATGCAACTAGCGATTTGAAATTGGTTCACTTTTGTAGAACCCCTTGGTCCGAAGTACACCTTGAAGCCAACACCATGCTGTACATATTTGCGCCTTTATTTCGATTTGCTGTGTTATTTTGACAGAATATTTGAGAGTGTGTTCGTGTGAGATCATTATTGGGGGTGCATTATTAAGCTTGGGACCGAGCTTGGGACCGAGCTTGGGACCGATGTGCTAGTACTGACTGAGCCAAGAAAAAAAATCGTATTTGTATGGGACCTACTGGTCTTAGAGGTAGTCTATGGTAGCGACAGCTGGCTAGATCCGGCCGAAACATAACGTTGGTCTTATGTTGCCGAATGAAGGGTAAAATCCACTTTTTCAGACACTCTTTAATGTAAACCTTCGACGTCATTGTGTGAGATGTGATGAAAACCTTGATTTTAAGGCCACAACTGCATTTTCCTTGCCAAATCATTAGTTTCCAAACAAACTTATCACCAAAAACAAATTTATTCCTGGAAGGAACATCCCCACGACCAGTTGCCAATTTTCGTCCGCGGAATTGTTTATAATCCATTTTGACACATGTTTCGTAATCCATTAAAATACAGCCATCAAATTTCGTTAAAACTCGTTCATATAGTAATCGTGCTCACTTTTTGGCCACTAAATTTTGTTTCAGGGAGCGATTCGGATGTTTACTGGTACAAAAAGATTTCTCTTGAAAGGATGGAAAAGTTGGAATCGTATTTCTTTGCCAAATCACGTATCGAGACACCTGGGTTGCCTTTCACGTACCTCAAGAGCTTTCTCCTCAGCTCATAGTCCCTAGCGCCACTTTTAAGATAGATGCGCTGTACTCCACACTCCACACTCAGAGTATCTTTGTAACGTTTGATTAAAAGACACACCGTTGACTTTGGGAACACCTTTGCTATTTTTGAGGCAGACCACAAAGGATTCTCTAGATGTTTGTGCACAATTAATTTTCTTTTCTCAAGCTAAATGATCCGTCATTTCGAGATGCGTCATTCAATCGAGAAAAACTATCAAACGTTTTTGTTCCAACCACCATGGACTGTATAAAACCGTGCGTCCAGATTTACTTTGAATTGAACTTTACAAAGCGGAAAGTCTGCAAACAGTTCTAGAGTTTTTTTTTCATTAGGGCGTATCTACAATTGAGAGATTCTCTCCGGGCTCGCTCTCTTTCATTCATTACAGCGCCATTATAAAACTTACGAGGCATTCTTTAGTATAGATCGAAACACAACAGTGCTGGCTAGCATACTCTACAAATAGTAGAATGAAAAACGTAAAGGTGATTGGTTTATGAATGAAAGTAAGCGAGCCCGGAGAGAATCTCTCAATTGTAGATTCGCCCTAATGAAAAAAAAAACCCTAGAGTTATTATCTGGTACAGCACCTCGAAATACGTACCCGCTAAAGAAAATTGTACCTTCTAAATTAACCAATGAATGATGATAATGGTGTGCACATTTGTTGATCTGACAAAAAAAATCTGTCGAGGGTCTTAATAGGTCTTAGCGAATCATAATTTCACTTCAGTTTGTTTTATTTGATGAACATGCATAAGCCAATTGGTTTAAAATATTCTTTATAAAACGGTGGAATTATTCAAATTGGAAAATTGTTTTTTGTGTTGATTGAATTCAAAAGGAAATTACATTTGAGATTGAAAGATATCGCCCAACTCTGTCGCAACTGCTTTTTAGAATTATATCAAGTTAATGAGATAATATGAACTATAGCAAGTACAATTCTTAATATAGATTGACAAAGTTAAATGTATGGAATATCACGTAGTATAGCTCATGATATAACTGGTTTATCGTGAATCACACCATATCACGTAACGTAGGCGGTCAACCCGTAACGCTGGTAGATCACCTTTTCGTGGTGCGTTACGGGGTATCAGATCTACCACCGAACCCTTGTCCGAATTAATTCAAACTAGGGAACATATTTGTTTTTGTAGTCAAAGGAACGTATAATTGGCTTTATTACATTTTATGTCTTGTGAAAAGTGACAATACTCGGGTTGCGCCACCGAGGATGAGCTTGGAATAAAGAAAACATGGTTAGTCTTCATTTATGTGAATTCTTATTTTCTATTTGATGTTCTATAGTTTGAATTGGTTATGACTAGGGTTCTGATGCATGGTCACTATCGGAGTTATTGATTGTTTTGTTTGCAATGAATTCGGTTTTGACTGATAAAGGGGCGCGCCTTTGAAGAGTGCTGTCGCTCACAAAGGGTTTAAACAGCGGAAACTTTCAATTAAACCTGATTCATTGCCAACAAAACAAACAATGACAACTGTAACAACACCGAATACTTCTGGATCAACAATAGAAAAGGGCCTATCAACATTTGTAAACAAACACTTCTGAGCCCTTTTACTCGCAAAGCGTAGGCCACCCACGCAAACCAATACCATCATCATGTAGGGGAAAGTTTCCCCTACACGACGATTCTGTAGGTTTGAGCTTGCGAGTAAAAGGGCTCAGAAGTGTTTGTTTACAAATGTTGATGGGCCCTTTTCTATTGTTGATCCAGACTTCATCATTTCTCAATAGTGATGAAGTAACTCGACATGCACTAAACAAAGGCTACGGGATATACTACAATAGATCAAATTACTGGTCGCAGTGGTTTATGTCCCGAACAGAGGAAAAAAAAAACGTAGGCGGTATCCTGACTATGGTAAGTTGATTATAATATTTAAGTGGTTAGATGAAAACATTGTTTTATGCTGCCACGATAGCCACTATATCTCAGTCTTTGCTTGAATGTGTTCAAAAATGTTGTGATCGTTGAGAATAGAATATAATACTCCGTTTGAAACTTACTGTTATGTTATGTAGTATATTATGTTATTTTAATCTTATTTTAATGTTATTTAACTTATTTATTTTAAAGTAATTTCAGTATATTGAAAAAGGTAAGTATTGACGAGTAAAGCAACAGTGAAATCACAGTTTATGGTGGTGGGTTCAGCATATTTGAGAGAATATATTGGGCTAAACTCTTTCTCAATCATTCTGATGTATAGCATTCTGCTCGTCTAAAAATTAAAAAAAAAATGCACTTTCATAGACATAGACAGCTATTAACCAATTCTGTGGAGATGATTCTAAAGAAGTGAGCGTCAATAGTAGTTCAATGACTTTATTTCAGTCTGAGTTTCTTACTTAGAAAGTCATTTCTGTTACAAAAATTAGTCGTTGTTGACGTGTAAAAAACTCAAATTAGTGAAAGTGATTTATTTACAGACTTTCTCTTGCAAGCAGAGTAAAAAAGCTTGAGGCGAAACAGGACGTCTTCCGGCTGTTTTTCATTATTTCACCACGCCGAAATTACGAACATTGGCTTCTATTGGATCGATTTAGGTGAAACTGTATCGGAATGCTTTAATGTGACTGCACAAAATTAATGATAATTTTTCACATCCATATCCGGTGTAGGAATAGCGAGTTGCATCTCCAAAATAACGAGGTGTTTGTTGCCGTAATCCCTGCGTCCCGTTCGCTTTGAGACTTGCTATTAGCTACATTATGAAACCAGAAATAAATCTTCATTATGAATGTGACAAACGAGTAACGGTTCAGTGAAAAGCGGAATAATTTTTAAAACTTATATATTTATCATACAATTGAAATAATACTTTTGCTTTATTTCATTAAGCGAAAGATTATTTGCAACTACTATCACACATGCATACATTATTAACTAGCTTCTAAAGTTGCACGGTTCTCAAAGGCATAGCTCGACGAAGCATTACGATGGCATTACAACGATTAAATCGCTTTTGGAGGACATGACACTATGACAATGGAACTAGGGGAAAAGCAATTGTAGCTGGTTGAATGCTCCCCAGGTTAAGCCTGCTATTGAACCGAACACTTCAAGAATTAATATTCCGACTGTTGCTACGCTTTGCATGTTCATCCGTGTGGTGGCTGAAATATAGCTCGCACGACTAGAGACGTTGTTATCAATGACTTCCTCACCGGCACGGTTTCCAATGCTACCAGCAATGTCGTCCTTGTTTTCGTACTCATCGTCGTCGTCGTCGTCGTCGTCGTCGTTGTCGTCGTCGCCGTCATTGCCATTGTCGTCATCCTCACCAGCCATGCTGGACCTACCCGCATCATCGTTCGAATAATTGTCATTTCCTTCTTTTTGTTCAATCGTGTTCGAGATTGAATTTCCATCGCCTGTAGATGCGTTTCCACCATTAATTACTAGTTGAGCATATTTGTTGAATGCGTTCTGAAACACTAGTGC
Organism: Aedes japonicus; assembly: GCA_034211315.2. Taxonomy (NCBI): domain Eukaryota; kingdom Metazoa; phylum Arthropoda; class Insecta; order Diptera; family Culicidae; genus Aedes; species Aedes japonicus. Next base: position 568,202 of record JASCZW010000172.1, on the reverse strand, counting down.
AGTTCGCCGTTCCTTACTCCTGGGATGCAATGCCAATAAATTACTCGACAGACGAGATAAATGCGGTGGTAAAGGAAAATTATTTTCTTCGTTATTTTTTGCTGTGCCATAATTTTCCAGGGATCCACTTATCTTTTTTGTTTCCAATGAATCGACGAGTCTGCGGCCTCTTCTTTCAGTGACGAATTGTACAAGTGGTACCAAGGAAGAGACAGCTTGTATTGTTCTAGCTCGGAATTGATTGCGAGTCTCATTTAGCCGTTTGGAGATATGTTCTAATCTTTTCGCTAGAAACCCTTTTTCTGGCTGAATAGGACCAATGACAGACTCATTTGTTTCGAAAGCATAATCGTTGTCAAGTTGAAATGATACCTTCGGCGGGTTCGATTCTTCAATAGGCAATGCTAGTCCTACGAATTCTGAAGTTGTTTCTACTTGGTCGTTATTTTTGGTTTTTGTCATGCCAGTGGCGTTTGATGAGATTACTGTTTCTTTGAAAACTAGTCCGTTATCCATTTGTTCAGACTGTATATCACTTGCATTGGGAAATAATTTCGGTTCTCCGTTGACATTTGTTGCTATATTTGAACTGTTGTTTTGGCTCGTTTGGTTCTTAATGAGTGAATTCATTAAATTTGTGCTTGCAGCCTCAGTTTTGTTTGTATCAGAATCGCTATGATGCTGCTGTTCCTGTAGATGAGGCTGTTGACTATATCGTTGCAAAGGAGATAGAAGACGCTGAAAAGCAACCGTGATCCGTTCACGTGCTGATCCAATTATGTTACCAATTATATCAGAATACTTTTCAGTGTCATTGTTGCTTCTCAGCCATGGAAATAGTCGAAATCCCTTGCTATTCCACAGAATTCCCGTAGATGGTGGCGCATCCATTTGTTCACTTGTAGTATTATTTGTGCCTTCATCTGTACGTTCAGCTTCGTATCTATCAGATCGTGAATTTGCCTTGGGCTGAGTACGAAAGTCGCTAACGTGCGACTGTGGATCATCAGGCGTTGAGGACGACAGAGATGTTGCCACTTGGAGGAGTACATTTCCAAGATGTGGCTTTGCTGCTGTAATATGTACCTGTGAAAAGATAAATTTACACTTTAGATTTTTTTAAACACCCATCGGTTTCATATTATGAAAATCGATACAATTGCTTGCCCACAGTAAATACTTACTAAGGATATTAATATAGCGCATCGAAAACATTTAAACAGTCATAAAATTGAAACGCAATATATATTCACGCATTTTCGATAGTGTGTACGTTCACTTGCGCTACCTAAATACCTCTACTAGGTTTTCACGAAACGCAATTGTTCTTCAAAGTAAATTAAGGAACTGAGCCAAGATTTTATGTAAATTATGTTTTCCAAAACCAAAACTTACCCAAGAAGACAATTATTGCAATTTCTGAATTCATATGTTCTCTCAGTCTCATATTTACAAGACGTTGTAGTAGTTATAGTAGGGCTACGGGAGCAAATACCAACTAACCCCCTTCATACTAAATATGTCATAAATTCAGCAATACAGGTTGCACTCGAAAAAAACGCAATTGACAGAAATCATCATCAAAAATTCATTTGAAGTCGGATATTTCTGAAACTCCGGAATAAATAAACACATATCATATAAGCTACGTTTTGGCAAAGTTAGTTTATTCAACCTCCTCTCCTAGGCTAAACGCTCACAACTTGGACTTAACGCTACTTATCAAATATTATGCAACACTTGTGCCATCTTTCATACACACTTTCATCCACTCTTTCTTCAAATCCTTTTCGTTTTTTGAAGACCATCCCTGTTTTGCAGAGCTTGCCCTTCATAATTGCACAGAATTTTTATATTGGGTGAAGTGCTGGCGAGTTTGGCGGATTTGCCTCATTCGGCAAAAAAACAACATCGTTGGCTTCGTACCACTCCATCCCTGGTTCCGCGTAATGGCACGATACCAGATCCGGGCAAATCAGAGTGTCACCTTCGTGGGAACGGACGAAGGGCAGCAGGCGATTCTGGAGGCATTCTTCTTTATATATTTGGTCGTTTATGGTGCCGATTGGTATTTACGGCTTGCTGAATTTGTCGCACCCACAGTTCACCTGCCACACCAAGTACTTCTTAGAAAATTTGTCCATCTCTTCTTCCGGAACTTCTCCGGAATATCCAGGCGGGACTTGCTGACGAAAAACTTCAGGCTGGGGATCTGCTTGGCGTTTATTTTCAAGCCAGGTTCATTGCGATTGTAATTTTGCGTATGGAATAACTATCTATGCAATCGAATCTGTTAATAGAATTTTTTGAATGTTGTGCACGTTGCGGGTGCAAAATGTTGTAGCTTCACAAAATATGTTTGAATTTTGAACGTTAATAACTAAATTATTTCATGATCGATTTCCAAAATGTTCACACCAATCGATTCACTTCGCTTTCATGATTGAAAACTATTGATTTTATACATTAAACTATTGAAAACAACGCAATTATAAGATCATGACTGGTTATTTCGTTTTGCAGAGTATAATCACAGAGAACAGACATTGATGTCCATATAACTTTTCTCGAAAAACGTGTGTAAAAGTTTAAACGAAAATATGTTGAAACACTAACGCCATCTCTTACCGGCTGCCCAAGTTATGTTGAATCATGTTGCCAGTGATTTTTTTACTTTCTACGCAACTCAACGTTTGGAAACGTTGCTGTCAAAATTCAAAACAAAAGAATCGGTATCTGAAACAAACATTATAAACATTTGTTTAGGTGAAAAAGTACGTATTCCAGCTTGCAATTTACAAGGCATTTTGGAAGATATCTAAAACATCAGCACTCGTGATTCATAGGCCAATTCATTAATATGTCGACGAAAGTTTTTGGATATAACGGAAAGGCAATTGGGGTTGTATCTAGAGAATGTGTTGGTACCCGATTCGTTTTGAGTTTGTGAATGCAGTTGCAGCTCAAAAGGGGTTGTTCGTGAAGAGCTGCGATGTTCAACTACCAATCGCTCGTCCTCGTAGTATATGATGGAGATGATGGAGTACGTGTATCCTTGGACAGTACATAGCTATCGAGTCGACTACTTTCTGGTATTTCAATACATGAGTCCTCTGATGCTGAAGTCTTCTACCACTAATCATTGACAAACAGTGATGGATCACTGGGAATACCAATAATCGGTGAATTGACAAACTCTATGGATGCATCCTCCAAGTAGTCACCTGACATTCTGATAGAACAAAATACAAATATGTTGATAAAAATAGCTTTCAATACTTTTTGGTATAGCTTAAGGTATGGTATAGTGATTGAACGAACATTCGAAAGGCATTGCCTTTGGAACTAACTTGCATGTGAAAACATCAGATTCAATTAGATTTTAGACTAAGAGTTCCTTTTATGTTACGCTGCATTACCACTTTTCTTTCCTGGATAGTTCCTTGAAAGCATTGAGAGGAAAGTGAGCGAAACGAATACTTATGTTCTTGAATGTTTGTGGTCCTGCAGCAGCAAACATTTAGGCAGCTTCACAAGAGCAACATTTTCTACCCAGGCATGGCATCTGCGTTATAAAACATACTCTCATATGTATTCATAATTTCAAAGGTGAAGAAAAATTCACATTTCATTATCACCTGTGAACTGATAAAAGGAAATATTGTATCGTTATTGATTACTGCACCAATAAAATTCACAATTGCGACCCATTTTCCGATTCTATAAAGTCGCATGAATATGGGCAGCCGGTATAAGAAGCAAGTGCAGAGAAAAACATGGAAAACTTTTCAGGTTATGTGCTAGGCTTTTGATTGATAAATACTGACATGACAGTTATCGCACAACTGCAGCGCCGCCTACCAGGAGCATAACGACATACCTTTGAAATGTCGGTTTGAAGTTTTACACAAGTAGCAGACCGAAGATAAACGTCTGTTCTCTGTGGTATAATTACTACATGACCAATATTTTCCTATTTATCACAGACGTAAACTGTAAGTACGGGAGGTCTCATATGCAAAAACGGACGATATAAAGGGTGTTCGCTCAAAATTTTGTTGACTTTAATTTGACGCATTTCCTTTCATTGTGCATTAAAAAGTTTTGCAAACCCCTCATTTTGAATATGTATGCGTGTAGCATCATGAATCTATTTTGATTTTGAGATAAACAAAATTTTGCACGTGCATGGCGAAAACCCAAACTACTCTCACACCAAATTGACGAAATTGTTGAATGTGGCTAAATCAACTGTTACCAACGTATTAAAAGTGTTCGGTGAACGTTTGTCGACAGCCAGGAAAGCTGGATCGGGGGGAAATCGGAAGCCGGAGGCCACTGCGACGACAAAAAGAGTTGCCCGTTGTTTCGAGCTGACCCAACCTCTCCGTCCGAGATGTCGCAAAGAAGTTGGGAGTGGCGCCTTCAACCGTGGATAGAGCTAAAAAACGAGCTGGACTGTTGACTTACAAGAACGTGGTGATTCCAAATCGCGACGATAAACAAAACACATCAGCACGATTGCGAAAGTTGTTAACGACGATGCTGACGAAGTTTGATTGCGTGGTACAGGACGATGAAACTTACGTCAAGGCAGACTTATAACAGCTTCCTGGACAGGAATTTTATACGGCAGCCGGACGCAGAAAGGTGGCAGATATTTTCAGGCACACTAAACTGTCAAAGTTCACGAAGAATATCTGGTGTGGCAGGCCATCTGTACATGTGGCTTGAAGAGCAACGTTTACATTGCGGCCGGAACCGTCAACCAGGAAATTTATCTGAGCGAGTGCCTACAAAAACGTCTACTGCCTTTCCTTAAGCGGCACAATTGTTTCGTTCTATTTTGGCTGGATTTGGCAACTTGCCATAACGGAAAGAGGTCATGCAGTGGTATGCTGCCAACATCGTTCAAGTGGTGCCCAAGGACAAGAAACCTTCCAACACGCCAGAGCTCCACCCAATCGAACAATATTGGGCCATCGTCAAGCGGAACCTTAGGAAGACTCAAAAAGCTGTTGTGAGCGATAAACAAGTCAAAGCAAACTGACGTTCTGCGGCGAATTAAGTGGACATGGAGACTGTAAAAAATCTTATGGCAGGTGTTAAACGAAAGACCCGGCAATTCGCATTCGGTTAAACGGAAGCATAGTTGAATATTTTTCCAGTATTCTGTATTAACTAAACTTGAAAAAGATAAAGATTTTGAGTTATTAGTAAAAACTTTGATCGACTCACACATATTACTGTTTGACCGGAACACCCTTTATAAGGGTACATTTGTGCAAAATGCTTCATTCGTTCGGCAGCCCGCAAGCTATTTGGAGCTTTTGTACTGGCAGCTGACGATGACTAGGTAGCTGATGACTCAGCTAACTGTTGCTACCAAGCGACTGGCTAGGACGCAGTCGGCTGAACTAGCCAGTAGAGAATTGATAGCCAATGTGTAATGTGTGCCGAAAATACATTAACCGAAAATATCATTAGAAGTAATTTATTTCAATTATCATGTGATGATGTTGTTTTGAGAAGGAAATAATTTCTCATCACCATGAGGCTCTAGGAGTAGACAGCAATTTTTGCTAGAACAAAGTTGTTAAGAGAAAGTATTGATAGTTCCGTTAGCTCACGGCAGTCGGTGAAAATTGAATAGAAGTAGTTTGAAATTGAGCGGAGGGCATTGTGAGGTAGTATTTCGAAATAGGGACACAAACTTTTACCAAGCATCCCCATGCGGGATAGGTCAAGGTATGATCGAATACACCACCTTGACTGGTAAAAGTTTGTGCACTTGATCGTGCTCATATACTACCGATAGCTTTTTTAATAGTTCTAACGAACTGTCTATTTGTACTCCCAAATCCCCTACATGGGAGAGAAACTATCTCCCGCTTCCTTCAATTATCAGCTGATAACTTGCTAATGTGACGCTTGTATTGCTGGTTAATGCATTGTCGCACAATATTAGCAAAGATGTGAATGGGCATACGACAGTTCCGAAGAAGAACATTGGAAATCCGCCTGACTTAAGACAACCAGTTAGATTGTCCCAATTAAATAGATTATTTGATGGGAATTTATCCAACATACCGTTCCAAATTCTTGTGATTAAGTTTATTGTCTCTATCACTCTATATATAAGGCATAAATGTATAAGTATTTATATACTCTCATATATAAATACTTATACATTTATGTCTTCTCGTCGATGGAAGTTTCCCGCAGTTTGTCGGTATCTTATTACGAATAGATCTAATCTCCAATTCCTGTCAATAATAAGGATTTGGCCAGGTGTTGTATAAAGAGATCGATGGAAGAAAAGCGCTTTCTGGCTCTCTGGCACTTCCATCGTGTCTACAACAGCCAAGTGAGGATATTGTATGATTGGCCATGCTATGCTAGCTCACTAAGTGACATTCAATTACATACAGAAGTGACTCAACTGAAAATGAGCGACCTGAAAAAATAGCGACCATCACAAATATTTAAAACACTTCGAACGCTACTAACTTTATATATTTTTGAGATCGTAGCTTCAATCAATTAGAGGTTTTCGCGACTATACAGTTTATTTCCAAACACATCAAAATATCATTAAAGATTGACTTTGAATTTTCAAACAGACTTTCAAAAATCTATAACGCGATGAGGATAATGGTCTCCAGCTATTCGATCATGTCAACACCACTGCCAGCACAGCTGTTGCCCTTTCATCATACCAACATTTGAACCCTTTCTAGGAGGACTGCCGTATGATTTTTAAAGACCAAATCATAGAATTTTCTAACATACATCCGATCCTACGTCCCATTAGAACAGCAACAACAATGCAATATTGCTCTACGGAACAACCGAACCTGATCTAACATTTTGAATCAGACAATAATGTATCAAACGGTTTAGCTTAGTCTTCATCAACCGGTCGTGTGTTATACACAACCCTACTGATTTTTGGCAAACCTGCGCTTGTTCCAATCGATCAATGTAACCTCTAATCAAGTTATACAAGTTTATTAAAAATAATAATAATAATAACATTCTTTACAAATTGCTGCGTCGTCCTTCGTAAACTTTGCGCACAACCCAATGAGGCTGTCCCTACTAGTTTTTCTGTGCATTCTTGCGTTTTCCGGCACTAAAATCTTTGTAATTGTTTTGATTCGCTGTTATTTTGTCAGAATATTTGTGAGGTTATTCGTTACGAGTTTTGTTCTTAGGAGTGATTAGCTCAGCCGCGCTTGAGACCGAGCTTGAGACCGATAAGGGGGAGTTAGCTCATCAAATATTCCGATCCGCTTCTAAGCATCTTGCTATTAGGTACCAGGTGGGTTTCCACCGATTTTTTTTTCCTCTGTTTGGGACTGAAACCACTGCAACAAGTAATTTGATCTATTGTAGTACGCGTTACGGGTCTCCACCGATTGCCTGTCAATCGGCCAAATTTGGAAGACGTCTGCATTGATTTATCACAAATTATAATAATCCGCCCACCATACGACAACACATTGCGATTGATTGAGTGGATTGGAGATAATGAAATATTGGCCAAGTCTCACCCGGTTGGTGCCAAGCCGATGAGTTTGGGCACTAATACAAGCATAAAGTTGCCAGAAGGGACGAAAGGCATCTACGAACTCTTCATGTAACCAGGTCCCTCAATCGTAATTTTGGATGGATTTGCGTAGATTGTTCTTTAGGAGCTTCTACTCGATTGATGCGGAAATTAGTGACCGTAGTGAGGTGGTTTGTAGAGAGCGGTTATGAAAATTAAAAGTTTACGAAAAAAGTGTTTGCTTGTGGCATCGGCTGTGAACGATGTTGCCGATGCTTTGTTGTGTCCTACACTCGGTTGTCGGTATTGTTCGGTGGAGTGAGTTTACCAACGATTATGAATGATAAATGTGGTCACATCACTTATCAAGGTGAATCCTGATCCATCGAGCCTTACCCTACTAACATAAAAAAAAACTCCTTCCGGTGAACTGTGTGGGGATGCAGAGGTAAACGCGGTCCTTAAACAGCAAAGGCCAAACTAACATTCCTTCCCTATTTCCATCTGATTGCAAGGAGGTGTCCAGCGCCAATTGAGTCACTGAAACATGTACAGTGACAATGATCTATTAGTCCCAGTCCCATTCAATTGATCCATTGTGCAATTTCACTGATTCTGATCAACCATTGATACGTGCAGTCATTCAAACTAAGCTAATCTAAACTAAGCTTAAGCTCGAGCTTGGGACCGTTGTCCTGGTTCATTCTGTGCCAAAAACAATATCCATTTTCTTCGTGATTATCCAGCCCCGGTTTATACTGCAAGAATCACAGTTAGTTGAATTTCTGGCCAACATTTACGGTGTATGTAAAATATTTTTATAAAAGCTACGAAAAATACCATAAAAATATCCATCAACAACTGTGTTGATCAATATCTACAAGATCAATATATGGAAAACTGTTAAACTTATTGCATACATACATCGACCACTGCAAACTGCAACAGTGCTCTTATAATGCAGTATGTAATTAAGACATGCATGGTTACGGTGTACGTGCTTCGATGGCAATTGGCACTTGGTACTAACAACAGTACTTAAGTTTTGCGAGCAAGGGTATCGAGGTTGTTTACGCATTACTTCGTCCCATAAACATTCGTGAATGCGAATCAGATGTTACAGAATTGGTTCCTTCTAACTAAAAAACAAGAGCTGCTTGTTGTTCAACGACGCAGTTGTATACGATGGTGGCTTGTCTTCGAATTCTTCGAAATCGCAAGGTCAAAAGACTGAAGGTTGTGTGTCGTCAGTGTCATACGTCGCCATGTAAGTTGCTAAGAACGCAGACTTTTCACAACGATATCACATTTACGGAAAACACATTCCTATGCTGAATCGCAGTACATCACTTGCGCACAAAGTTTGCCATCTAGTATTGTCTTCACACTACTTATGACAATAATTTCGAGCAAGGTATTAATTAAAAAGATGATCTCACTCAAAACGTCTTAACAGTTTTGAAGACAAGGAAGAAACGATCACTCTTGCCCTTCCACAATTCGATTTGAAGGGGAAAATCTAAGCAATGAAATGTCTTCAGATACTCACTGAGTTGTGACCTTTAGTATTTTGCGATCGCCTCATGCTCAAAATTTTCCTAAAAAATTCCCACTGGCAAAGCATTCTCACGTTTCTACACCCAGTCCCTAATTCTGAACAAAGGTCGATGTCTCAACACATGTCTTGTAGGTTAAGCTAGGTTTTACTTGCAACTAATGCCTAGAACGCAATCATTGCATGCGTATGCCAGTTGTAAATAAATAAACGAAAGAACTTGAACGGTGAACACAATTTAGGTTGAAATTTGACCTCCTATTGAAACCTTTACAGCTTGAACGACTTGATCAAATTGAACAGTGAATAATAATTTCAACTTAAATTTGACGGGTGAAATAACACTGCTTCTATTGAGGAATCCAACTTGAAAAAAGAAGAAGACACCGAGTGGTGATAAATCTGACAGCTCCCATGTTTAAGTATACGACGAAACTTATAAAATGCTTCTAGAAAATTCAAATGAAATTCTAATTAAAAGCGGTTTATTGTATGATGTAAGAAAAATCCATAACTGCTTAATAGGGGTATAATTTTAATTTCATTTTTATTTTGCTGAAAATGTCTTTATTGAGAAGTTTTGAATTTTTCTTACATCATACAACAAACCACGTTTAATTAGAATTTCATTTGAATTTTCTAGAAGTATTTTAAAAGTTTCGTTCTATACAATAACATAGGAGCTGTTAGATTTATCACCACTCGGTGTCTTCTTCTTTTTTCAAGTTGAATTCCTCAATTGCCGTCTCATATCTGACAGACGAGCAATTAAAGAGTGTCCGAAGTTATCTTTGTAACTTTGTCTGTACAGACTACAAAGGTCAGAGGAGAGCCGGGAGCCTAAATTTGAATATGTGTCAATAGTTAATGTGCGTGGTAAAACTAGTCAACAACACATCACAACTACGAATAACACCATATTTACTTCTTTCTGTATTAAGGTGACTTTCAGCCTTAGACTAGTTCGCTACCAAAGGGAGGTACCTTCACCCAACATATCGCACTCATCAACAAATAGCTTTGACCAATCGAGAAATAATGGATGAAAATTTGTCGAATGTAGTTTGTAATTGTTTTGTTTGACCGATTATAATTTTTTTACCACTTTTCTAAAAAAAAGGTTACTCTAAGATATGTTTAAAATAAACGACATGCATTTCGATGAAAAACTTACAAATTCACCACCAGTTGCGCCATACACTAACGAAAATATGTACATTAATTCAGAGCATCTATGGGACAAGGTTTCAGCACATAATTCCATACATGCTGTAGTTTAGACAAATAGTTTATTTTGATATATTTTGTAATTTTGATTGTAGCTAAGTTAGTTCCATTAAATTCAACCGAAAACTGTTTGTACAATTGTCAATTTTTTGAAGATCCAAAATTTTCTAATCTCAATCGCTGACTCTCAAATGTCAACCTAGCAACACCTAGACCCTCACAAATGTTCAAATATTTGACTCAATTACTGGTTTACCCACTACTCCGTTCACTACAAATGTTTACTACGGATTTTGGTAACTTTATCCATGCACTAAACGATATAACAAATATGTTCTACAACTTATCGAAATATGATTGTTTAATGATAACTTTTACACTTTCATTAATATCTCATTAAAATAATCATTCTTTGTTCTTCAAAAGAATACTAACCAAATATAAAAAACAAATAACAAATGCTGATTTCATTTTCAATGAATGTATAATAATGTGTTTGCTTTAACTAAACTCAATTTTTTCATCGATGCCAGTAATTCACCACATATTGAACCGCTATCACATAAGCGAATGTGTACACTCCGGATTTACAAATAAAACTAAATTGAATAAAAACAAATCACAATTGCAACGTACCAACACCCTTGTTCAGATCAATGGTTACCCCTCTCCAAACGAAGAGAATTACCAAAAAAGCTTTGCAGTTTTGTCGTGCGTTTTAATCGTACGCTGCTACGGTCAATGCAATGCAAAGTATCTGAAACTTCGATTACTGTTCCGCCTGCCCTGAACGTGAGCACCTTGTACGTGACACTTTGTTGAGTGTTGACTGTCACGCTGAAATGTTTTAATAGCGCGATGGTATGATCATAAGATATCGCTTAGGAATACTGCTAATGCAGGTTAGTTATACATATACCAGTATTCAACTATTTAGTAATCATGAAAACAATAAAAAGCCTCTGTTCGGCTATATTAATGCATTAGTAATGTAAACAAGCAATTAGAAAATATTTCTTGTCCCGTACCAAAAGACTTTATTCCAATATAAACATTATATATTAAAATAATATAAACCTGAGCAATAGGTGGTGAAGGTGCTAAGCATGGTTGCTAGATGCTAAGCATGGTTGCTAGGATTAGATTTTCATAGACGAAAAATCACAGATAACCTCTTCCTTCGGAAAGGTAGTAAAACCGTTAGTTCCGGCCCATGTGTTAACGGGTTCGATATATGGGGTCTGAAAGTCACGTAACAAACAGCAATAGGTAAAACCATAAGCATTTTTTACCGTTTGTAAACCGTTTGTTTTTGTAAATATTTTATGTATGTCGTAACTAGCATCTAGCGTCTCTTTGTTAGTAGTTATAGTATCTGTTGTTTGAAAATGACTCCACTCTATTCACAATAAGAAAAGTCCAAATTGGATTAGGTCCCATTAGGATCCGAGCATACCACGTTCGGTCTGCCTGATCGGGACGTTTCTGCCACTCAGAAGTCGTCCAAAAGCCACTTTCGAAGCGCCCGTCATTGTCGTGGACAGTGGCGTCACCCAACGCTCACCTGAGGTCGACATTGTTCTAAATTTGAGATAACCTTTAATACAATATCTTGCTAAATCACTTAAAGTAGTACATATTGGCAACACTGATGGTTGAGAATAAACAGTCTTGAAATTGCACTAACGTGTGTTGTACGTTATTTTATCTTGTTCCGATATCACGACATAACATGGTGTCAGTAAATATGGGAATTTCGCGAGCTCCTGCTACCACCAGTGAGGGAAGATTGAACATTACGCGGATGTGAAAGCACATTAGCAAAACCTGAAAAGTTCGTAGCAGCGGCGAAAAAAACATAGTCAAACAATCGAAATATACCAAATGTAAACAGCTGAAGCGTCAGGCAACCAGGGTGGAGGAGATGCCCTATCAGCAGGAGAGCAGCAAATAGCCGCCATCGTAGCTGCTGCGGCAGCAGCGGCGATATTGGAAGCAACAAGGAAAACATACAACAACAATGTACCGTTTCCTGAACCGTTATGTATGACAGGCAACCTGCGTCAAAATATTGAAGATTTCTGCGACGGGTTCGATGTTTACTCTGTAGCACCTGGGTTAGAACATCGATAAGAACGTGTAAAGATGGCAACGTTTAAAGCAGTTTTGGGAGTAGATGCCCGAAAAGTGTTTAACAATTGGCCTTTGCAAGAGAATAAAAAAAACAGTGTTAGTGCGTGCCTGGAATCGCTAAGGAAATATATGGTACCCAAGAAAAACGTGAAGTTGGCTCGTTACGAATTTTTGCAATGCAAGCAAAACGTTGCAGATGGGGTTTGTGATGGTGAATCAGTGTCACAGCTCATCAATAGAGCACGGGCTCTGGCAAAAGATTGGAATTGGGGAAATCTTGAGGAAGAGATGTTGAGAGACGTCATAATGGCGGGCCTGCGAGATGTACGGTTGAAGAAGAGTTTTATTGATCGACCAGAATTATCAGCCACGGCCAGTGATTAATCAGTGTATGTCCGAAGAGGCCACTAAAGCAGAACTTGACAAAAACAAGTGGCTGGAAGATGAACAGCAGTTTGTGAATAAAGTGTACAACAGATCCAAGAAACAAAAACAGTGTGCGTATTGTGGTAATTCGTATCATCGAGACCTGCTTGATTGCCTAGCGCTTGGAAATACATGTTTTTATTATCGGCAACGCAATCATTTTGAAATAGTGTGCAAGAAAAAGAAGGAAGATGCAGACAAAGGACAGAAAAAGAACTACGCGGCTCGAGCAGGATACTCAGGAAGAAAAGTGCATAATATTGACGGAAAAGATTCTGATGACGGTGGAACGGATGAAGAAGATGAAGAAACGAAGGAAGAATTTATCGAACTAATTGAATTTCTGTATTGTGTCGAGCAATCGCTGTCAAAATTGTTGAAGGCGGAGCTATTTTTTTGGTACGTAGGAAAAAAGGGCGTCTGGTGAAGTGCACATTGGACACAGGTGCTTCGTGCATTGTGATTGGTGTAGCAAAATAGTGCTAAAAGGTTCCGGAGGCTCTACCAACAATCAATATGCAACTAGCGATTTGAAATTGGTTCACTGTTGTAGAACCCCTTGATCCGAAGTACACCTTGAAAGCAGCACCTCGCTATACATATTTGCGACTTCGTTTTGATTTGCTGTGTTATTTTGACAGAATATTTGAGAGTGTGTTCGTGTGAGTTCATGATGAGGGGCGCATTATTAAGCTTGGGACCGATGTGCTAGTACTGACTGAGCCTAGAAAAAATCGTATTTGTATGGGACCTACTGGTCTTAGAGTTAGTCTATGGCTCTACTATAGATCATTGCACCGAATGTATTAACCTCACTTTTTTGACAGTTCAGGGAGCTTGTTTACAAGGTGTTAGAATTTGAACCGCTCAATCGAAAATTTTCAGTTGCTTTTTTCGGATTCTGTACGATTAGATTTAGGGAATGATGTAAAAATAAGCATTTGTGTCTGTTTTCCAGCAATTTTACTTCAATCGTTATAAACTTAGAGCACAAAATCTTAAACCGATCTTACCGAACATATTCTAAGTCCACGTAAGCAAGCTCCATAAACTGTCAAAATTGCATTGATGACGCCATCGTGCAATGATCTATATACACAATGGAAAGCGCCACAATGAATGTGGAACATCGTGGAAAGCACTTCAAGGCGGTTTTTTAACATAGTAAAATTTCCGCAAATGCCGAATCTGTCGCTGTATTCTTGTCAAAAGCTGGAGCTATTAAAGCTTTGCTTGACTGTTAACGAAGAGTTGGAAAAGCTAGCTGAGAATATTGTGTCCAGATACCCAGGAGTTTTTCAAGGCATCGGAGAACTTCAAGGCGAAGTTCACTTAGAGGTAGACCCATCTGTTGAACCCGTGATTCAACCAGCACGTCGTATATCTGTAACATTGCGAGATGAGTTGAAACAATAGTTATAGGAAATGGAGAAGCTGAACGTTGTAGCTAAATGAACCGACCGAATGGGTGAGTTACCTTGTTTTAGTTAAACGGAATGACAAAATACGTATTTGCATTGATCCTATCATGTTAAATTCTGCTCTTAAACGTCCATACTACCAGATCCCCACTGTAAACGAGCTTCTACCAGAACTAGCAAATGCTAAGATATTTTCTACAGTTGACGCAAAATCAGGATTCTGGCAAGTAAAGCTTGACGAACAGAGCTCCTGTTTACATACATTTTGGACTCCATATGGCCGATATCGTTGGCTCAGAATGCCATTTGGAATCTCGCCTGCCCCAGAAATTTTCCAACGAAGGTTACACGAAGCAGTAGAAGGTTTTAATGGGGTGCGGGTTCTGGCAGACGATATATTAATTTTCGGTTGTGGCAATTCGAATGAAGAAGCTTTCAAGGCCCATAACAACACCCTCAACAGCTTTCTGAATCGTATGAGTGAAAGAAAAATATAAAACTGAACAAGCACAAGATTCGCCTTTGCCAGCCCACAGTGAAATTTTTTGGACATATTCTCACTCCGGAGGGCGTAAGACCAGATCACGATAAGATCCGTAGCATTGACCTCATGAGTCGGCCCACAAATGTAACTGGTGTCTTGAGATTTTCTGGAATGATAACTTATCTCGCTAACTATCTACCCAAGCTTTCGGCGCTCGCAGAGCCTCTACGAAAACTGACTGTTAAAAATGTTCCTTTTGCATAGACCGGAGAATAACAGCTGGCCTTTGATAGGCTTAAAGCGATGATAACTGAAGCTCCTGTTTTAAAATACTTCAATGTGCGGAAAGATGTTGTAATTCAGTGCGACAGTACCAGTATTGGCCTTGGTGCCGTTTTGTTGCAAAACGGTCTACCGGTCTGCTACGCATCGAAAAGTCTTTCACCTACAGAGAGACGGCACGCGCAAATAGAAAAGGAGACTTTAGCGATATTTTTTGCGTGCAGGAAG
This sequence comes from Aedes japonicus, assembly GCA_034211315.2. Taxonomy (NCBI): domain Eukaryota; kingdom Metazoa; phylum Arthropoda; class Insecta; order Diptera; family Culicidae; genus Aedes; species Aedes japonicus. The sequence goes on along the minus strand of JASCZW010000172.1, from coordinate 552,894 downwards.
TTTGAGCTTTACATAATTGGAAAAGAAGCATTGGTTCAAACGGATCACCTTCCTTTGCTAAGGATTTTTAAAAAGCCATTATGTGAAGCACCGATGCGTTTCCAGCGTATGCTACTAGATCTCCGAAGATACAAAATAAAGCTGCAGTTCAAGCCGGGAAAGGAAATCGTTATCGCGGATTTGTTATCGAGAGCTGCCTTAGCTGAAGGTGACAAGACAGAAAAAGGTATTTATGATATCTACACTATCGATATGGACTTCGCTTTTGAGGATTTCGAACAAGTATTCGAACCAACTCGTTGCAGTTCTAAAGCGGACCACTAGAACCAATCGCTCCTGCTCTAATTTATTTATTTCGTCAATCATCATTGTAGACTACATATACATTTACATTTATTCATTTATATTTACATCTATATAAAATTAGTATCTATGAGGTACAACTCTTGCAGTCAATTTTTTTCTTATTGCCGCTTTAGGCATAGTAAAATCGATTATTTCACAATATTCATTATATTTGTTCATCATTCTGTTCATTGGTCTATTGCTAGCATAAATTGTTTTCTGAGGCCTTACATGAAATAGATTTCTGATTCTTAAAATGCGTGATGGTGCATAAAAGTTCAAATTTTCTAAAAGGTTTGCCGAATTTATACGCTGCGAGATAACATTATTAACAAAACAGATCATAGCAATTTCTCGTCTTTTCTTCAGTGATTCAATATCAATTAACATGCAACGAGACTCATACGAGGGAATAGGAAATGAATTCCAGCCTAGTTTTCTAAGGGCAAATAACAAAAATTGTTTCTGTACAGATTCAATACGACTAATGTATGTTTCTTGGTATGGAGCCCAAACAACAGAGCAATATTCGAGAATGGATCTTACGTACGTTACATAAAGTGTTTTGATAGTATATGGATCCTTAAAATGATAACTGAACCTTTTGATGAATCCTAACACATTATTTGCTTTGAGAATTGTTGCATTAAAATGATCTACAAAGGTCAGTTTAGAATCAAGAATTCTCAAGTCAACGTGGTGTAATATATACCAGCCTCAGATAAACAATTGAAACAGATTCGACGAGAATCATTAGGCGATCCAATCATCCAATTTTTAATCCAATTCATTATTGAGGGTTGGCCATATAAGAGCAGTAAATTACCGGATAAGTTGAAGGTATTTTGGAAGTATAAAGAATACTTGTACACACAAAACGGGTTGGTGTACAGAAACAACCGAATTTTAATCCCGACAAAAATTCGATCAGAAATACTAGAACGTCTGCACTCTTCCCATTCTGGAAAAGTGGCAGCAATGAAGCTGGCGCGAGACACAGTGTTCTGGCCGGAAATCAACGAACAAATTCGTCACCGAGTTCAAAGTTGCATCACATGTCTGAAGTATTCTCCGAACCAACAGAATGAACCCATGCAGAATCATCCAATTCCTTGTTATCCGTATCAAAAGATCAGCTTAGATATGTTCGAGCTACGGTGGAATGGGATAAAACATGTATATCTCGTTACCGTTGATCATTTCTCTGACATCATTGAGGTTGATGAACTCTCAGGAGACATGACAGCTTCATAGGTAGTTCAAAAATGTCGACAGAACTTTGCTCGCTACGGTACTCCTATGTATGTAACATCGGACGGAGGACCACAGTTCACCGGTCTTGAGATCAAAAAGCTCGCTGAGGAATGGGAGTTCTACAGGGGGTGAGTAACTCTGCCACGTTGTGTTTGTGTTGATCGTGTACGAATGTGTGTCTGGGGTGTCAGAAGGTGATTTTGTGTTTTCACAAACTACAATCGAAAATTTATGCTTATTGGCAACCATGCACGGTTTAGACGTTTAATACAAGCTCACTTATGCATCGTCTGAATTACATTTGTGTAAGCGAGAGGGAAACAAAAACAAACAATCAATTCGTGTAAGTGGGGCCAGATATAAATTTATCTTTTATGTCGTGGCGAGTGTGTTTGAAGTGAGGCGGATTGTGTTTTTTTGGGTGATAACACAAGGTGGTCGAGTGACTTACCCCTTGGAGCTCTAGCATTCTGTTGCGGCCCCACACCATCAACAAGGGAATGGTAAGGCAGAAGCAGCAGTTGAAATAGTCAAATGCATGCTGAAGAAATCTCTGGAAACAAATACAGATTTTTTGAAAGCTCTTCAACAGTGGCACACCGTTCCGAACCACTGTGGTAGTTCTCCCGTTCAACGAATGTTCAACCGTCGCACTCGTTTTAATGTTCCAATGACGGAGGTGCAATATATTCCAAAAATTCAAGAAGGAGTAAAGAAACAAATCAGAAGAAACTAGTTCGGAACAATGTGATGATTAAACCAGCTCCTCAACAGGAGTCGAAATCCGTTACATACTAACGGCGGCAGTGAAGTGTATGTTATTTTGACACAATACTTGAGGGTGTGTTGGTGAGAGTTACGATATTAGGGGCGCATTATTCATCATCATCACCGCCACACCGAGCGTCATCTTCACCGCCATCCATACCCTACAGTTCCGGCAGTTACCGACCGGTCAGGTTTTTAAGAAGATCACACAGTACTCGACACACACCCGCACACAACTGTACCATAGACTAACTCCAACAATCAATATGCAACTAGCGATTTGAAATTGTTTCACTGTTGTAGAACCCCTTGGTCCGTAATACACCTTGAAGTCAGCACCTTGCTGTACATATTTGCGCCTTTGTTTTGATTTGCTGTGTTATTTTGACAGAATATTTGAGAGTGTGTTCGTGTGAGTTCATTCTTAGGGGCGCATTATTAAGCTTGGAACCGAGCTTGGGACCGATGTGCTAGTACTGACTGAGCCAAGAAAAAAATCGTTTTTGTATGGGACCTACTGGTCTTAGAGTTAGTCTATGCTAACTCTAAGACCAGTTAGTAGGTCTCGAACCAATACGATTTTTTTCTTGGCTCAGTCGTTACTAGCACCACAGAGAACAGACATCCAAACTAGAATATATTTCTCAAAAAAAACTTGTGTAAGGATTCAAATTAAAATGCGTTAAAACACTATTGCCATCTCTCGAGAGTCACCCAGAATTGATACGTTGCGGATGCGTTTGCGTGAATTTGACAGTTCTCCCATAGGTTTTCTGTCAAATTCACGTCAACGCATCCGCAACGTATCAATTGTGGGTGACTCTTCGGGCTATGACCACTTGCGATTTTTAAGCGAACATGGGTAAGATTCGTTGACCGTGCGGTGAAAGAACTGAACTGCCAAAAAAATTTAGTTGATGAATAAGATTTCAAGCTGGTCAATGGGTGGCGATGCCAGCGCCGCCATGCTATTGCCAGTTCATTACGATTATGAAATGGCAGTTAAATTTCTTACACAGTTTTTGAATTTGACTTGGACGTCTGTTTTCTGTAGTAACACTAAGAACTAATTGTCTTACAATACATCGTCATAAATTTAAATTTCGACACGTTGAAACACTAGCGCTATCTGACGGCCGCTTTGCCTATTTCAGTGTCAACCTTGTTTGATTGTTTTACCTGCCGTGACAGCTGTCAACGAGCGGGCCACTGAAACACACGCACACTACTTCAGGCTCGCTAGACTGTCAAGTGTTTGTTTTGAAGCAAGCGAAGCAGGTTCGCAGCGGAAACAACAGTGAATCGTGAATCTGTAGTGCACAAAGTGGTCCCGTAACCTTCCATTTTTGGACAAAGAACTGAACTTTTTCACTTCTAAGTCATTGTTCGGATCAAAGGTCGGATGTAAAAACAAACCGTTTTGGTTATCACCTTCACAGGATGATCAAAAATTTTTAGTTTGCTTTCCGTCCACCACCTCCTGCTACCTCGTTTTCGCTAATTTCTGTCTGTCCTACAATTCCTGTTTGTACTACGTCGTATGTCGAATGTAGACCGTTTACGTGAATGTTCGTGGGCCGCGCGAGAAAACTTAGGCACCACTGTACCGTTTACTGTTGTGTAGTCAGCGTCTTTGTGTTGTGATCGTACAACCAAATATAACTTTAGCACACGGAACTCGACTCAATTTCACTTAATTCAATCCTTAACTCAATTTTCACCAAATTTCATCAACTACTATTGAACTCTATCACTATACAATTCAGCTGTTTATATTTTTCTCCTCTACTACCTTTGACGGATATCCTTCTCGCTCTCATATCGCTCTCTTTCTCTCTCTCTCTTCTACTCTACTCTTCTTACCATATGTCATCTGACATGTTTACTCTCTGTTGGCGCGTATGTTCAGGTACGCCAGTGCTGCCAGAACATTCCCCGGCCCGTAACTCTGCCCCGGAAGCCACATCCGGCTCAGGGTTACCATCTCGTACCTCTATGACGGCCAGTTTGCTGCCGCTCGTTTGAACCGTCCGGTGCTAGTACGCACCCACGCTTGACGAATCCTCTACCGTCTCCTGAAACGATCGGTTCGTCCACCACTCCACGGACCCAAACACACTTCCGGTTGGAACCATATCTACCACGTACACCAGATCACCTGCTTGCAACGGTCTTGACTCGTTGAACCACTTCGACCTCTGGTTTAACGAAGGCACATACTCCTTTATCCACCTCTCCCACATCACGCTGGCTATCTGCTGTGTCCGCTGGAAAGCATCCCGAAGAGCCATCGCAGTGATGGGGATGGAAGTGTTCCGCTTGGCTGGTTCGGTGATGCGCCCGGGCAAGAAATGGTTTGGGGTTAGTGCTTCTGCCTCATCAGACTGTTGCGACACATAGGTGAGCGGACGAGAGTTGATGATATCCTCTGCCTCCACGATCGCTGTCTGCAGAATCTCGTCCGTCAACTTCCTTCCGTCATTCAGCGCTATTAGCGCCTCCCTTCACAGAACGTACCAAACGTTCTGCACACCTCCCAGCGTGTGGTGCGGCGGGAGGATTGAACGTCCACTTCGTTCTCGCGTTCGTAAGCTGATCTGCACAGTCCTCTCTGATGCACTGCACAGCCTCTACAACTTCTTTGCTTGCTCCTCGAAAATTCGTCCTGCTGTCGGAAAAGAACCTGGATTGGCCAGCCCCGGCGACCGATGAACCGATGGTCGCCATCAAGCAAGACTGCGTCGTCAGCCCGTGTGCCACCTCCAAATGCACCGCTCGTATCACCATGCAGGTGAATAGCGCTATCCACCGCTTCTCTGTTCGTCGTCCTATGGTCACATCAAACGGTCCCAAGTAGTCGACGCCTACGTAGCTGAACGGCCGAAGATCCGGAGTGATTCGCTGCACCGGTAGCGGCGCCATTCTCGACTTCGACGGCAACGATGCACCTGCACCAAATGCAGGCCGCCGAAACTTTCTAACCACCGCATCTACGTGCGGAATGTAGTACAGCTGCCGAAGTTCACGCCACCGCTTGGCAGTACCCATGCCCACTCTTCTCGTGATAATGCTGTAATTATCAATGACTGATGATCATCCGGTAGAATCCATGGAAACCGTAGATCGAACGGTAAGAATTCTGGGTTTCGCTCGACTCGTCCTTCCATCCGGATCAATCCATTCTCATCGATCAGCGGGTCAGCTTGTACAGCGGACTCGACTGGATCATCCACTGGCTCGCTGGACGATCTTTGCTTTGCATAAGTACCTTCAATTCGTCGATGAACCTTCCGACTGTGCCATCTTCATCAGGCACCGCTCGGCTTTCAGGTGCTCCTCTTGACGCAACTGCACTCGAATCGAGGCAACTGTGTTCGGCTTTCTCGCACTTTTAGCTGCCTGCTCGTTGCTCGCAGCGTTTCGATTGGCAGCCTCCTGCCTTTCGCTTACAGTTCGACACGAAACGGAACACACAAGCCATCGTCCGAACCAACACAGTCCACTTTGAAAATCGGCTACATCCACCATAACCGCTGGTACCTTTACAGCACGTAACAACAAGTACCGAAGCCTCTGTTGTATTTGCTGGTGATAGATGCTTCTTCGCCAATCTTCCTCCCGGTCGTACATGGAACTGCGGTCCTCGCACCCACGGACTATTTGAGCGGAGTTCTGATCTTTCCCCATTTCGTCAGCAAATCTGCTACGTTTAACCTCGTCGGTACCAGCGCCAGTCTGCTAGCCTCGTTAGGCTCAGAATCTCTCCGATGCGGAAGCCAACAAATCCGTTTGTAGCGACGTTGATCGGACCGAATCCAGGACAGAACCACCTCTGCGTCTATCCAGAATACCACTTTGCTGATGAAGATGTTGTGGTTTTCGCGCACCGTATGCGACATACGTGCGCTAAGTACCGCCGCCAGAAGCTCCAGAGACGCGGAATAGACACCTGCTTTAGTGGTGCTACCTTCGCCCTACTCATCACCAACGCATATCACCTCTCGTCGTACAATGGCTCGAAATATGCCACACATCCGTACGCCGACTCACCAGCGTCCGCGAATACATGCAGCTGTACATCGCGAATCTCATCGGATCGTGCAGTGCCGGGAAACAGCTGCGCGGCAACTTGAACGCCTGAACGTTTGCCAACATATTCGTCCACCGCGTCCATTTCCTGAATGATAGGTCATCTACCGCATCATCCCACTGGCGCCCTGTTCTCCAGATCTTGGATCAGCATTTTCCCGTGGCAGGGGATGGTTATTGATAGGAAACCGCCGCACAAACCGCGCCATCACACATCTTCAGGATCATTCGCTTCGTGGGGCGCTCTTTCTCCTCGGAGGACTACATCTGATCCCCGAGGCAGCTGCGAAACAAAGACGTCTCCGGGATCGGTCCATACGATGCCTAGCACACGCTTCGTACTCTGCAGTTTTGTCCTGGCTAAACTGCACTGATGAAGCATTGCTTTGCTCTCCAAGCTCCCCAGGAACGCGTTGAGCTTGACACCCAGTTTCGGATTCGGAAGCCGCCACGAAGTGAATGAATGTATCTCACTTCGCTGGCCCTCCGTATCGCTTCTTCGACGGTGTCCGTACTATCGTAGTAGTCGTCCACATAGTGGCGCTTGACGATCGCTTCTGTTGCATCCGGATACTTCTCCGCAAACTGCATGGCATTTACATTCTTCACGTACTGCGCTGAACTGGCGAGCACGTTGATCCGAAAGTGGCTACGTCCATTACGCGTACACCTGCGGAGCTCACGGTTTTTTCCTGAACAGGAACCTCTGCGCCTGCTCTGTCCTCCACTCTAATGCGGATTTGCGGTACATTTCTTGGATGTCACCTCCGAAGGCGAACGGACGTTCTCGGAACTGACAGATGACTCGGAGGGGAACCAGTATATCCGACCCTTGAGCAGCTCCGAATTCAAGGAGATACTGTTCACCGATGCTGTTGCATCCCCATACTGGGCGCACTTGCCCGGCTTCCGTGGGTTGACCACGACGTTCAGCGGCAGATACCACACGGCAGTTGGTGGCGTCTCCTTCAGCTCGACATCGGTTGCTTTATGCGGCGTACCCTGCTGGTACTCCTCGATCTGGCCGACACATTCTCCCTTCAGCACTGATTCATTTTCAGCTTCCTATCCAGTGCATCATCCTCCGTATGAGCCATTGGGCAGTCATCGGGGAATTTTGTTTCGTCGCTGCGCCACAGCAGCCCTTGTTTCGAAGCGATCACCCACACGTTTGGTTGTAGCTTCGAGGATCTTCCGCGCTCGTTTCTCTTCTACCGGTTCTGGAACGGCGAACGATGCAACCGCCGTCTCCTCCAGCACATACTGCTCCCACATCAAATCATGCAGCACCTGATTACTCACCGGCGCGACAGAGTGAAGATTCAAGTACGTCTGTGCACTGGACTCGTTTCTGTGGATCCATATATGGTCCAGCTCATCTTCGACCGAACAGCGATCGGTTCGTTAGGTTCACTCCAGACGTGACTCCAGTGGAGTTGAACAGATGTAGGTTATCCAAACCTACAAGGATGGTAGGCAGCCCGGTCGGAAAGTCCTTCACTGGTACCCCAGATAGGTGTTTGTATTGCTTCACCACATCCGCGTATCGGACGTACTGTTTCGGCAACTGCAACTCGCTCACCAAGTTCGCGTGTTGAATAGTGGAAACTTCTGCATCGAACCCTTTGCCGACATCAGCATTTCAACACCGCGGGACCTGCCCGAATCGGTTGATGTTCCCAGTCCACGTGACTATCAGTGGTTCGATGTACCTTCTGCCTTCAGCCGCTTGGCCACCGCATCGTCCACCAGGTCGCAGACGACCTCGTCTAAGAACGCGATTTGCATCATACTGCCGCTTTCCGACGTACAGCGTCACTCGGCATCATCCGGAAAATCACATTGCAGTCCGACTTCGCTTTCCCAGCCGCACAGATTCCTCCACGCGATGTAGAAGAGGATGGTGGTTTGCTTGGCAACCGCACCATGCACCGGATCTTCGACGAACAACGACTGCCTCCGTGTCTATTTAGGCAACCTGCATAGTTTCAGCCTCTCTTCACTTCCTGAGCCGCTCGGCGATGTCTGCGCCGGAACCCATCACAGTTCCTAATCAGATGGTCCGTTTTGCTTGCACATCCAGCAAGGCCGGAGTGTCTCGTTTTTCATGACCTATCGCTACGCCTTTAAGCTCAGTCTCGTGTACATGCACGAACTCTTTCATCTTGGGTTTCTCTCTTCTCCCAGGCCTGCGGTCGCTCATTCACCGACAGTAGTAAGAACTCTGTCACCTCTGCGACACGTCGGAATAATTGGTAATGAAGTTCGTGAACATCCTCAAGCGCACTGTCCACTTTCCTCGCTGAAGTGAACCCAATCCAGCTTGTAGCTTTGGAGGCAGTCGGTTTCCATCAACTCCTGTACCAGCATCGGGTTGTTGAGGTGGTCTTCCTCAGTCTCGCAGCTTCGAGATGATCGCACAACTGCTTCACCGTGATCCCGAAGTTTGCGAAGGTCTCTACCGCATCTCCTCTCGGCGCAGGAGCATTCCCACTTTAGTCAAAGCAGCGTCTTCAACAACTTCTCGGGCCGCCCGAACAGGTTTCGAAGATCGCAAATCACATCCGGAACAGAATCCGGCAGAACGAGACGGTTTCTGACTGCTTCTAGTGCGTCTCCTGTAGACAATCCTGCAGCCGCTTCAGATTCTCCAAATTTGAAACCCACACGCCGCCGTTGTGTGCTCGAAGCTGCTGATGAACAGTGCCAGACTTCGGGTTCTCTACGGAACCTGAAGATGTTGAGACACCGCTTTTCGAGCGGCTAACTGCTTCGAAATTCGGCCAAATTCGTGCCCCGGTCGCCGAACAATCCACCGCTATGCACACTGCCATGCCAGATCGTGCGAACCTTCACACGATCCTCCGACGCTTCGCTGCTTTCGTTTTCTTCTTCCCGTTCGTCATCGTTTCCTGACGAACACCGGCACTTTCTTCGCAGGCTTTGGCTTATCTCCTCACTGTACTAACGCCTGCTCTCGCTCCAACTGGGTCTGCTCCTTTTGATACGCTACACGGAATCCTGTGGTCGACGACTTCTCGACCGATTTCCTTGCTGTGGCCGTCCAACCAATTTCTCCACTTTCCGCTTCGGATTTTCTTCTGTTCCGTCAACCGCTCATCCTGCTCCTTACAGCGTTCATTCTGCTAACACTTTTTGTACTGATCCGGATCGCCTCTCGCTTTTTGAGGAACTCCTTCAGCCAGTTGAGCTCCAGCATTCTCTGCTCGTGTTCTAACTGCTGCTCCTCCATCTCGCGCTGAATCTGGATCTCAAGTTCGCATCTCCCGTCTTTGCTTTAGCTGCTCTTCCTCCACGCTTTCTGCCCAGCGGTATCGCGCCCATCCGCTTTGCAAAGGCCTTCTCCTTGGCGAGTTGTTCTCTTCCAACTGCTTATCAATTGATCAGCATCGGAACCAACTCCCTTTGTCGGACCCTCCGTCGCTCTTTGGCCGGTCTTCTTGCCACCTTGCTCTGTTTTCTCGTGTCGGGAACCTTCAACTGCAACTGAGCACTACCGGAAACACACCTCGACAGCGCCAGTCAGTCGTTGACACCTCCTGATCTACTCCAGCACAGGAGAATGAGCCCACCGTTCACACTTCCCACATTGAACCCAATCCACATCTTCGGACATCGATTCGACATTCGAGCAGGAACAAACATAGCTCATTTTTCGCAGCAGAAGAAGCCATCTGAAATTATCCTTTTAAAAATTTTTGATTTTGTTCGGATCAAAGGTCGGATGTAAAAACAAACCGTTTTGCTATCACCTTCACAGGATGATCAAAAAATTTTGTATTTTGCTTTCCGTCCACCACCTCCTGCTACCTCGTTTTCGCTAGTTTCTGTCTGTCCCACAATTCCTGTTTGTACTACGTCGTATGTCGAATGTAGACCGTTTACGCGTGAATGTTCGTGGGCTGCGCGAGAAAACTTAGGCACCACTGTACCGTTTACTGTTGTGTAGTCAGCGTCTTTTGTACAGATCGTACAACCAAATATAACTTTAGCACACGGAACTCGACTAATTTCACTTAATTCAACTTTAACTCAATTTTCACCAAATTTCATCAACTACTATTGAACTCTATCACTATACAATTCAGTTTGTTTATATTTTTCCTCTACTACCTTTGACGGATATCCTTCTCGCTCTCTCTCTTATCGCTCTCTTTCTCTCTCTCTCTTCTACTCTACTCTTCTTACCATATGTCATCTGACATGTTTACCTCGTTGGCGCGTATGTCTGTGTACGGCCAGTGCTGCCAGAACAGTCATCTTTAGATTTTTTTAAATCATAGGTCATCATCTAAAGTACTATTATGATCTACTATCTCAGCCATCCCGTGCATTGTACATTCTACTGAAAGAGATGAAAATACCATACGAAAAACGTCCGGTAGCTTTGAGGAAATGTATGTAGAATTTCCCTTTCTCCACAACAATGTTTTGAATTAAAATTTCCAAAATTTCAACCAAAGCAAAACCGCCGAGTTCGTGCAGAATGTCAACCGATTCGGAAAGCTGTCTTGCATCGTCCATAGGGACTTTAAGCTAGCGGAAAGCGTTGCAATCTTCCGGTACCTATCCAGGGAATTTCAGTTTGATAAACGCTAGTCCCGACCGAGCGAGCGGCGCGAGCTCGCGTCAATAAGTAAATGAATGAAATCAATGAAAAAAAAAAAAAAATGAGTCAACTACAATAGTTGCAAATTTCGTCTGTTAATCATCATAAGATTAGCAGGGTTAATGTTATGTTATGAATGATTATCCTGCGCGCCGTGTGAGTCTAGCCCGCTCGTAAGAATTGCTTGAGGTGACTTTTTTCCGCTTTTCGACCGCCTTCATTAAACTCCACTACAAGCTCCCTTGACTGGCAAAAGTTCACCCACTGCGCGCAATTCTATGTAAAAGTAATTAATCTCAATAAATTTCATACCTTTCCATGTCACGGGGAAAACTAATGCAGGATTTTCCGTAGTTTTTACCTTCCCGATTAGAGCATAATAAAAACTTACATTTGCGTCCAGGGGGAGAGTCACTCTGCCACCTTGTGTTAACACTCTCAAAAACACAACCCAAGTAACCACGAGGCTGTAATAGCATGCATATATCGGGCATATGCATTACGTCTAGTGCATCATTGAAGTTGGATTAAAGCTGAAAAGGGCCCCACTAAGATCGAACAAATGCTATATCCTTTGTAATGCCATAAGACATTGCTTAAGTAGCATTATTGCATTGGTAATGCATCACTACATTCTTAAGCTAATCTAAAGGGTCACCCACAATTGATACGTTGCGGATGCGTTGACGTAAATTTGACAGAAAAGCTATGGGAAAACTGTCAAATTCACGCAAACGCATCCGCAACGTATCAATTGCGGGCCAGCCATAACGCTTTATTACTTGACAACTGTTGAATTGATGCGATCCCGCATTACCGATGCTAATTTTGAGTTGAATTAGTGCAATAATATAATGCTTGTGGTTACTTGGGAATTTGCCACAATTCAAACACACTCGCAACCACATTAATATAAATTCATATCTGGCACCACTTACACGAATCGGTTGTTTGTTTTTGTTTCCCTCTCGCTTACACTAATGTAATTCAGATGATGCACAAGTGAGCGTGTATTAAACGTCTAAACCGTTCATGGTTGCCAATAAGCATACATTTTCGATTGTAGTTTGTGAAAACTCAAAAACACCTTCTGCCACCCCAGAAACACATTCGTACACGATCAACACAAACACAACGTGGCAGAGTTACTCACCCCCTGGGAAAAATGTAAAAATGTCAGAAAGAGAGCCGAGTTTGGAAAGATTTTTTTTCGATTTTGATTTGCTCGAAGACTTTGATAGGTTTGTCAGTTATGGTAAAATTGATGAACAGCCAACCCAGGATGAAATATTGGACGAAGAAAATATAGAGTTCGTTAAAAACGGAACAAGGAGATTGACATTAAAGTTGCTCTTCGCCAAGAAATTTTAAAACATCCTTGCTTGTTATTTGGTACAACAAAACAGTTAAGATGCTATTTGCTAACAAATAAGTTGTACAATTATATCGTCACTGAATAAATCCATCAGTGTCCAGGAGTGCCGGAAGTACTGGGATGCTTTACGGGAATCGACAACATCGTTAAAATAAACGTATATAAAATAATTCGTAAATTTCTATCATTTATTTTGATAAAGCAAAACTCCAAAAGATTTGTGAGAACTCCGGTGCGGTCTTCAAAATTTTTCATTTTTCAATGCTTCCTGCAGGAAAAAACTTACACGAACGTAAACAATACGCAAAATCTGAGGCGCAAACTTTGCTTGTCACTTAGTTTGGAGAAATGTGGAAAACGTCATCTGGAAAATTTCCCGTGCCAAATCCCGAGCGGAATTCCGTGTCCAAATCCCGTGATGCTTTTACCGAACTGTAAACCAGCCTTTACTCCCGCGCTGGGGAGAATACAAAAAATAGCAATCAAAAATGATGTTGATGTTATTTACTTTCCGTGAGGGTTCTTAGAGTTTTGAGAAATTTACGTTTGAATTTTACTTCCCCTCTTTGTTTACACAATCAGATACGTCTGCATTAAAAATACACGAGAATTACTGAAATTTTACCCATTAGTGAATACTTTCTAGTCAAAGTGCACAAACGTCATTAATCATTTTGCCATTCCACGAATACCACGAAGTCTATTCGTTCATCGAACGCCAGCAACTGTCTAGAATCTGATCTGATGACAAACGCCAATGGATGACAAAAAAGTACTACGCTAAAAATGCGACCATTTGTAGCGGCATTTTAAACGATATTTTTAATAAGAAATGGAGCTATTGTACGTAGTTGATTTCGTTTAAATTTTATAAACTTGCGATCAAATCCGTTCAAGCGACCTCGACCATGAATTTTGCATTAGTAACGCCGAGAGCCTTTACGGCAATACAAAATCTAAACATTGCCGAGCTGGCACAGTGCAGTGCCGTCGAAATCCGGCCTCTGTTGCCGTGTCTTGTGCGAATGAGTTTACTGCCACCGCTGGATGGGACAAAAAGTTGGATGGATAATAGGAAACAGTTGCTCTCGATATTAGCCGGAATAGAGGTGGTAAATAATATCGTATCACTCCTGCAGGTTAGCTTCCACGAGCTAGAAGTGGACGTGAAGAAAGAACAACAGTTGAGGTAATTTTCGCAAAGCATATAGTGGATCTATTGTGTATAATACTTGTTATAATTGTTTAGGCAAAAGATTGGATATACGGCTCAGGATTCCGCCCAGTTTCACAGCCTACCGAACGGAGTGGTAATGGGTTTCGAAAGAGCCGACATCGTCAGCAAAGTGCGGGTAGTTTTGTCGGAACTATTCTACATCCAGGCACAAGTCCTTGAGCAGACGGCTCAGACTGCGACTCAAAAGTCTTCGAATGAAGTTATTATCAAAAAATCGGAACTATTTGACAATGATATTTATCTGGAAGAAATTGCTGACATCATTTGTATAGCACTAGCAGAGCTTCCGTCGCTTTTGAATCTACTCGACGTGGTCGACACGCTACTTTATGTAAACAATGGAAGCAGAATAGTTTGCTGGGTGGTTGCAAATATGCCTGATTGTTTTCGCGAAGTGGTAACGGCTCTTATAACGAATGGAGAAGAAGATTCACCTGAGGGCAAGATACGACTGGCTGCACTCTATGAGTTATGCGAAATGAATCCAAACCAGGCTTTGACTACGAGAACAATTTGCGTTGAACAAACAAAGATGCCTTCGTTAATGTTGAAGCTCAGTTTAAAGGATCCGCAAAATTTGGTACGTATAATCTTTTATTAGGAGCTACATTTAATATATGACGCCTTTTGCGAATATTTCAGGTTGCTTTTGTCTCTGGGTTATTGCTAGGAAATGATCAGAACATTCGACAGTTTTTTGCGCTGTACGTTCGAACCAGTCAAAAACGGAAAGGAGACGCATTACATCTTCTGCGGGACGAATTACTGAAGCAGTTGCAGAACGTTATAGTTTTTTCCCACAATTCTCAGCTACCAGAAGAATATGTGGTGCAATCAGCAGCGATGTTGCGATTGTATTGTGCCCTTCGTGGTATTTCGGGAATCAAGTTTACCGACGAAGAGATTATGTATCTGATGCAACTGATCACATCAAAACCACCGCCGACACCGGCTGGTATTCGTTTCGTTTCGTTAGGATTATGCATGCTGATAGCTTGTCCATCGATTATTGCTCATCAAGGAATTGAAGCGAAGATAATCGAGTGGATTCAGTGGTTGATTAAGGAGGAAGCATATTTTGAAAGTGTCAGTGAAGTTTCGGCTTCGTTCGGAGAGATGTTGCTCTTGATGGCAATCCATTTCCATAGTAATCAGCTTAACCATATTTGTGAACTTGCTTGCTCTACTCTAGGCATGAAGTTCCCTCTTCGACCGAATACAATCACTCGTATGAAGTACATTTTTACCCAGGAAATATTCACGGAGCAGGTAGTTGCAGCACACGCAATCAAAGTTCCAGTGACAGCAAACCTAAATGCAAACATTCCTGGATATTTGCCGGTGCACTGTATCCACCAGTTGCTCAAATCTCGAGCATTTTCCAAACACAAGGTTCCGATTAAAAATTGGATATATAAACAGATTTGCACTTCAGTGACACCTTTGCATCCTGTGCTTCCGGCTTTGATTGAAGTGTATGTGAACTCTATAATAATGCCCAACCAAAAGGGTCCAATCGAGCATACCCACAAGGCACTATCCGAACAGGAGATTCAGCAGATTTTTCAGAAAACTGCATTCGCTGCCACACAGGTAAGTTTTCGCTTCTTCTTTATATTGTAGTTCCCCAATTTATCCCAGTTGTTGAGTTCTTCGTCCATTCTTCAGTTGCATTGTCCATTAACCGGTGGGGTAGACTGCGGGTAGACGATCTAAAATTTAAATGATTTTTTTTTTGTATTTCACGCCATTTTGGCTATGTTAGGTTGAAGATTTTGGGTTGTGCTCAGATTGATGATTCCAATTCTTATGATGGGTAGAAATATTCATGTTTTTCTCAAAATGTACAAATGTTATAATATAAATAGGTTTCTGAGTTATGGCCAATACGGTTCACATACCCTAACAGTAAATGTGCGAAATATTTAAGGTTTTCAAAAGTTATAGCGAGAAATGACTTCTTTTTTTAACAATCGAGACCATAAAAAAATCTCCATTATTATAATTTGAATCGTCAATCTGAGAGCAACACAAGATTTTCAACCTGTACAAAACGTAAAATATTTTCAAAACATGATCAAACCAATTTTGAGAAAATGTGTTTAGTTAGAAAGGTTTTTATTAAATATTTGTTTTCCCATACTGAAAAATGTGCTTCCCTACTATGGAGAAATTGTGGTCTTGGGTAATTAAGTGCTTCACATGTAAACCGAGTACTAACTAATCTATTTTTGCAGGAGTTTACGAAGCAAAGCCTCAACAGTAACAATGAAATGGAACATGCCGAACCGAGCCAGTTAGAAGAAGCCGCTACACTAAGTAATACAAATTTAACCCCTCAGCTCCTGCTGCTATACTATCTACTGCTGTACGAGGATGTCCGGCTGAGCAATATGGTCAATATCATAACCAGTGGTCGGCAGGTGAAAAGTTATTCGAACGAATTTATGTCGGAATTACCGATAAAGTACCTTCTACAGCAGGCGCAACGTAATCAACAAGAGTATAGTGTCCTGTTCAGTCCCCTACTACGCTTGTTAGTAACGCACTTTCCACATCTTTCGCTAGTGGATGATTGGATAGACGAAGAAAGTATTTCAGTTGAGCACACATCGAATGTTCCTCTCAGTGAGCTCAACTTGATTGAAGCCTTCGAAGAAATTGAAATTAATCCTGGAAAAACCATAAAATGGTTGAAGATTATGATGAGAAAATCTCCCACGGACTTATGGCCCCTGGCGGAGACATTTATTCGCTATTTCAAGGCGATACTCAGTTTCACAGTCCCACGACAAATCCAAGAACTGTACAAAAATGTTTGGATCCGGCTTAACACGGTCTTCCCTAGACGGCTTTGGGTAATGTCGATCAATGCGCTGATGCCGGAGGATGCGGTGACGAGAAATTTCACACTCACACAAGAGAACATACTTATCGATCCTCTGCAAGTACTACGTTGCGATGAACGTGTGTTTCGCTGCGCCAGTGCATTAGCTATAGTTTTGCGGATTCTGCAGGCCAGTATAGCAGCATCAAAAAGTCAACTTACGCGTCATATGCTAGACAAACCATTGATCGACGTTGGAAACCAGGTCAAGTCAGACACTGACCGTGAAGAACTTAAGCTGGCCCTGGTTGCATCTCAGGAAAGTGTGGCAGTGCAAATACTCCTCGAAGCGTGTCTCGAAACGGAAGATGATCGCATCAAGCCGGGTCGGCAATGGGCCCTTCGGGAAATTCGGGGAGTAATATGCTCCTACATCCATCAGGTTTTCATAGCTGAACCATCACTCGCCAAGCTCGTACATTTTCAAGGATATCCACGAGAGTTGCTTCCAATGACGGTTCGGGGCATTCCGTCGATGCACATTTGCCTGGACTTTGTACCAGAACTTCTCAGTATGGTCGAAATGGATAAACAGATCTTTGCAATAGATCTCACCTCTCACCTGTCTCTGCAGTACGCGCTGCCAAAATCTCTAAGTATTGCTAAGCTTTGCCTAAACACGCTGACTACGCTTTTGGGAGGTAAGTGCGACCTAGATCAACATCCCTATTCCTCTTTCCGTATTATGTTTCTGTGTTAGACAAGTATTTTTATAATAAATACTATAAATCATCAAGGGAATAGGGTTGTAAAACATTGTTGAATTAAAGACGATTGAGAAGCTATAGCCTTTTTTTTACCTTTCAGTGCTTTCCAGTGATACGCGCATAGAAATGTTTCGAGCCGTGCTTCCGTGCATTGTCCGATTTTCCGAAGCTTTCCCACCCCTGCTGGACGAATGTATTATGTTTCTGATGCAACTTGGCCGCATTGCCGAGTCACAATCCGCGCTAGGCCGATCGGTTTCATTGCCTAACCTTTACTTAGGACCCGAGGCGAAGGTCCGATCTCACAGTAAACGTTCCCAATATGCCGAAAGGCTGTTCGATGAAATCAAAGAAACGTTTGGTAAATTATTAGAGGACGCTGTTATAAATCCGGAAATTTATTGACAAACTTTTCTACTTTAGTGTGTATCATCTGGAGTACAATAAATGAAACTTGGTATACATCATTGCGTTTTGAACTTCTTCCGAAATGTTGCTATTTTTGACATAGTCCAATTGTTTTTGCGCTTCAAGTGTGCGAACTCGGATTGGTCCTCGTGAATAACGTTCAGTGAACCATTCGTCTTGTATTCGAAGAGTGTTGCCTTTGGTCTATTTGTCCAGAATTTGGTTGATGCTAGAATAGTATTTCGATTAATTGCAGCTAAGCGTACTTTTTCTCGTTCGTCAATGTTATCTGTCTCGATGGTTCGCTTTCTTATCGATACCTTTTTATTTCTAGGGAGGGTGGCAGAGCTTTCCACAATATCCGTTATTTTTAAATACGACTCGCACTCACGAAACAGTTTCAAACCATAATTTTCAATTGACTTGTCGGTTTTGGTTATTCTTACGCTTTGGCTGTTTGTATCGACGAAAGCTATGTTCTGTTCTATGAGCTTGGACAATTTCTTGCCAACAAATTCCTTCATAGACTCTGTTACATTTATATCGCTTTGAAAAACATTTTCTTCTTCTTTCAAGTAACGGTTGGATTTTAAGCAGTTATCAGTCTTAGCTGGGTGTCCTGAATATCAATGGGCAATTAAACAAAATTTTAAAATATTCGTAAGTAATCTCACCTTGCTGGTATATTGTTTGATCAGGATCTTTCTGAAACATTCCATCATTGATTAATGTTGTATCAGCGGCTTCTTGAAATCTTTTGATGATTTCATCATCCGACTCAGAACTGGACATATTTGGTAGCCTGAATATGTAAATAACAAATTATATATTGCGGTAAGTTACTCGGAAAAGATGAATAATTATTGCTGTATAACATAACATACCCTCAAACAACGCGGTACGCAATGCGCCTCGACGCAATCGTACAGAACGAGAGCGCCAAAATCCTTTCGCGCAAGAAGGTGATTTCGGTTCTCAGATGCGTCGATAATAAATAAAGGCAGTGTTGTGCGGTCTTCTTTTTTTCTTTTTCTTTTTGAATGGACGAAAAATTCATTGTAAACAGAGATTCAAACGTCATTCTGAAATATTATTAAAACTCTGGTTCGACACTGACGCTAAATTGTCACAAGTGGCAAATTTGTACAGTAATCGAGACGCTAATTTGAAACTAACCAAATCGATCAAAACCTACCTACCTACTAAAACTACATAAAACTGGGTAATGTGCTCGCCAGACTGCAGAGTTGTAACATGTTACAAGTAATAAGTAATAGGGACTCTAGTTACAAGGATTGTCAAAAAATTATTAACTAGAAAAATGTCATCAAGATACACGTAACATGCTATATCGGTTGTCAAATAATTTCATCAAAAATATCGTCATCAGGATAGGCGTATGACATGTTAGGGAAGGTCCATTAATTATGTCACGCGGTAAAGGGGAGGGGGGATTTGGAAAACGAGACGATCCATACAAAACAATTTGAAGGTCCATACAAAAAACGTGACAAGGAGGGGGGGGGTTATAAAAAGTCATTTTTGGCGTGACGTAATGAATGGACGTTCCCTTATAACTCTGTAGTCTGAACAAGGAGTATTCCTTATTTTGAGTAGAGATCAAACAAACCAATAATAAATGTTGAATCGATTATTTTGACGTAGGACTACGTCTTTGTTTTTGATACAGGGGTACACGTTGCGAGTTCAAAAATTTGGAGCGTCACGAAATATGCTTAGGTTTTGAACGTTAATAACTAAGTCATTCCTCGATTGATTTCCAAAATTTTTGCCTCAATCGATCGGAACATTTTCTACGCTTCGGTTCCAATATTTAAATCGATGGCTTTTCAACACTCTACTATTGAAATTAACGCAAATACACGGTGATGTCTTATAATGCCGATTTTTCAGAGTAAATTTACCAAATGAACAGTTCTTTCCTAGCGCAGACTTCATATTTAAGTAACGAAAGTCTCCTAACCAGCCACGGAGGTTATAAAACAGGTACACCTTCACATTTTGCTTTAGTATTCCGGCAGTCGTAGAGCAGTGCAGTGGCTACACGAACGCAGCTGGCGGCAGCGAGCACCTTGAAGGGTGCACTGATGCAATTCAATAAGGATAATGATTTCCAGGTGGTCGATCATATCAACAGAATATGCTCTTATGGTGCATTCTCGCTTCACCATCTCGGAAGCCAAACAGTTCCAGCAGCAAGGCTCGGAAGAAGAAAACGTATACGTATAGCACCTCATCTACCGAGTGCTGAAGCATTTTAACCCGATACTGTCGTTTCCTCCAAAGCAATAAGCATTATGAACAGCTTCGTAAATGACATTTCCGAGTGGATTGAAAGCGTAGCTGCCCGACTGACTTAAATCAATTGGCGGATGGCCCTGGCGTCTTTGGAAACTGCCCTTCGATCAAGCTGCCGGGAGAGCTAGCTAAACACGAGGTTACTGATCGAACCGAAGCCATGGTCAAGTAAACCAGCTTCATGACGAAATGAGGTGGTGTTAGTAGCTGTTCCCTAGAACCCAAAATGGCCCTTTTTAGGGCCACCAGAACAACTGGAAAAGAAAGTTGACACGTGTTTGGGAGAGCTGGAGGCTGGGTTCCGGGATAAGCGATTGTGAAAAACATCTTTCCTGTGCCGAAGCCATAATGTGTTTGACATTTGCACTTTTAGCAGTGTTGTACATAGGCCTGGTAGAAACCGTATGCAATAGGAGTTGAATGAAACCAGCTTCTTTAGTAAGAGTTTCCCAAATGAACAAAACTCATTCGCACTGCAAGGTATATTACTTGATATAGAGTATCTTGATATCATATGTCATACATATTATTTCCAGTGAAAGCAAGATGAATTAATTTAGATACCAAGACAGACTATATCAAATAATAAAGATTGTAGTGCGAACGTTTAGTGTATGGGAATTCGATTTGGAAGAATTAAGCGATCTAGATTGCATATTGCTTCGTAGACCTACGTCAACTTTGCGTACAACCCCATTGGGCTGTCCCTTCTAGTTTTTAATGATTATTTTGACAATGAGCATAGCAACAATCAATATGCAACTAGCGAATTGAAATTGGTTCACTGTTGTAGAACCCCTTGGTCCAAAGTACACCTTGAAGTCAGCACCTTGCTGTACATATTTGCGCCTTTGTTTTGATTTGCTGTGTTATTTTGACAGAATATTTGAGAGTGCGTCGTGTTAGTTCATAATTAAGCTTGGGACCGACCTTAAGACCGATGTGCTAGTACTCACTGAGCCATGAAAAAAAACCGTATTTGTTCGGGACCTACTGGTCTAAGAGTTAGCTTTCACATTTGGTGAGAGATAAATGTCTTGTCTTGATCATGGCTTTTCGAATCATCACATCCGTCATAGTGCGCAGTACAGTTAGCCAGAACCAGAAATACCAGGGGCCGTATTTTGTAACTCGAAACGAAGAACTTTTTCTCACAAGCGTTCGTACAAAAAATCGTTCGTTTCGAGATCTTAAATATGGCCCCAGGTTCTAAATCTCGCTCAGCAGAGCTTTTGGACAGCGGGAACAAATTCATTATAAAACCAATTACGGAACAACTGACGTATCATCCATCCTTTTTTTTGGAATCATAATAGGACACCGGTAATGATTGCTTTAATCCACGAGGATATTCACGGGAGTTGCCAGATGTTCCAATGAACATCAGTTTCATTTTGCCGGTATCATAAATATTGGCACACGGCATGCATATGGATCGGGTTTTGTTAAGCTTGCATCCCGATCAGTATACCATCAGTTTAATAAAAAGGGCTGATTCATCCGCATTGAAAATGTGGGATTGAGTCAAGTTCATGGCCAATATTTTGTTCATGAGTATTTTCTCGAACTTGAGATACGCTTCTTTATCTACAGAAACGTTCTCTATTGCAACTGAAAACATACACAATCGGAAACGCTGCTTCAATCGGCGCACCCAGCCATCCGAAAACAAGAAAGCATGATCCACGTTAAACCCTACAGCATTGGAATAGCAGTTCTGCTTTGGTCTTGATAACTTCCAATGTGACTATAATATTTGCTTCCCGTTGCTTACGTAAAGATAAAGAGATGAAGAGCTTCCTCTAGTAAAGCAAAGTTTTGTTCCTTCATCATTTTACGATTCTGCACGCCATGTTTTCTGAATGTTTCTTTTTTCACTCGAATAGAGTCTTTATTTTTTACGAATCGTCCCACGGAAGATGCCTCGATGCCACTACCTTTTTCCCAGTTTTTCATGGGAACCGTTTCCTGTTTCAAATTTTTCCCTATTCTGACGCTAAAGTGAGCATAGTGTGGTCTCGTTTTACCGCTAGCTTCTTCTCCGTTCCAAAACTGGACGTTGATGTTGATGAAAACACGATAGCATTGGCATAAGTTGAACGTTTGTCAGAGAAAAGAGACAGAGCAGGTGACATAGGTGGATTATATAATGAATTCAAGCAGGCTATGGCCTACTGCCAGATCTGTTATACTAATCTATAAATCTAATTCATTTCAACACCCCTCTTAGACCTAGTGTGGATCGATGCTTCAGAAAAGCAGCAACAGGTAGGCCCTTCGTGAAGACGTCCGCCAGTTGGTCTCCTGTCGGAATATAGTTCACTCTGATGACGCCGTTTTGGATACACTCCCTAACAAAGTTGTAGCGAATGTCCAGGTGCTTCATCCGTTTCTGGTCTCGAGGTTCTTCGGCGATATGTATGCAGGACTGGTTGTCCTCGTAGATCACCAAAGGTGCGTTCAGGTTGACGCCGAATTCGGTGAGCAGATTCCGCAACCAAATCGCCTCGCAAGATGACTGGCTTAGCGAAACGTATTCCGCTTCCGTCGATGACAACGAAGTCGTCGCCTGCTTGCGTGTCGTCCACAAGATGGTATTGCCGTAGACTTGAAACACGTAGCCACTCGTTGAGCGACGGTCGTCCATGTCGCTACCCCAATCCGCATCCGCAAATCCAACGATTGGATCGGCACCAGGGTCGCGTCGATACTCCAAGCATAGATGCTTGGTTCCATGGAGGTACTGCAACACGCGCTTGAGGTGGCTCCAGTGCACATCGGTTGCGCCACTCTGGAAGCGGCTCAGGAAGTTTACCGCTATGCTTATGTCAGGACGAGATGTCAGCATCAAGTAGGTCAAGCAACCTACAAGCTCCCGGTATGGATGCTGTGTCGATTCCTCACCATCCTTACCCCTCTCCAGCTTGAGATTGGCGTCCAAAGGGGTCGACGCCGGCTTGCAGTCTTGCATGCCGAAGCGCTTTAACAGAGCAGAAACATATTTAGTTTGATTCAATAGCAACGTACCTTCTGCCATATTGTACTGAATCCGCATGCCCAGGAAGTTTTTCAGCTCCTGCATGTCGTCCATCTCGAACTCGTTCTTCAGCATCTCTTTAATCTTCCGTATTTCTTCCACGGAACTTGATGCCAGCACGATGTCGTCGACGTACAGTACCAGGTACATCCACACGCCGTTGACCTTCCTCGTATACAGGCAGCTATCGTATGGTGAGCGCCGGAAACCAAGCTTCAGGACAAAATTGTTGAACCGCTCGTTCCAGCTACGCGGTGCCTGCTTCAGGCCATACAAGGATTTGTTCAACCTGAACACCTTGTTCCCCCTCTCAAATCCTGGTGGCTGCCGCACGTAGACGGTTTCCGATATCGTTCCGTTGAGGAACGCCGTGCGCACATCCATCTGGTGCAAATGGAGGTTTTTCTGCACCGCCACCGCCAGTAGAGTCCTGACGGTTGTCATACGCACCACGGGAGCATAGGTTTCCTGGTAATCGTAGCCTTGACGCTGAGAACATCCTTTGGCCACGAGCCTTGCCTTGTGCCTGTCGATTGAGTCGTTGTCCAGGTATTTGATTTTGAACACCCACTTGCAGGGCACTGCTCGAGCACCAGGAGGGAGGTTCACGAGGTCCCACGTGTGGTTCTTCTCGAGCGCCCGCATCTCGTCGCCGATCGCACGCTTCCATTCCGGCCAATCGTCGCGCTTCCGAAGCTCGTTGATGTTGTCCGGCAATGCTTCCACGTAATTTTCCGCATTCAACGCAAATGCCACACACATGTCGTAGTCGGAGTAACGAGCCGGCTGTTTGCGAGGCCGCTCGCTTCGCCGAACTGGAGCTTCGTCTTCATCAGTACTTTCTTCAGTCGTTGTTTCGTGCCCGCCAGCAGCTTCATCGTCAGATTTCTCAAGGATTGGCTCTGGCTCAGGATCAGGATTCGGTTCACCTCGTTGTTCCGGTTCTTCTTCAAGCGTTTCCGGGCGGTCGGACACTAGGTGGTCATTCGTATACTCTTCTATACGACGTTTCGATGCTGGTTCTTCCACGACGACGTCCCGAGCGATGATGACCTTCCGTCGCACAGGATCCCACACGCGGTACCCGTTGATACCGTAGCCGACCAAGTAGCACACTTGACTCTTCGCGTCAAGCTTCGTCCGCTTCTCCTTCGGAACGTGGCAAAATGCCTTGCTTCCAAAGACACGCAGCCGGGACACATTTGGCTTGTGCCCGAACCACATCTCGTACGGCGTTTTGTTCTCGGCTAGGGCAGTAGTGGGACTTCGGTTGATCAGATGGACAGCGGTCAGAACCGCCTCGTTCCACATCCATCGATTGCAGCCCGCGTCGTCCAACATCGATCGGGCTCGTTCCATGATGGTCCTGTTCATTCTTTCGGCGACGCCGTTCTGCTGCGGCGTATACGGCACGGATGGCTCCATCATGATTCCTGCCTCCTCACAAAAATGGATAAACTTCGCATTAATGTACTCACCGCCGTTGTCGCTTCTCAACCTGGCGATTCGAGTGCCAAAATGTGCGGTGGCCATTGCAGCATATTTCCGGAAAGCATCCAGCACGTCGCCCTTCGATTTGAGCGGATACACCGCCGTGAAGTGCGTGTAGTCGTCGATGAAACTGACGAAAATCTTCTGGCCATCCCATGAGGCTGGTGTGAACGGACCGCAGACGTCGGTGTGAATCAACTCCAACGGCCGAGATGAACGAGGTAGTACTGCTTCTTCGAAGGGTTGCCTCGTTTGCTTCCCCATCATACACGGCTCACAAACACCTGCATCCGGTTTGAAATTTCCAGCAACATCGATGCCTTCAACCATTTCGCTTCGGATGAGCTTCATCAGGCCAGCGTTCCCGATATGACCGTACATACGATGCCACAACGTCAACTTACTTCCTTGATCAGCGGCCATGGCGGTTTCGATCTTCTGCACTTCCACATCCAACTCGTACAGCCGACCTTTCCGACTCGCAGTGCACACCACTTCGGAACCACGCGTGATTCGTGCACCATCCTTGCCAAAAGTCACTTCCATTCCACGCTCAGCGACTCGCTTAACGGAGAACAAATTGGCGTACAATCCTGGCACATACAGAACGTCGTACATCGTGCAGGTTAGCTGCTTTCCTTGGACATTGGATACCATTTTCACTTCGCCGGCCACACGACTGGTCAGCGACACTCCCGACTTGGCGAAGTTGATAACGATGGGCGAATCCAATGTGCGCACATTTTCCAAAAAGCTCTTGTCGCTTACCATGTGCTCCGATGCGCCGCTGTCCAAAATCCAACGAAATTTGCAACCGGTTGAGTCGCCACCAACGGTCATGAACGCCACATCGCTTCCCGGTTCCGCCACGTGCGCCTTGCTCTTCTTCTTCTTGTCCGTCTTCGGTGTATGGCGATCTTGTTTCGCATTTTCCGGACAATTCACGCGCTTGTGCCCGGGTTTTCCGCAAGCATGGCACTTGAACACGAACTTACCGCTTCTTCCAGCGAAAGCTGTGCTCGATTCCGGTCTGTCCCCGTTGTGCTGTCGCTTTACGTCCTCACTGAGCAGTCTCGACTTGACGAATTCCATCGAGCACTGTTCCACCGGTAGCGTCTCAAGCACCGTGATAATCTGGTCGTACGATTTCGGCATCGACTGTAGCAGGAAGAAAATTACCACTGGCATGTCGAACTTGATTTCCGCCGATTCTAGCTCTCGGATGGTCTTTTCGAAAGCCAGAATATGCTCCTCCAACGGTCGTCGCTCGTCGTACTTCATTCCAGCCAGCTGTTTCAGCAAATAGAATACGCCCGAAACTCCTTTTGTCTCGTAGTAATGCTGCAACGTGGTCCAAATCGCTCTTGGGGACTTTTGCAAACGGACGCGCTCCAACTGGGAATCCGCTATCTTGTGGACCAGGATCGACCTGCACTTCGCGTCTTCTTGCTTCCGCTTTGTCCGCTTGTCCTCCTTTTCTTTCTTCACCGCTGCCGTGTCCCCTGCATCATCCGGGAAAAAATCTTCTTCTTCCAGAGTCTTCTCGATGCAATGGAGCAAACCCAACTCTTCCAGGTACGACTCCATCCGGAAGCTCCAATTCGAGAAATTCGACCCGTCGAAAAGGTACACGCGCTGCGTCCGCTCGTCCTCCATTTCCGTTTCCGCGAAAGATTACACCGTTTTTGTTCCGAAAAAATAACGCCGTTTCGCTACTGAACTTAACCGTCACGGGTGAAAATTTTCTTTGCCGAACACGTGCTTATTCGGGGTCGCAGTTGCTATGGTAACGCGAAGGGCCCATAACCTGATGAGAAACACGATGGTAACAAGTTGAACGTTTATTGGAGAAAGAGACAGAGTGGGGTGACATGGGTGGTTATATAATAGAATTCAAATTTCCATGGCCTACTGCCAGATCATATTTATACTAGTCTACATAAATCTAATTCATTTCAACAGATGTTCCTTCCATTATAAGACCTAAATCAATTTTCGGAAAGTAAGTTATTTGGGAAAACGTGACGATCCATACTAAAAAAATTTGAAGCCGATTTTACTTCAATCGTAATAAATTTACATCAAAATCTCAAAATCAATATTATATGAATTCAGATATGTTTTTTAAGTCAGTGTATACATTCTTAAATAATACCGAAAATGCCCCTTGTCGCTAGCGGCGTTCAGTTTCTTATAAAATTTTAAAGCGCCAGCGCCATCATGCTGTCGAAAAAGGTTTCTAGGTGGGAAACTCACCGTTAGCGGCATTTGAGTACCATGAATGTTTTTCATATTTTGTTTTCTCTGATGCAACCAACACCAGCGATACCGTCTAATTTCATCCCTGTATTACATTTGAATCAAATTCGAAGTTTTGACATTTCGCTCTCAGGCGCTGCATTTCAAAGATACGACATGAGTTGGATAATTAGGACAGTGCGTGCGGTGACCAATCAACCGATCCTTATCACCGGCCGGGTAACAATCTTATCGATTAATACAAGATCAGTAAACGTGCGTTACGCAAGCAACTCCCAAAATGTCCCTACGAAAACGTTGTTGGATCAGCTTTCAACTAGTAGAATTGCAAAGCGGCTACAGCCAATTTCGTCATCATCAGTTATTAAGTTGCACGAGAACATCCAGTTGAAAAAACGACCTCGCAGGCGCCGTGAGGAAGAGAACAATAAGTTGGATAAAGGATACCTAACTGTTACAGCATTTGCAACCGCAGAAGAGTATGATTTAGAACGATTAGTTGGCGCTTTGAAAAATCAAAACCTCTATGAACCAAAGCAATTTTTGTCTAGTGAAGATAACGACACTGATCCGGATGTGCTTCACGTAACAGCAAAGTACAAAGTAGGTGACGAATCCCGTGATTTGTACTTTTTCCGAGAAGGCACAGTAGTGCTCTGGAACTGTACCGACTTGGAAAGCAACAATATTTTACGGTTTTTGAAACAGTTCGAAACGGTAAGCAGCAAAAAAAATCCTCAAATTGCATTGCTTGTCATGTTGTAATATATCTAAAACAAATTGTTTTTTAGGATCCTTACGATGAATCCACAGTAATTGAGGAAAGTGAAGCAATGTTGTACAATACAATCCAAGGACCTGCTCGATTAAAGAATAATAGTTTTTATGTTTCATCGAATGAAGATATCGATTTGGAGAAGTACACATTTTCAAATGCCATGTCACTGTCAGTAAAGCTGGGAATCTGGGAGGCATCTCTTGAACGGTATATAGAATCAATGGCTTACGTTACAGACGATTTGAAGAAAGGAACCAGTATAAAAATTTCCCGCCCGGAGATGCTGCGAAAAACAGGTGAACTTTTCGCTTTGCGTCATTTAATCAACTTGAGCTCCGACCTTTTGGATGTTCCGGATTTCTACTGGGACCGCGAACAACTTGAAAGCCTGTATCAACAGACGTGTTCGTACTTCAGCATAAACCGCCGGACAAGGGTTATGAACGAAAAGTTGAACCACTGTGTAGAATTGGCTGACTTAATAAGTTCCAATTTGAACGACGATCACCATGTACGGCTAGAGTGGATGATCATTATTCTAATTATGGTTGAGGTAGGTTTTGAGATTTTGCACTATGCAGACAAATTTTTTTAGAACCTATGCAATATGTTATATGATTTAAAATAAATAAATCTATGTATATTACCAATTAAAAAAAACACTCATTTCAAAACCAACCAATGAAAAATGCTCGCTAGTTTTCCATCGCTGATCAATGGTCCTCACTGGTAGGATCGATCAATTTTGACGAATTTCTAAATTGTTTCATCGGGGACTATTTCAGGGGACCCTACAGATCCGATAGCCGTAACACACCAAGTCAGTCAGCTAGAAGTGACAAAATCGAATGACTCCTAGTCTGCCAACATAACATAACATGTATATTATTGCCGAAAAGAATGTTCTATGCATATTTGTGCTAAAGCATCATCCATACAAAAAATCAAAACTAAGGCCTTAGGTCTTTCTATGTTTTTAGGAATTAATAAATCCTGGAATGCCCATTGCACAGCTCATGATCAATTACATACTAATGTACTGTGCCTTAACAGTCTGTGAAAATTAAATAAAAGCAGTTGAAATTGAGCGGAGGGCTATTTTGTATTATTGTATATATTATCTTACTGGCGCGCCATGGCGGGACTCTGAATAGAGTAGGAACCTCTATACTAGGCCTTTGATGATATCGATGCGTAGATCCTTCCGAATTATTTGTCAGCCGTACACTGAATATGTCGTCCAAGAAGACGCTGTTGCAAATGACTAGGAAGGAGCAACGTTTGAGAATTTTGAGTCTATTCGTCTTGGCTTAGCCAGAAAGACATCAGCAAAGGAATTTTTATTTTATCTTGATGTTATTCCTAAATGAAAGCGTTGCCACAGAACGAGATTAATTTGACTCAGTGAATGCAACCAGCTGGAATAATCAGAGCAGAGATACAGCTTAAAATTTCGCTTTATGTTTTTATGGCGGTGATCATGTTAGATCATTATTTGGAATGTTACATTTTGTTTAAGGGACGATTCAAAGTAGTGTGATTCAATCTTGTTCAGCTAAATCAAACTGAATCTCGATAACGATTCAACATGTAAAAAATAGGCTCTGAGAAAACATCCACACGGATAAAAAAAATCATAACAAATGTATTTGAAAATCTAATAATTATTTGCCATAACGATATACAAATAATATCTAATCGATATGCTTATAAACACGAAGAGGAAGTTCCAATAACAACTATCCCTCACTATAATGAATATCATATTTCCTTCCATATAGATAGTATGTGTTAAGCTTATGATTTTTATCCCTCTTTTTGATGAGTTCTATTTTTCCTTTTTTATAAAAAGTATGTGTCAAGTTTATGATTTCCATCCCACTTTATGATCAATACCATGTATCGTCATATAAACGTTATTGAAACTTTTGCATCAACACCATACGAATGTCTTTATAATTTTTATTGAAACTAACTGTTAAAGTTTATAAGCATATCGATTAGATTAGTATTTGTAAATCGCTATGGCAAAAATATATATCAAATTTTCAAATACACTTGTTATGATTGTTTTTATCCATGTTGAGATCGATTCAATCAATTCAACCACTTTGAATCCCAGAAACTGTAATACCTGCGATTGTTTAAATAATTAATATATATGGTAGATTATTCAAATATTTACACTTACTTTGTCTCGTATGCAGTTGCTGAATTTCATCTTTGTTAAAATTGATAATTTTGCCAAATATATACCGCTTTCTATAAATAAATTGGTCATTCAACAATTACATCAAGTTACATATCACATATATCTGAAAAACCTGTATACAGCAGTTCATCACATAAATGCAATTCATTCAGGACAATTGATGAAAAACCTTCGAGCGCCATTTTGACTTTTTTTTTCAATCCAAAACCCAATCAAAAGTATGTGTCAAATCTAATAACGATCAGTCATAAGGTGAGCCACTTACTTTTTATTGGGTTTGAAAATGAAATATATGTATCAAAATAATACGTTGCATGTGAAACACAAAAAGGAAATATATGAAATAATATGAAATGCATGTGACGGTAGCACATAAAAGGTATAGTTTTGAATTAATATATTCATTATTTGATTTTTTATCAGTGACACTTCCTCAGTCTGATTAATTCAGTGTACGTTTAGCAACCAGTTTGGTTCAATTCTGTTTTCTACGAATGTAATAAAAACAGAATAATAATGAACAGAATCCGAATAACTCACACGTAATAACGCTCACTTCTGACGGTGTATGCGTACGAGTGAGAAATGAGTGCAGAGTGAACCGATTTTCTCATTGTTGGGGGCGTTCTGGACATCATTGAAACAATCTATGAAGCAATCGCACTCTTCCGTCGCCTCCGGTGAAAATCTCCTCTACGACACCACGTTCCCAGCTATTTCGTTTCTCGGTGTCCGCAACGTACACTAGATCTCCGACTGCGATAGGCTTCTGTTCCTCAAACCACTTCGTCCTCCGGTTCATCGTAGGTAGATATTCTCGCTGCCAACGACTCCACACCTCACCGGCCAGATATTGTGCTTGGCGATAGCTACTGCGTAACCTGTCAGCTAGCTCTTCCGGCTGCCTTGACGGCATACACTCCCCTAAAGGATAGTTCCGTAAAAAGTGGTTTGGAGTGAGTGCTTCCGTGTCCTCTTGCACGTTAGTGGACACGTACGTCAAGGGACGAGCGTTAATTAAGCTTTCTGCCTCTACGAGCGCGGTTTGAAGGATCTCGTCCGTCAACCGCTCACCACCTGTAAAGGTTTTTAACGCTTCTTTCACCGAACGAACCATGCGCTCCCAGACACCACCCATGTGCGGCGCTGAGGGCGGGTTGAAGGTCCACTTGGTTTTAGCGCCCGTGAATGTGTCTGCGCACTCCGTGTTGATCTTTCGCACTTGTTCTATGAGATCTCTGCTCGCTCCTACGAAGTTTGTCCCGTTATCCGAAAATATCTCAATTGGACTTCCATACCTTTTAACAAACCTACGAATAGCCATTTCACAAGACTGAGTCGTCAGGTTGTGGACCACCTCCAGATGCACAGCGCGGACCGTCAGACACGTAAAGAGTGCAACCCATCGTTTCTCTCGTCTTCTGCCGATAGCCACTTCCAAAGGTCCGAAATAGTCCAAGCCAACAAATGAAAATGGGTGCAGCTTTGCTGCCATTCGTGGCCTAGGAAGCGGTGCCATCCGCGGTACCAGTGGTTTTGATTTTTGAATTTTGCACCACAAGCAGTCTCTCATGACCCTGTCTATCCTGGATCTCAATCCGGGAATGTAGAAACGTTGGCGTATTTCGTTAACCACAGTTTCTCGACTCCCGTGACCACACTCATGATGATACGCTTCTAGCAACTTGATCGTAACCAAGTGATTCTTTGGCAGGATTATTGGAAATCTTACGTCGAATGCTGCATACTCTGCAGCTTCAGTCCTTCCTTCCATACGTACTACACCGAACTCGTCCAGAAACGGTGATAGACGATATAAAAGGCTACTCTTCTCAATCGGTTTCTTCTGATCTTGTGGCAACTCGTCGTTCTTCAGGAGCGTCTTTACTTCATCCGCGAACTCTTCGGCTTGCGCTACCCGCCATAAGTAATTTTCCGCTGCCAAGTATTCTTCTTGCCGTAGCGGGAGTATAACAGCCAGGAGTTTAACAGATGTCTCTCGAGATGACGGTAAGGCTTCTATTGCTTGTTTCTGAATTCTCTGTCGACAGTTAGAGATGAACCGATACATGGTGGCCACGGTCCTTACTAACACCTTCCATTTCGATATGTGCTCCATCCTGGACATCATGACATCTGGCAAGATTATTTCGTGCAATAATACACTTGCACGTAATTCTTCCTCTACTTCAACTGATTGGTGTTTTTGCTTGGGCCAGCACTCTTCCATTTGGTAAAGAAAGTCAGGTCCACGAAACCATCGACTGTTTGTTCTGATCTGGGTAGCCTTTCCCCATTTAGTGACATCATCTGCTGCATTACTTCTTGTGGGAACCCAACGCCAATCATCTGGATTGGTGACACTCAGTATCTCCCCAATTCGGTGAGCGACGAAGGGTTTATACCGTCTCGCGTCCGATTTTATCCATGATACGACAGCATTTGAATCAGTCCACAAAAAACACTTTGTCATTGTAAATGAATGATTTTCCAAGATCGTCCTCATCAATCTCGTTCCTAATACTGCGGCCTCTAGTTCTTTCCTGGGTATGGATAGGTATTGAAGCGGCACTACCTTTGCTTTCGCTTCTACGAAGGCACAATGAACACGCTCTCCTTCGGTGAACCGTAAATATGCTACGCTTCCGTAGGACTCATCTCCTGCATCAACAAACACGTGTAATTGAACAGTTCCGTATGCATCATGCCCCATTCCTCCGAGATAGCACCGAGGAACACATACATTGTTTATCAAAGGGAACAACTCTGTCCATCTCAGCCATCGTTGGTAATGTGTTTCTCCTAGTTTTTCATCCCAGCCGATGCCACTGCGCCACAAATCCTGCATTAGAACACGTCCATGAACCAACAACGGCGCCAGAAACTGCTTCGGGTCGAACATGCTCATGACGCATCTAAGTGCAATTCGTTTCGTGGGCCAAGCTCCCTCCTCAACGTACGGTCTCAAATCATCCCTAATATCGGTGGAAAACACAAAGCAATCATTTTCCGTTTGCCATAACACCCCAAGCACTCTCGCTGCTTCCATCTAACGACTTTACCACCATGGGCTCGGTTTCACCAAGTCCTTCTAATACCTTCGATGAATTGCTCACCCAGTTTCGAATCTCAAATCCACCGTCAGCATGCACCTTTCTTACTTCCTTTGCTCGCATCAACGCTTTCTCCTCTGTATCTGCACTGTCAAAATAGTCATCGACGTAATGCTTCCGAATCACGGCTTCCGCCGCTTCAGGATACTGGTCAACATGTTCTCGCGCGTTCAGAATTTTGACAAACTGTGCTAAGTAAGGAGAACAGCTAGCCCCGAATATAAGCACGTTCATCGCGTAAACATCAGGTTCACGGCTTGGATCCGAACGAAAAAGAAATCGCATGGCCTGGCGATCCTTCGGTCGTACCATAATCTGATGAAACATTTCTCGGATGTCACCTCCAAATGCCACTTTCCGTTCTCGAAAACTATTTAGCACCGTACACAACGAAACGACCAGATCAGGTCCAGTCAGCAGCGTATCATTCAATGAAACACCGTTGGATTTCGCCGCAGCGTCCCACACCATCCTAAACTTTCCAGGTTTCTTCGGGTTGATAATGAAGTTCAATGGTAAGTACCAAGTTAGTTTTTCGGGTGTCTCCAACAATTCACGATCTGTGGCCTTGTGAGCATAGCCCTTGGCGATGTATTCCTCTATCTGTTTTTGTAGAATGTCACGAACTCCTGGGTTTCTGTCCATGCGTACTTCTAGATTTATTAATCTCTTCAATGCCATCCGGTAACTGTCTGGAAATCTGGGCTCATCTTCTTTCCATGGAAGGCATGTCTCAAATCGCAATCCCACACGCTTCGTTGACAGCTCTACGAGCTCTCGTGCACGTTGGTCTTCCTTCGATTCTAGCCGTATTGGTGAGACTCCCACTGCCTCGAGTTGGAAACTGTCTCGCATCATTTGATTCAAATCTCTATCCGTCTGACTACGTTCTTCGCAAGAACAGTGATGATGGCCTAGGAAGTGCACATTTGTAACGACGTTCGGACGTGGCCCGTAAACCGTCCAGCCTAGCGGACATCTTACAGCGATCGGCTCTCCTGTCTCTCCTACTCTAGATTCTAGAGGAGCGATGAGGTGTATATTATCAATCCCAATCAATATCTTCGGCGCTTGCAAGGCATAACTTGGGATCTCAATATCCTTTAGGTGATGGAACTCTTCAATGAACTGCCTTGAATCTAGCTGTTGCGCCGGCAGGTCTAGCTTACTCACAGTCCTCCCTGCTCGTAGATCGAACTTCTTTGATTGGTTTCTTCCAGAAATCAGCACGTCCACTTTCTTTGAATGAGCCTCGATGCGATTGACTCCATTCGTCCAACACATTTTCAGCGGTTCACATGGTCCGTCCACTCCTAATAGCTCTGCTACCTCATTATCGATGAGTGAAATTGATGATCCCTCGTCCACTAATGCTAAAGCTTCTGCTTCTTTGCCATCGTAATAAAGCGTCACTGGAACTATGCGAAACATCACTGTTTTGTTTGGTAGACGATGGCTATTGCAACGGGCCTCCGTCCTAGATGTTCCTTCACTAACCGCAGGATGTAGCAACGGGTGATGCTGTTCATTGCAATCTTCATCATCGCACCGAATCTTCGACCTACATTGTGAATTTCCGTGATTGTAGAGACACAGCGGACACAGCTCTCTGCGTTTCACAATTCTCCATCGGTCTTCCAGACTTTTGTTCCGGAACTCTCGGCAATCTCGACCGATGTGTCCAGGTTTCTGACAGATAGAGCAGCTTATTTCTTTCTTCGGTGAAAACTGCACCTGGGAAGTCAGTGGCCTTCTGTCAGGAACATGTTTTGGTGGCTCGTCTGGAAACTTGCGGTAATGCTGATCAGATTTACAGTGACATGACCTTTGGGCCTCCTCCGTTGAGTAGACGAACCCTTTAGCTTTCGGTTTTTCCCGCTTCTTCGACGACAATCCATCCATCCTTTCAAACGTTACCTCTAACGCCTTATCTACCAATTCCTCCATAAATCTTCCAAAAGTTTTCAGATCGACCACCTGTGACCGACGCTTATACTCCACCCACTGCATAGCGTAGCTCGATGGAAGCGTCTGTATCAAACTCTGCATGAGCATAGGATTTTTCAAATGATCGATAAGCTTCGAAACCTCGAGATGTTGTGTGAACTCCTCAACTGCACTGCCAAACTCAATTACGGACTCCAAATTCTCCGAATCTGAACCTTCGAGCTTCTGGATCCGGTGTGCCAGCAACGTTGACAGAATCTCTGGGTTGCCGAACCTTCGGCGCAGCTTCTCAATAATGGTTGGCACGTTATCTGGTAGAAGCAGACGGTTCCGCACAAGATCTAGGGCCTTTCCCTTCAAGGCTTCCTGAAGCCTCACGAGGTTCTCCGCATTGGTGAATCCGCAGGATAAATTCGCCTGTTCATATGCACTAATGAACAGTGGCCAGTCCTCCGGGCAGCCTGAAAATGCTGGTAATTGTTTCGGAAACACCTGTCGCGACGCAATCTGAAGTTGCGTTGGTACTTTCATCATATTGAAAGTCCTTTTTTGTTGATTGACTCCTTGTTCCTGTAGTATAGAGAGTGTGTGTGAAGGAAATGTTAAATGGTTTGAAGGATTTTAAGTGTATAAATTTACCTTGCGATTTGGGTATACTCATCTGATTTGAGTATAATCAACTTAGCGTGAAACGAAATAAAACTTGCAGCAAGCTATGCGAAAACCTCCTCACTTTGTGACAGTAAACAAAACCAACACAACGCATTGGCATGGGAGACCTTTAGCTATAAATACCAGCTAGCTGTGCTGATTCAGTTCATTCTTGTAACGAACTTTGACAGCAACGGACCAGGAGCAGCAGCAACAGTTTATCAAGATTTTCAAGACGGAAAACTTCGGTCAGGTCACGACAATGGCACAGTTGGTAGGTATAATTTTGCTTAAACAACGCTGCTCACTAGTAAAAGGGCACATTCTCCGATGGAAAGATGGAGAAGGAATATTAACTTCGGTAGGCTCCCTGACGGATAAGGGCAGTGGAGTAGGGCAAATAGAATCTGAAACAGAATCCCTCCGACGGAAGGGCGGAGGAGATCATAAGTACCCTCGGTAAGGCTCCCTGACGGAAATGGGCAGTGGAGTAGGCCGAATGGAATATGAAACAGAATCCCTCCGACGGAAGGGCGGAGGAGATCATAAGTACCCTCGGTAAGGCTCCCTGACGGAAATGGGCAGTGGAGTAGGCCGAATGGAATATGAAACAGAATCCCTCCGACGGAAGGGCGGAGGAGATCATAAGTACCCTCGGTAAGGCTCCCTGACGGAAATGGGCAGTGGAGTGGACCGCAGTTGGCAAACAGTTCCTCTCCGACAGATTGCGGAGGAAGATGATGTAATAGGAAGTGGAGTAGGTCGTAGAGTGAAATTGATCGACATAATGACTGTTCTTATAATTAGACCACAAAGAATGGAAGTTATATTAAAAAATTTCACCATTATGCTAGGAAGTTTTTATTGCAAAGTAAATGGAGTTATTGAAATGAATGGTTTTTCAAGCTGTTTTTGAAGTTGATGGATGTTGCTAAAAAATATTAAGAATTAGCAGACACAGCCTTGAGCTTTTTTTCTTGATTGAAAATGATGTGATTGTTAAAAAAAAATCCTAATTGATTTTGTTCTCTGTTGCATTCTATTTCGCCATGACAGAATATGGCTTTCATGTTCGAGTTTTCGATTAGAGCTTCAAAGCTTCACTGTATTAGCTGTCAGTGAAGGTAGTCCATTCCGATTGTAAACTTTGACACCGAATGCTTAATTTTCTCTAAACTGACAATATCGGATATGTGAAAACTGGCCTGTTAAAAGTGTTACAACCGTTACAGTGACCATACTGCATCCAGGGTTTACGTTGATGTTTAAGTATATATTTAAATTCAAACAGCGTTGATGTTGATGTACGCTTTTTTATTGAGCATCAAAATGTATCCGTTGCATTCCATCAAAACTTGCTCATACAGCATTCCTGCACGGCATTTGGCCACCAGGTTCTGTTTCAGGATCCTATTGAGGTGTTTGCTGGCATGGTACGACTGCAACTATACGGTGCAGAGAACAGAGAACCCAGGATTATTCCGAACTGCCCTACGGATCTTTTCCCATAGTTTATGATAGTATGTACCGTTTCTAAGGTTCGATCCATCGAAAGTGGTTCCTGGTAACGTTTCAACGTGGTATTTACAGTCGATTTTGGGAATTTAAGATACTTTGAGATCATTCCACCTGACCACATCGGATTTTCAACATGACAGATTACAGTGACGTTATTGGATTACGGTCTGACGTCAATGTTTGCGTTTATATTTAAATTCAAACAAAGTGAATGTTGATGCTTCTGATAATATGGCTTGAGAGCAATATAAAAGTAAACGCTGTGAGACAAACAAGTTGCAACTCATTTTGACTCAACACGATTGTATGCCTTAAAGTTATGAGTAATGAAGATTTAGAAGAGGAGTGTTGTTCAATATAGTGAGGGTGAGAAGCCTGTGCAACCGTGTTAAACCAAGCCAATTTATTGAAAATTTCCATAAAAGTGTTGGCAATGTAGCAATGTTATAATGTTGAGTTCGATTGTGAAAAGAATGTTGATGTTTTAGCTGGGCAATAGTAAAATTGATAGCAATGTGGTGACTTCTAGCAACCTTGAAGCGATCAGCAGTAGCTTTTTCCTATTTTTGTAGATTAAGATTTTAGTCTAATATGCTCAAGTAATAACTAACAAAATGGAACTAGAAACACATAAATTTTCAAATTGACGATAATGAATTGTGCAAAAAAAAATTGATTAATATGAGATTGCAAACTGACAAAATTCAATAATGCAGTAAGAGGTATGATTAAAAAAAAAACATCAATCAGGATACAGTGGCGTTATGGAAACTAACTGTAATGTTGGAGTTTATAAGTCAATTAAATCTAGGATTATGCTGCATTACCCGAGTTTACTCCACATAACGCTCTTGGCTAAGATATCTATAATATTTGAGTTTTCGAAACGGGAAAATGTTGACAGCACAACAAAAAATTAAACAAAAAACCACTTGTGTAAATATTTTTTTGCAACCGTGAATTTTCAATTAGAATATTAGATTGATTAAGGAGTTTTCAGGTTAATTATAAACTTGAAATCAATAGCTATGCTGACCTATGATAATTTTGAAGGTATTAGTGATGTGTTATGAGGATAATGATATTTTATTGGAATAATGTTTCAAGTTATACCAATTTGAAGTACCTTAATTGTGTAAATTGATGTACAGATAATTGGATGCTAATGAAACAAATTTTGTACTTGCCAGACTTTTGTTAAATTTGTTGAAATTTTGCGGTCGATACTGGGTTTTACGATTAGATGATGGAAAGAGGAACTTGCAAAGAATGTGCAATAGATTCAGGACATGATTGGGCATTGTAATCTCAAAAAATTCAGATTATCAAATTCATGAAGAGGCATATAGTCTTCATAAAGGGAAGCTCATACAGGCTTCGGGAAGAAGAAATTAATAAATGCAGTGTTTTTTTGTACAAAATATGTTAATTAAATTGATATAATTAGTCCTTTCCGGATATTTCGAGATGAAACCTCGATAGAATAGCAAAGAGAAAAGCTCATTACAATAGAACGCAAAATGCAAAAAAAATAACTGTATAACTTATAACCGCAGAGATACATGTTGATGGCAATACAAAATAAAAGAAAATTATTATATTCATGCAAAAGAACCTAATGCTGAACTTCGAAATGAAATTTATAAAAAAAAAAAAAAAAAAATAATAATAATAATAATAAGCTGTATTCTTGCGTATGCAAACCAACATATTAAAAAAAAATATGAAACACATTTTACATTAAAGCACAAACAAATTATTCAGAGTAGACGAGGGGGGGATTGTAGTATAGAGAGTATGTGTGAAGGAAATGTTAAATGGTTTGAAGGATTTTAA
The DNA here is from genome assembly GCA_034211315.2 of Aedes japonicus. NCBI lineage: Eukaryota > Metazoa > Arthropoda > Insecta > Diptera > Culicidae > Aedes > Aedes japonicus. Next base: position 514,033 of record JASCZW010000172.1, on the reverse strand, counting down.
GTGTATAAATTTACCTTGCGATTTGGGTATACTCATCTGATTTGAGTATAATCAACTTAGCGTGAAACGAAATAAAACTTGCAGCAAGCTATGCGAAAACCTCCTCACTTTGTGACAGTAAACAAAACCAACACAACGCATTGGCATGGGAGACCTTTAGCTATAAATACCAGCTAGCTGTGCTGATTCAGTTCATCATTCAGTCATTCCAGTTTTACCAAGCGACACGATCGGTCGTGTTTTTCGCACCCTCGCAGTAAAAGTTTTTTCTCCCGTTTTTTCCCCTCGCCCGCTTTCTCGCGATTGCGTGTTCGGTTCACAACCTATCGCCTGCGCTTGCTCATCTTTTGGTGGTGGCAAAGCAGAAAAAAGTGCTTCAAAGTTCGGATACATTTCCCGCTCGACCTATTGCTGTGGCAATGGGTCGAAAAAATCGACCAACGGTGACATCCGCTCCCGAAACATTACCGCAACCGGGCAGCTCCAAGCGGCTGCGCCACGATGACGCCGATCCAGTGGATCGCAACGCTCGTCTACTAGCGAGCAATCAATTCGCCGTGCTTCCGATCCAGGAGGTGCCGAAGAAGGTGAAGGTCCCCCCGCTCTTTACCACATCGAAGGACATTGCTGCACTCAGGACCGAGCTTGCAGCTATCAAAATCCATCCGCTGTACAAGCTGTGCAGTAATGGAATTAAGGTGATGTGCTCGACGGAAGCTGACTACCGTGCTGTCGGCGCTCACCTAGTCCGCGAAGAAACACGAGTTCTACACTCACGACGCGCCCGGAAGCAAGCCATTGAAGGTGATTCTGCGTGGCCTTCCAGAACTCACACCGGAGTCAATCTTCGCAGAGCTGCAAGCGGCGGCACTAAAGCCTCAGAAGGTGTTTCCCATCAGGCGCCAGCAACACGGTAACTACCGGGACCAACTCTATCTGGTCCACCTTGAGAAGGGATTCGTCACGATGGCGGAGCTGATGAAAACACGGGCCCTTTTCGACGTCATCGTCGAGTGGGACCGGTATCGTCCGCGACAGCACGACGTGACGCAATGTGGCAACTGCCTTGCGTTCGGCCATGGAACTCGCAACTGCCACATGAAGCCGCGATGTGGCAAGTGTGCCGGAGCCCACAGTACCAACGATTGTGCCCCGATGGAAGAAGGTGCGGTACTGAAGTGCGCAAATTGTGGCGCAAACCATGAGAGCAGCAATCGTACCTGCCCCAAACGTGCTGAATTTTTGGCGATCCGCAAGAAGTCATCTACCAAGTCTCGGCCTGCTCAACGCCGTCCACCACCTCCGATGAACGAGGAGAATTTCCCGTCGCTTCGGTATCAGGTGCCAAACCTACCACCGATCCCATTGAATCACCGCCAAGCAAACCGCCCGTCAGCTTCCGTCCATCATCGTTTCGCGGCAGCCGCCGCCGCCCCCAACCCGACTCCTCCTCCAGGCTGGGGCAATGCGAGTCGCAGTACTTTCACGCAACCACCCGTCGATGAACAGCTCTACAACTCGGAGCAAATGGTGGAGTTCGTGCAAGAGCTCTATCGCCAACTACGTTCCTGCCGCTCCAAGGAGGAACAGCTCAAAGCCGCCACATCCGTGACGATGACGTTCATTACTAAGTATGGACCGTAAACACACCATAAACATCCTAAATTGGAATGCTTGTTCCATCCGGAACAAAACAGTAGAGCTCGGTGACTTCCTTAACAGGAAGGCCATCGACATCGCCATCGTCACCGAGACACACCTCAAACCGGAAATCAGTATATTCATCCCTGGATACCGGATTGTGCGACTGGATCGTAGCGGCTCTAGTGGAGGAGGAGTTGCGGTTGCCCTGCGGTACAACATCAACTGCCATCTGCTTCCGAGCTTTCAGCTGCAGACTATCGAAGCCATCGGAGTCGAAGTCGAAACTGCCGTCGGCCCAATCACCATCATCGCGGCCTATTGTCCCAAGCAAGCCAGTACCAACAACGGAACAACAACGGCCCTACGAAACGACATCCGTAAGCTAACTCGGAGGCAGGGGCAGTTCATCATCGCCGGCGACATGAATGCGAAACACGAAACCTGGGGGAACACCCGGCGGAATCGGAACGAAATTATTCTACAGGAAGACCTGGAAGAGGGACATTACACCGTCCTGGGCCCGGATACTCCCACCCGGTTGAGCCGATCCGGGGTCCATTCGACAATCGACATCTTCCTCACCAACATGGGGAACAACATCGCCCAGCCGGTAGTGCACCAGGAGCTCAGTTCGGACCACTATCCGGTGGTGGTCGAAGTTGGGTCCTCGGTCAACCGGCATCGAATCACCAGACGGAACTATCATCGTGCCAGATGGGAGAGGTTCAGACAACACGTCGACAACACCGTCGATTTCAACGTGCACCTCGAGTCGGTCGATGACATCGATCAGCAGCTGCAGTCCATCGAACAGGCGATCTCCCAGGCCCGGGAGCAACACATTCCAGCGATTGAACAGGTGAGCAACTCTGTACCCATTGATAGACCCACTAAAAATTTGATACAATTACGCAACGCCATACGGAGGCAATACCAGCGAACTGGTTTACCAACTCTAAAACGTCACTGCAATCGAGTGTCTAAAATTATTAAGGCCAGAATGGTGGACCTTAGAAATAATGATTTCGCTGACAAAATTCGCTCTCTCCCAGATTGTGCTAAGCCGTTCTGGAAGATGACAAAAATTTTAAAAACTAAGCCAAGACCCATTCCACCGTTGATCCCATTAGACGTCAATGACACAAGGGATCGGTTGATAACACCTGCAGAGAAGGCTGATGAGATAAGTCAACACTTCGCCAGCTCTCACAATCTCGGTCAAAACATCGTCAGTCCACACGAAGCTGCCGTTAGCGCGCTTATAACTAACATCGACCAAAGTCCTAACGACTTCTCCGAAGCTTTGGAGATCTCAGCTGACGAATTGTTGACTTACATCAAGACCTCTAAGAACATGAAGGCCCCCGGTTTCGACAACATTTTTAACTTGGAGCTCAAGCAGTTGAGCCCCCAGTTCTACAACCATCTGGCGGTGGTGTTTAACCAATGCCTCCGTATTGGCTACTTCCCATCGTGCTGGAAGTCAGCCAAAGTCATCCCCATTCGGAAACCTGGGAAAGATCCTTCATGTTCCAGAAGCTACAGACCAATCAGCCTTCTCTCAGGTCTATCTAAACTGTTTGAGAAAGCGATCCACCGTCGGCTTCTAACATCTGCTGACGAGCTCAACATCCTGTTGGATGAGCAGTTCGGTTTCCGTCATGGTCGCTCAACAGTCCATCAACTTAATCGAGTCATGAACATCCTCAGGCGGAACAAGTCTGTTTCGAAAACATCCGCTATGGCCCTTCTCGATATCGAGAAGGCCTTCGATAATGTGTGGCATGATGGCTTGGTGTACAAGCTCAAGCGATACAATCTTCCAATCTTCCTGGTGAAGATTATTAAAAATTATCTCTCTGACAGGACATTCCGTGTTTCGTTGCATGGTGCAGTTTCCGGTAGTCAGGAGATCTCCGCCGGTGTTCCGCAGGGAAGTATAATAGGTCCACTTCTGTTCAATATATTCACCTCGGACATACCCCCGCTCCCTGAAAATGGATCTCTATCGTTGTTCGCCGATGATACCGCAGTCGTCCACAATGGTAGGGTAATAAGAGCGCTTGCCGCGAAACTGCAGCGAAGCCTGAATGTTCTGTCAGAATACTTCACTGAATGGAAGATTTGTATCAACGCAGCGAAAACCCAGGTCATCCTGTTTCCACATTCTAACTCTCCCAGACTTGTCCCGCCTGAGAATTGTAAAATAAGCCTGAACAACACAACGGTGGAATGGACCAAATCAGCTGTCTATCTTGGTGTCACTCTAGACAGCAAGCTTATTTTCAGGGATCAGGTTGACAAAACTGTCACAAAATGTAATACTCTGTTGAAACTTCTGTACCCATTGATCAACAGAAGGTCTACATTATCCCTTAAAAATAAGCTTGCTGTCTACAAGCAAATTATACTTCCGGTCATCGAGTATGCAATGCCAATCTGGGAGAGTTGTGCAAAAACACATCTCCTGAAACTTCAGAGAGTACAAAACAAGTTCCTCAGGATGATAATGAACACCCCTCCGAGGACAAGAACATCTGAGGTCCACCGTCTGGCCGAGATAAAAATGCTCGACGATCGTTTTAGTGAGTCTATCAATCGGTACAGAGCACGCTGCCTAACATCGGATCACCAGATCATTCGGAATCTGGTTCCCCTAGGATTTTCAAATTGTAGATTTAGATTAGTTTATAGTTAGGTTATCAAATTTTAAAACTAACAATGTCCCAAGGACCGAACTGAAAAAACTATTTGAACACAAAACACACTTAACACATAAAACACATAAAACACTAAACAAAGCTGAAGAGCCCAATGGGCTAAACACTTAACTTGTAAAACCTAGTATATAAGACAAAAAAACGGACAAATAAAATACAAAAATTTTACTACTATTACTGATTCAGTTCATTCTTGTAACGAACTTTGACAGCAACGGACCAGGAGCAGCAGCAACAGTTTATCAAGATTTTCAAGACGGAAAACTTCGGTCAGGTCACGACAGTTCCCTTTCTTCCTCGCTGTTCCTAGACGTAATTGAAGACAGTTTGGTGCAAGATTCCTTTTCTCCAGCAGCGGCTCTCTTATTATTGTCGTTAGCATGCCTTGGTATAGCTGAATAATCGTTTTCGCATTGTAACATCCAATCGTTCACTCTTTCTCTGTAGTCAACGTCCACATCTTCTTGTTCGTGTTCTTGTTCTTCACCGGCTACTGACTCCTCTTCGACGACTTTCGATAGTTCTAGCAGTTTCTCCAGCTCCTTTCCCAATGATTCGCGAGCCGATAAATCCTCTCCGAGGCACTTACAGCAGAACCAAGCTAGCTCCGCTACGCTCTGGTTTACTCCAACACACGAATAGTGGTACCATCGCTTGCACCGGCCACATTCCACCATATCATCATAGTTTTCATCTTGGTCACAACACAGATAAGCCATCATTAGGGGTAATTTTCTTTGAGAATATGTTGGGGGCGTTCTGGACATCATTGAAACAATCTATGAAGTATGCTTTTCGACACACTCAAAGCTGTAATCGTAATTATATTACTTAAGGAGCCATAATACCAAATTACTTATACTACTTACAAAATTAGTTTTCACCTTTATCCAATTCAACTTAACCCGAATCTCCCCTAACACGTAATCCGTTCCTCAAACTGAAAATAAACAACAATTCATTTCCTGACTATCTACACTATTTTTGGAATAATTACATTGCACCAATCAATACTAATTTACCTCTATACTACAATTAACTTATTTCTCTATAGCTTCTAATAAACAAATTGAATTCACCGTATCTAATCACTCATGCTTGCGTGCCACTGGTAGTACATGAGCACGATCAAGCGCACACGCTTTTGCCAGTCAAGGAGAGGAGGGAGAGGGGTGGGGGCTATTCTTCACCCCTTGCCTACCCTGTATTGGGGTAGCTTGTTAAAAGATTGTGTGTTAGATCGGGCACTGCCTATCAAAATAGCCCTCCACGCAATTCTATTTAATTTTCACGGCCTGCCGTACTCTAATATAAATACTTTCTCTTCATATCTTTGGTTCTAGCCGAAATTGCTGCCCTCTCCTAGGGTCTCATGTTGGTGAGAAGATACTTCCTTCTAAACATTAAATCCTAGTAATATCAACATTGACCATTGGAAGCAACTTTAGTCCGAGAAAGTATTTGCTCTACTGCAGATCCAGCAACCCATTTAAGAACTTTCGCATACAAAATAAGCCCCGCAAGTAAACATTATTGACCGATATCATTTAGATAAGCGCACTGCAACACACTTCCAGATTTAGAAATGTAAAATTTCGAACCCAGGCACGTATTTGGTATTATTTGAAAATAAGCTGTAATATTGTAATATTGTTGTAGTCAGATACATTTCACCCATGCCCGCTTCCTTAATGACACTCGCTTGTTCATTCGTAAACATAAAAGAAAATCGACGTTGGTTCGTAATTAAACTTCATGCACTCGCGACAAAATAAGCGCAAAAATTAACGTTGCTAAACCACCCGTTAGATATGCAACCTGCATAACAAAACTCTGTACACCACGTGGTGAATGCATCTGATATTATGTGGTAGCCTTTCACGCACGCACGCATGCGCGTTGTCTTCAGCTGCTGCTTCTGACCAGCAAATGGCCGTTTTCTACATGCACTGGTCTTCTTTTTTTCACTCCACACTATCAATAATCAAATCCCCGCTATGAGGCAACTCTATATCGAAATTCAAAACTGCTAATAATCATCGATTCACTCGCAACAGAGCGGACAAACACTCAAATTTAATAATTTATGTCCTGATGTCACAATACTACCACTAATAAACAAAACTAACCTGATGTAACGCTTCTTCCGAGTGCGGGGGCGAAGCACACAAAAAAAAAAAAAATTTGCAAATACTACCGAAACTTAAACATTTCGGGAGGGAATCGATTGTATTCACTTCGTCTTTCCCAAACTAAGTTAACTTACGAATTATTGTTTGATTTTTTTTCGTGAAAACGACGCAGCAAAAACAAAACACGTCATTTTTAGAGCACGGCTTGCTGCGATTGTCTCCAATTCATTGGTGAGTGGTCAAATTTTGCAATTGTTAAAATTCTCATAGGATGGATGTCATCACGTTGCAAAGAATAAGCAGTATTTGTATTATATTAAAGTTTCCTTGCTATAAAGTAATCTAACATGGAAAAATAAAATAAAAAAGTGTCGACAGAACGTAATGAATACCCACATTTCTGTGCTTACGTTTTTTTTTTCGTTTTAGTTTTACTTGTTTTACTTGTCTAGCACTAATTCGTATCATACGGTCGTAGCTGTATGTATCTCGATTTCTTTTCGTATTACTATGGAAAATTGATTTAGTACGGAATTCTTCCACGATAAACAATAAAAGATACACTAATAATTGTTCCGACCAAGATAGTTACGAAAGAGAAATTCAAGGAAAAATAATCATTCACTGCAACTTCGCCCCTATGGTACGAAACGCGTCAATTCCGACTGAATTAAAAAACACAAAACACATGGACAAATCTTAAAAAAAAAATCTCAATAAAATAAGATCGCGTAAGCACAGAATTGAGTGTATGAAGTGACAGTAAAACTACTTATAGAATTGCATCAATGAGAATTGTATCTTACTACCAGCTCTGTATAGAAGATCAGTCAGCAAATGTTCGATATCTGTAGAAAATTTTATAGATCTAAACAGAGCTGGTGACGAATTTTGATGTTCTTTGAAACAAGTGACTATAGAGTTAAGAATTGCTGGAAAAACCTATATTAATTAAAAAAAGAATCAGAATATTAACCTTTATTCACATTTACATTCCAACCGTATTTGACATGCATTTAAAAGAAACGTTTTTAATGGGAAATACGATTCGAGCGTAAACGAGAATAATGCTGGTTGTTAAACTTAAAAAGGCAGTTCACTGATTTATTTCTATTTCTACGTCCGACCACATGATATCGCTTTCGGACTCCAGATCATTTTGGGCGCTTTGAGGAATTTCTATCATTTCCAGCGGATTGTCCGGCACATCGCTGCATTCCTCTGCCATCGATGATTCCAAGTAAGACGAACCTCCGACGCCACCAGTCCCGCTGGCGCTTTGACCCATAGCCAGCAGACCAGCCATCGCGCAACGATTTGTTGGATCGAGACTAAAAAGCAAAACGAAATAGACTATCGTTAGTATTCTATACTTTATGGAGTTCTCAAGCTTAATGGAAACCTGGCGAATGTTGAGAAAGTATTCACCTCACAGAAGAAAAAATAGTAGGGGAAATATGTTCGAACCTTGAACGAGAATACCTTAGAAATGGTAAAATACTCAAATACGGAACCGAAAAATTGAGAATAATAACTTTCTATGCACGATACGATTTCGCAAGATTGCATGTTGCTATGTACATTCAAACTGCGATAGTGTATATTATTCTTACTTTAAAGCGATGGTATAGTGTTCTAATGCTCCAGAATGGTCCTTTTCGTTGCTCAGAAGATCGCCCAGCATGGCGTGCAGCTTACAGTTTTGTGTTAGCGAGGCATGCTTCTTCAACAATTTTATACAACTGGTGGCATCATTTTCCTGGCGAAATAGATCGGCTAGTAGGTAGACTGCTGGCAAATAGTTTTCGTTCATTTCGAGTGCTTTCAAAAGCAACGCTTTAGCCTTTGTTTTCGTGCTCTCGTCCTTCAAATAAGTACGCCCCAAAAGCTGCAATGCAAAATTCCAATTATAAATGTTAATCAGTGTATTTTATTTAGTTATTTATGTTATTCATTATTATTTATGTTATTTATTATTATTTTATTATTTTATTTATTTATGTTATTCATTAAATTATTTAGTTATTTATTATATTTAGTGTATTATTAGTGTTATTTAGTTTTAAAATATATACACTGGATATGAAAACTCGTCGCAACAATATTCGAACTCTAGGATTAAACATTCTAAAATTCTATTCAAAATACTATTTGCTTAATGTGAAGATGTAATTTCTGCTGATCTTCAAAGCTAAATGAGACGCTGATGTATACTTATAAGCTAATTTCTAGTTTCTGAAACGTACTCACCACTAAGAGCCTGGATGTTTCTCCTATGGTTTTAAGAGCTTTTAGAGCTTGAGCTTGCGCTTCGCGGAGACGATTCATTAGAAGGTAAATATCTACCAGGACTTTGTGGACCTCATACCGATAAGGGGCAAATTGCTGAGCAAAACGTAAATGTGCTATTGCTTCCTGGTACTTTTTCAACTGCAGCAAAATCTCGGCTTTCAAAATTAGTGCTTCCGCGTTCTTAGGGTTAAGAAAGCAAGCTTTTTGGACAAAATAAACCGCTTTGTCATACTTTGCCGTTGAGTAGAGATATTGAGCCATGACAAACCACATTTCGGATGAATATTCCATAGGGAATGTAGAAGTAGGGGCAATCATCTTCTCTAGTTCGTTGATCTTCTTTTTCTTTGCCATAAGAATTGCCAGTATTTGAATTCCGTTCTTCATGTATGGATACAAGCTGTGTGCTCTTTTCAAATACGTGTAAGCATTTTCGTACTCACCATTGTGATAATAGCATTCTCCTATCAAAACCAACAACTGATGATAGTTGGACAAGCAAGTATTCGATTCGATTGAGCGAAGGGTCTGAACAGCTTCTGAATATTTCCTGCTTTGCATGTGAGCGTGGGCTTTGATCCAGTTGCTTAGCCAATCATTACACTGCGGAGCAAGGGTCGTATTGAGTACTAGAGTATTCACTTCGATTCCGTTCGTACCAAGTGAAAGCAGCCCTTCGATAGCCTCAAACGAAAGTGGGCAATCTTTCAAAACTTCCTTGTAGGTTCCAACAGCACTTCTTTCATGACCATGGTTATGACATAGTCGACTCAGTAGCATATTTACTTTTGGTGTCCGCTGTTTTATGGAAAGGGATTGCAGAACAACAATTGCGTCTCGGAAGCGCTTTATCTCAATAAGACACTTAGCAGTCTTATACTTTATTTCAACTTCTGAAAAAATATCCGGTGGGTTTTCAATCGACTTAGTAACGGGTGGTTTATTTTTTGGTAGCATTCGTTTAGCTTGCAGTGCTTGCCGGAAAACCCCCTCGGCTTCTCTGTACTGGTGCTCATGGAAAAGAGATTCAGCATAATAAATCAGCGTATAGAAATGCTGATGTGGAGTCAATATAGCTCGGTTATTTTCGAAAATGGCCAATATTAAATTAGACTAAAAACATTAGAAGAGATTCACTTGTATTAATTCTTACATCATAATGTGTCACACATCTCTTACCAGTGTTTTAGAATTCGAGTACAATTCATATTCGAAGAGGGTTTTCAAATGTTCGAATAGAGTTCCCATTTTCACAACAGATTCACGGTTTACAACAAACTCTTGTACTTTAAAAGTTCAAGAAAACACTTCTTTTCTTTTATGTATATTGCTGATCCACAGATTTCAATTATTTACTAGCGGAGCAAAGCAGACGAAGCGATCAGCAACGCAGCTGTCAAAAGTGATGTACACTGTAACCGGCCAGTACCCATTAATGGGTAAAAATGTACCCATTTTTTGATAGTATATGAAGCTGTCAAAAAAATGGGTACTTCTAAAATCAAAATATTGCATACTAAAGACCCATTTTTTATTTTCAATAAGAGACTAAAAGATGGGTATTTTTCTACCCATTAATGGGAAAAAAATATCTTAGCATTTTCCTGACTCGATTTTATAGTAAAAAGTTAGGTTAAAAGTGCGCTGTTCGAAAAACTTCGTGGAATCCAGTCCACGAAAACGCGAAAAATATAGAAGAACTGGAGGTAAAATTGGATAGCGAAAGCTTCCAAAAACTGAGAGGTACGTTATTAATTTATTATAATAAATGCTTCAATTTCATCAGTAGAATTGTACTTCTGAATACGTATTACTTCCGGAGCGTAACATCCAAGCTTTCATGAAGTTGACGTCAAAATAAAATCTCATCAGATACATTCCACGGAAACCTTCAGGAATTGTTTGGGCGATGTAGGAATTTCTCTGGATGATCACGATGTAATGACCGCTTCAATGGACCACCCGATCGCCGGAATGTTTGCCGATGTAAAAATCCCCGAACTTGACATACCTGAGAGGTAAAAGGCCTATGGCTAAAGAGTTGTTGTTACGAATTAAACAGTTATTGCGATCTACTATATGTTTATTCTAATGCTAATTATTAAATATAACATTAAAAACAAATCACGAAAAATAGGTATTTCATTCCCATTCCCCCCCCCCCCCCCCATTTCATACCCATTTCTCAAATAACAAACATAAAAAAAAAGGGTAAAAAATACCCGATAGCCTGACGTACAGGCTCTTTACCCATTAATGGGTAAAATTGTTTTACCCATTAAAGGAGTTAACCCACTTAAGTTTGAAATGGGTGATATTTTACCCATTAATGGGCACAGGATGGTTACAGTGTACACTGGTCAAAATATTCTAGACAAAATAGTCAAAAGGTCGAAAGTAACATTTGTAAACAATGACTTCTAGCGTATTTCTCTGAGATCTGCTTGCTCCCACAAACAAAATAGTACCAGAAACAAATACATGGAGCTATTACCTTCCCGTCGGTAGTGGATATAGATGTTAACAACCTGGCATTTCCTTGAAATTTACGTTTTAAGTCATTGTTTACAATTGTTACTTTCGACCTTTTGACGATTTTGTCTAGTATTGATGTTGAATAAATCAATTTATTAGAATGAATGAAATGACCCATACACTCCCGCGTCACTTACTCAATTTTTGAGTACAATTGTATGCTATCTCTTTTTCTCTCACGGAAATGTTACTCAATTTTCGAAAAAAGTGGATCTACTCAAAAATTGAGTTGATCCACTTTTTAACGAAAATTGAGTAACATTTCCGTGAGAGAAAAAGAGATAGCATACAATTGTACTCAAAAATTGAGTAAAGTGACGCGGGAGTGTACACTCGCCATACAATAAAGGCTCGAACGCAGTGATAACGGAAACGGAACGGCAACGGCAGCGGAAGAGCCCAATCTAACTAGACCTGCTTGTCGGATAGAAAACTGATTAGATCCAAGTTGATTCCAATTGGAAATATCGACGTCATTTACGACAACAGTCAAACTTGCCGTTTCCGTTCCGTTTCCGTCCACATTACGTTTGGGCCTTAAGTTAAAAAAAGTTACGCTTACACTGATAAAAAAGCAAAGATAATATCTATGTGTTGAAGGTTTTACCATAAACGTAGTAAATTTGACTGAAATTTCATGGTACTTTTAAAGATAGGCATAGTCGGTTAAAATGGTAGTTTTTACTACAAGATTTTTTCCTGTGCATACATACTTCCAATGCGTACAAATAACCCAGGGGGTAAGTCACTCCCCAAGAAACCACGAGGCTGTAATAGCGTGCATATATAGGGCATATGTATAACGTCTAGTGCATCATTGAAGTTGAATTAAAGCTGAAAAGGGCCCCACTAAGATCGAACTAATGCTATATCTTTTGTAATGCCATAAGCCATTGCTAAAGTAGCATTATTGCATTGGTAATGCATAACTACATTTTCAAGCTTAAGCTCAAGCATAATTATCTAACGCTTTACTACTTGACAACTGTTGAATTGATTCGATCATGATTGAATAAGTGCAATAATATAATGCTTGTGGTTACTTGGGTCGACCACCTTGTGTAACCACCCTAAAAAACACAATCCGCCTCACTTCAAACACACTCGTCACGACACAGGGGGTGAGAAACTCTGCCACGTTGTGTTTGTGTTGATCGTGTACGAATGTGTTTCTGGGGTGGCAGAAGGTGTTTTTGTGTTTTCACAAACTACAATCGAAAATTTATGCTTATTGGCAACCATGAACGGTTTAGACGTTTAATACATGCTCACATATGCATCGTCTGAATTACATTTGTGTTAGCGAGAGGGAAACAAAAACAAACAATCGATTCGTGTAAGTGGGGCCAGATATGAATTTATCTTTCATGTCGTGGCGAGTGTGTTTGAAGTGAGGCGGATTGTGTTTTTTAGGGTGGTAACACAAGGTGGTCGAGTGACTTACCCCCTGCCAAACGAAAAATTCAAAAACTGGTATGGAGAAAAGTCTACGAGGGGGAGGGGGGTCTGAGATTTTCAAAAATGAGTCTACGTGGTTTATGAACTGGCCCATAGGGTATGTGTCCATTAACTCAGCATAATATGCAACAATCGATTACATTTTTTATTATAACTCATAAAGTATGTAACGTGCCAGTGCGGTGTTACTCCCAGCACTGATAAGACCCCCGTCTTCAAACCTCAGGGCCAGCACACGCTCGAAACAAATCGCGAACCAAGGAAACACTTCACGTTCGCTTCAAACAAAACTCCCACTTTATTACTGTTAGTGCACTCTTCTATTTTGTCTCCTTCCCTTCTGCTACGAACTCCCACTTTTTTAATTCCTACTCCTACCTCAGCTCTTGTCTCTTCACTCTTCTTCGGGGCCCCTTCACCTGTCTCCTGTCCGTCAACTGTTCTTGCTGTTACTCCTCGGCCTGGGTTCTCGGCACTCCATTCGTCTTCGCTAGGGTTGGACTGCAGCTTCAGTGGACCCTCAACTTGTCCCATGCGCCTTTCGAGTGTGTTGATGAACTCGAAACCTTGAAAAACCAAAAGGTAAGTAATCTTGCCTGGATCGGTGACGCACGCTGAATAACGGGGGGAATCAGGTTAGCGAACGGCGACTGAGCACCACCGGCGTTAGGCGGGGTCGAATTTGCCTAATCAGGGTCCTTGCGTAAATATGATGGTGAAACCGCGAGGTCCTGTGGGCGCGTTGGAGAATTGTGGATGACGGTTAATTTTGCTAGGCAATGGTCGGATCTGGGTCAGTGTTTTTTTTATTAGATGTAGTGCATTACCTGGATATCCAATTGGTCCAAAATGTCTTCCACTCAAACTTCTTTCACCGAACCTTTTGCTTCGAATTTTAGTACTGATCAACGACCGTAGTCTTTGAAGATCACAAGACTAATGACTGTGTCTTTTTATGGCTATTGGAAGTGAACAACTATAAATTAATTAATAATGTCTAAATTGCTATGAAATAAATCGGTCATGCTGATAGCAACATGATTTTGTTGGTTATCACCGAAATAATGACATACTTTGTACATAGGCCGAATCAAGGAGCTAGGCTAACATAACATCCCGTTACCCTAATTTTTATGTTTCAAGTTGAGTATCGATATTTTAAATGTGTATCCGTGTAGCATTGCTGGCTAATATATTGTCGCACAATATTAGCAAAGATAAAAATATGCCACAAGACAGCATAGTAACCGTTGCCAGCTGTGGATTTTCTTCCGGCCAGTATTGGCCCAAACACAATGATAACGGAAGCAGACCGACAACGGCACGGAAAAGCCCGACCTGAGTAAGCCTAACTGTCGGAAAGAAAACAGACTAGATCCAAGCTGATTATTATTGGACATTTCAAAGTAATTTTAGCATCTATCAAACTTGCCGTTACCGTTGCGCTTCCGTTCACACTTTGTTTGGGCCATTAAGCGCAACGATGAGAAGTGAAATAACCCTCTACAGAAGACCGAAAAGGCTTAAATTCGATCGACTATTTAAAATTAAAAATCATCAACGAAACACCCATGCGCCTTCCTTTCACCAATTACAGGTTGATGAGCTTAAACCGACTTTCATAACTTGACAATTTTCAAGGGTCTTGCCAACGAATCTGTCGGAAAGCAAAGCGTATAAACCTTCGCTGAACGGCTTCTATCCTCTGAGCTAAATTTACTCCACAGTACAGTATTCCAGAAAAAGAACAAACTAAAATACAATGTCTTCCAAAGGAGATAGCCGAGCATTTGAATACATTTAAGAACATTCTGTTGATACGGCTCCAGTCATCGAACTCTTGCAGTTCTTGCTGAAGAAAGTGGGCGTCTTCTGGACTTTTATGACGAAGTACAGCTTAGAGTTGTCCGCGTAGGATAATATCAGGCTTCTGAAGACCAAGTTCACGTCGTTCATATATAACAGACATAGCTGGACGAGGCATAATCTGAAATCTCCATAGACATAGTTCTACCAGTCAGGTATGAGCGGAGCCAGTTCAACAATTGATCGTGTCGTATTTGTCGTATTTGGATTTTGTCGTATTTGGAAATTGAAATCTGATGGTTAATTTTATCCAAGGCCCCAGAGCGATCGGTGTATATGGTGATTACTTGATTATCGTGTTCCATTTCAGAGATGACGAACGATGTAAATACGGTAAGATTGATCGCCATCGAGCGCTTGGACATAAAACCGTGTTGGTCGGGAGAAATAGCCTGTTAAAAATCATGGACATTCATCATGGCCTTTGGAGGACAGTAAGTTCGAATAGCTTAGATACAGCACTTAGTGCAGCAATCCCAAGATAGAAGGCGACGGATCGTTTGCATTTCTCTTTGTGTATTGGGAAAACAAACGACTCTTTCCAGGAAACACATCCGAAGTTAATGAAAAATTGAAGACCGTAGCCAGGGGCGCAGCAAGCGTGTTTAGGCAACGCTTCAGGATAATTGAAGGAATACCATCAGAACCGCATCCAGTTGAAGTTTCCATCTGCTTCCCGGCTGAAATCACCATATCACTATGGACAGTGAGTGCAGAGCCAAAAACAGACAAGCGGGGAACATTTATAGTGGCAGCGTCGAGGCCGTCGGTATCCAGAATTTCGTCACAGAAGACACTGCAGAACTGCGTACACATCAAGATGGTGATTTCTACGACAGAGTCAGCTTCACGCTTACGGTTGAGTCTCTTATTTAGACCACACAGATAAACAGGTCCCTCCTTCAGCTCAGTCGCTAAAGGCGCGACTACAAAGCAACACCATGCTGGAGGTGGCTGGGTCCGATTCCCGGTCTGGTCTAGGAATTTTTCGTTAAGGAAAATTTGTCGACTCCCTGGGCATAGGGTATGATAGTGCTTGCCACACAGTCAAACTAATACAAAAATGTTACCTGTCATCGGAAGCTCTTAATTGATAACTGTGGAAGTGCATATACTAAGTTGGAAGCAAGCAATAAGCTAATTGCGAAAGCAATAAGCTTGAAACACTAAGGAGAATATAAACAGAGTCCCGGTTTTTGGTGGAACCAAAGATATTGGGTCTTCGGGAGGCTTTGGAAGGAGAAATTTGAATTTCGAGTGCACGGCAAGTAGAGCTCCACCATCAGATTTCTTATTGCTATTGAGCGACGATCGGTCTAGCCGGTAGACATAATACGTGTCGTCGAACAGTTGCTTAGATAATGTGTTGATATTTAGCGAGGCTTTCGTGAAGGCGTTAACATCGTAGCATGCGTTACTCATGCCAACTGATACTCGGCGAGCGAACTGTTAATACCACCTACGTTCTTATAATACAGAAGAGCTTTCAATGAGGGGGCAGAGGATTCGGCAAGCAGTTTACAATACAGCGTTCTATCAACCGCTTCGCTTACAGAGCTATGACATTTTATTCATAGAGCTCCTTTGCCTGTACTGTCATCTGGAGCTTTTGGTTCTGCAAACAATGAATAAACGTATGTTTTGTTATATTTTTTACCTGTTATTTCTATTCTTGCTTCAATTTACGACTATTAGATTTTATATCAGTTTAAGTTTAGACATTATTGGGACAACACAATGTCTGTTGAGTATTTTATACAATAAACAACAATAAACTGCAGTCGTGGGATACATTGAAGGAAAAGCGGACTATTGCCATTTCACTTCCTTTCTATGTTGTCACTAGCGAAGCCTTTACTGACTATATGGAAGCTAAAGCCCGTGACATAGAATCTGTCCCACAAAAAAAAAAAAAAACAAGGAAGCAATAAGCTAATTGAGAAA
Organism: Aedes japonicus; assembly: GCA_034211315.2. Classification (NCBI taxonomy): domain Eukaryota; kingdom Metazoa; phylum Arthropoda; class Insecta; order Diptera; family Culicidae; genus Aedes; species Aedes japonicus. The sequence goes on along the minus strand of JASCZW010000172.1, from coordinate 497,442 downwards.
GCAATAAGCTCGAAACGCTACAAAAAAAAAAAAAGAACGTTATAAATGATACCAACTGTATGGGTATATTTGATGTTTAACCAATGACAATTACAAAACACAACAACGAAAAATTTTTCGAGCAAATTAGAAGTGCACTTTTTGTCGTTTTCCTAAATTATTTTATATCAGGTATTTATAGATTTTTCCTAGCTTCGTATGAACATACTGTGTGCGGTTAAACCCGCCAGTATCACACCTCTTTCAGTGCCGTTCAAATAAACGTATTACGACGTGAAAATTTAAATCTAGCAGAGTGTGATACTATCACTGCTGGTCTTAGCCTCCCATGACGGCTTTTTACATGAGATAAGTCCTCTCACCTATGGCAAGGTGACAGCCATGATCTTCGAGAGGAGTAATGTTTATCGAGACTTTACAATAATAAATTTGACGAGAACGATTGATTTTTGATAGGGAATGGAATGGGTGGAAACTGGCTTCAACATGGGCGGTAAGTTGTACACCATATCTTAAGTTGGATTAGGGTACTTTGAATTATCTTATAAAAATATTAGTAAATTCTCTTACTCCATAAATATCATAAACATAAACAATAACAACATAAAAAATACTAGTTATCCCTTTTAATTGTAAAAATTGTGCTTTGATTTTCAATGTTTGTCAAATATTCAAACTTGACCATTTTTTTATGTGGATGGTAACTGGTGCCTTGATGGTATTCTCTCTGTGAGCGAATTATCGAAACACCAAAACGCATGCTTAACGATTGATTCGTATCACACTGCTCAGTCGTCAGTGGTGTGACTCCTAGGCATAGTGTACAGTTCATAGTCTCAGGCAGAATAAATGCTTGTTATAAAATTTGTGTTGGATTGCAGCTGATGTTTGGTTTAATAAATAATATTCGCGAAATTCCGTCATCTACAAACTAGATCATATTGTTATCGTGTAATGGAAACGACGCGTCGTTTGGCAGGCGATTTGATATCGCTCACAGATTAACAACGACAACCAACTAATAAAACGCGCTCAACACTGTCCTCAAACAAGCATTTGAAAGCCGTTTGCTTGTTCATTCTGTGTCTGTAGTGCCATTGTGGTGGATGTATTATTTGTTATTTATATTGTACCGCTCAATCAATTGTCGGAAAGTACCTCACATACTTTAGAACCATGGGTTGCGCTTCATCAAAATCTGAATCTTCAAAAGCATTAAGTGGCGAAATAACGGGTGAGTCAATAATGCCTTATTCAATCTGCCAGATTTTGCCATGTTATTACATTTGCCGAAGAGATAAATGTCGTCAAGGTAAACCTTTAGCATGTTTCATGGAATAAAGCGAAACCAGCCGACCGCAAACAAGCGAACATGTGCTAGCGCAAAACTTAGCAAGGTTTTCTGCATTCGATGTAGGTAAATTGAATGCCAGAAGAGATCAACCTTCACTCGGGTCAGTGGTAAACTATGCATGTGGTAGTGTTAAATCATAAGTTTTCGGAGCAATCCGTTTGTTGGGTAGGACGTTCTTCGTGAAACTGAAAGTGAAACTTGAAGAATAAGAATAATAAAAATCTACAAAAATAATGTGGATCAAAACCAATGTTTTTTTTTTGGCAGTGTATATAGATCAAGCAAAAGGAACATTACAGTACCTATTCGAAACTTCCTACGTTTTAAAAGAGAAAGGTTACCTATTATTGCCAGGAGTGGAACGAAGTTCTTGAACTCGTTAAGTATTATACTATAATTTATTTTCATTTACTACATCGATCGCATCACGCCCCGTCTAGCCTGGTTCACTGGCCGTGCCCCCAAAAACGTATGACTTTGAATTCTCATCAGGAACTGATTTAACGTTTACAACAGATATGGATAATTTCAGTAGGCATTGGTGTGCAATATGATTTTTGACAGGACGTGGATCTAGTGTTTTGCGAAACTTCGCAAAAAAGTTTGAGTGAAATACCTGCTGAGAAAATCTACAATGCTAAACAACATACTGTTTATACATTTTTTTTGCATTATTTTACGCATTACGATGCCTTTTAATGACCTATTGGGGTTTTACATCTTGCATACTATAAGACATTCCCCGTCATCTCACGCTTAGCTTAGCTTAGCTTGACTGACTGCACGTATCAAAGGTTGCTATTCCGTGATTTATCAAAATCAGCGAAATAAGTGATAAGTGGATGTGATCAGATTTATGATTCATAATTGTTAGTTAAATGGGGGGGTCAATATAATATGAAATAATAAGACTTAATTTTACTTGATGTAGGTTCAAAATAAAGGGATACAGGGACAAAATGGATAACAGTTACCTGTTTCGTTCCGCGTTTTTGAGAGTACTTACCACAATTACCTGAAAACCCTTTGCGGAGTCCAACTGGTTAGCGTTCCGCTCGTCCAAGGTCTCTGGGTGATTGAAATTATGCTGATACGGACCTGCCATGTATGTGCCATATGCTGTTGCTCGCGGTTATTGGATAGAGACGAGAACAAGAGAACAGGAGAGAGGATAAAGGAGAGAAGGCATTAGTAATTGAGATATTCATGGTGATATTCTCACAACGGCCGTTCAAAGTGTTCCAACGGATGCATATGAGAAATCATTTCCTATCAGCTTCCACACGTCAACTCAATTCCATCACGTAGTAGAAGTCAAGAACCAATTTACCAAGTGCTACATTTGGGATTATCAGGACAACGTTCCCGCATCGGATTCTTAGTTTTTGTAAAAAACTTTTTATTCCCGCATGTCTCCTATCTTTACCCCTACCCCACCTCCAGCTTGGGCTCTATTAAACATGTGTATCCCCAAGTAAACAATATTTCATATTTTGACCTAAGTAACCTGAAACTAATCTGACAAAAAAAAGCTCTTAAAGGAGATTAATATAAAAACAATTACCCTATGATAAAGGATATGACTATCGTGAAAACTGCTATTAGTATAAACTACGAGCGCTGTTACTATTACAAACTTAATGGAAAAGTTTAAAAAAAAACTGTCATACACTTTCCGCACCTGTGGTTTCACAATGACTGCTTGTGTAGGACTTCTGATTGGCTGTACAAGAAGCAGACATCTTGTACGTCTTCAGCTTCAATCTCTCTTTGGCTCGTTGAACATTGGACTTCGAGTTTTACAACTTTTTGGCCAATTCACAAATTGATTCCTTTTTGCCTTAGGAAAAGCTTATTTGATTTTGTTGTCCAATTTGGGGTTTGAAACTCCTTTATTTTCGTCCACTTTGTGGCAGTTTCACATGGAAACACTCCTCCACGAACTTCTGGATCGCAATACGCCAACGGTTTTCAGTTTCACCAACTTTCTTAGTGATAATCCTGGAATAGTGCTCACCTTCTGCACGATGGCACGGCGATATTCAACGGAAATCCTTCCCATCTCTCTAAATGAGCGTGAAACTTTACTGTAAGTTGTGTTCGGTTCGACGTTTGGGTGTAAACCATGTGATGAAGCCGACAAACTACCCGAATAAAAACGAATGTTGCATCTGCGTCTGAAAAATGTACCCTTATTTCCCGGGACGGTCCATATCTGAAAATAAATCATTTGAACCGTATTTGAACATATGAATCGCATTCTCTGAAATATACAGAACATAGCCATTTAATATATTCTTAGGTTAACGGTGTAACGCAATGTACATTAATTTATTGCATGCATCGCTTTCTATTAAAAATTCATGACATACCATTCTGTCCGTCGTTGTTAGTGATAACATCAACAAAGGAACAGAAAAACAGGCAAACAATTGACCTCGTGCTTGACTACCCGTATGTAATTTATCTGCACATGATTCTGCATAGAATCCATCCGTTATCGATGCCATCATTTATTTGTTGATGACCATAATGCCACTCGCAGAGTTTATGTTCCATATGGCGGCAATGCATTTAACGTTGGAAACTATTGCTTCAGTAACCTACACCGAATCAATATTTCACGGCAACTTATTCAAAGCGAAGTATTTGATTCGGTAACCCTCTGCACATTTACGCAAACTAGTACCACCAACACAAAGAATAACATTTTCCTAACATGATGGTGAAGCTAGTTTCTTTGGGGGTTCTTAGAGTTTTGAGAAACTTACGTTTGAATCTTTGTCCGCAAAATCAGATGCGTCATTTTGAATAAGTTGTCCTGATTTTATTTTTTCGGACAATCTCTCTGCCGGTAAACGCAAGGCAGTCCCATCTGTAAAAAGTAGGCCCCAAATGGACAATGAAATATGAACTAGTATAAACTCGATTTTCATGTATAATTCGAAAAAAATCCTACTTAATTGGACGAAAACTGTTTATTCCTCAATTTCAAGGCTGAAAATCCTTGGTGCGACTCTTTCTATGATGGGACTTGGACTTTTTCTCTAACTTTTGCTGACTGAATCATGTTGCTTACAGGTGTGCCTTGAAGGTTATTACAAAACAGATTAAAATCTGCTCTGAACTGATGAGTCACAATTCTTACCTTGTAAGGTTTAAGCGTATGGGTAAAAATTGATGAAATTTTGACTTGCTATGAATGTAATGAATACGTTGGCAAAATTTGATCACAGGTGGTTATCGAGATGGCATTGAAATAAGAGCAGATCCGCCAAAAAATAATGTCCGCCGTCGTTGAAAATCCGACACATGGATCGGCAAACACCAAGGTCCATGGTGGCGAAGTCATTTAAAGAGACCCAGCGCCGGTCAGCAGCGGCAGATCAACTGTTGAATTGGCTACGCTCATACCTGACTGGTTATGTCTGTGAAGATTGCAGATTATGCCTTGTCTAGCTTTGTCTAGCTAAAGGGCCCCTCTTAGCTCAGTTGGCTAAGGCGCAACTACAAAGCAACACTATGGTGGAGGCGGTTCGATTCCCGGTCTGGTCTAGGAATTTTTCGTTAAGGAAAACTTCTCTACTTCCTAGGAATATAGGGTATGATTGTACTTGCCACACAATCATACTAATGCAAAAATGGTACCTGGCATCGAAAGCTCTCAATTAATAACTGTGAAAAGTGCATTAAGAAAACTAAGTTTAGAGCAAGCAATAAGCAAATTGTGAAAGCAATAAGCTTGAAAAGCTAAACAAGAGAAGAATGCCTTGTAGTAACATCTGGCGTTCCTGAAGGCAGCCGCCCCTTAGTCCATTCCTTTTCATGTTACGTAGAAACGACCTCAGATGCCTGAGATTATCCTACGCGGATGAAGCTGTAATACGTTATAAGAATAGAAAGACGCCCACTTTCTTCAGCAGGAAAGTGTTCGTATCTGGTTCCGGATCAACAGAATGTTCTTAAATGTATCCAAATGCTCGACAATCTCCTTCGATCGAAAACGTGCTATGTATCTCCACGACTTCATCCTTCAAGGAACGCGCTTGAAACGTGAAACATGAGTCAAGAATCTAAGAATAATGCTTGACTTAAAATTGTCATTCAAGAACCACAATTCCTATATTGTTTCCCAGGCCTCATTGCAGCTATGATTCATCTTCATCTTTATACTGTTCTTTTGTTCGTCCTTTTGGGGATTAATATGCCATCGTTTGGCCCCCCTAATACCAAAAAGTAATCCAGAGAATCGAAGCAGTTCAGCGAAGGTTGCCTAGTTATAAACATCTAACTTCTCATGCCAAAGTCACGAGTTCAAATCTCACCCGAACAGTCATTAAAGTATTCAAGTGGTGGTTCACACCGTGGTACTCAAGCAAGCGGATAGATTTACGAATAGCCCCGAAAAAGCTTCGGAAGAACTTGCAAAATTCTACAGCGAGAGGTTTGCGACATCAAGCACCAAAGGAAGAGACGGTTTGATATCATGGGTACACTTTGCTTCGACGCCTCCTTCTATTCGTGAAAACACCCCTGCTTGAGCTATTCAGCACAACGTGGCATAGTGGTGAGTTTCCCACGAGCAAGCGAAATGCTACCGTCATTCTTATCCCAAAACCAAACAGTTACGATTCCGGACCTGACGCCTTCCGAGTTGTATGGCGAAGCTATTCGAACGAATCATCAACCGTCGAATAATCACCGAACATTAATCAAGTCGACGGCTTGACAAACGCCAACATGCCTTTCGTGCTGGGTTTGGTACTGAAACATATTTTGTGGAGCTGGAAAGAACACTTCCAACCGTAGACGAACACAGCCTAATTGCTTCCTCGGATCTGACGAAGGCATACGATGCGACGCACTTTGAAGTCATGATAGATACGTGGGAGAATTCCAAACATTTTTTTTTTAGTTGGGGCGTAGAACCACAGCGTCCACTGAGTTGAACTTTTGTGGTACATATGGTCCAAACATACTGCAACGCTTCTGTTCGAATCGAACGTCTGATCGTTTGTTGGAGCTAACAGGTACAGCGCTCCCCATTATTGGTCAGCTCATGATGCAAAGCAACCGTGTTTGGCACAAGAGTTCGAGCCGGTGGTACACCGGATAAAGTTCGTCCAGTTGTCCAGCAGTTGCTTTCAACTTGCTTTCTCAGATCGACGGTCATCTATACAGGCGGTTCCTGGAGTGAAGAAAAGGTAGGAGCCGCGTTCTATACCAATTGGATTAGGAGGAAACAATAGCCTCCCGAAAAATTGAAGTGTTTTTTTGTGCAGAGGCGTTTGCTCTAAAGATGGCTCTTTCGATTTCAAACATTACCCAGAAATTGTAATCCTGACTGTTAGTCTTGGAAGCAGGAACATCGAAACACGCGTGGATACAGAAAATTGAAAAAATAGTGCAAATCAGACTTGTGCATGATTCAGCAAAGGCAATACCAACAATCAATATGCAACTAGCGATTTGAAATTGGTTCACTGTTGTAGAACCCCTTGGTCCGAATTACACCTTGAAGCCAGCACCTTGTTATACATATTTGCGCCTTTGTTTTGATTTGCTGTGTTATTTTGACAGAGTATTTGAGAGTGTGTTCATGTGAGTTCATTATAAGGGGTGCATTATTGAGCTTGGGACCGAGCTTGGGACGATGTTCTAGTACTGACTGAGCCAAGAAAAAAATCGTTTTTGTATGGGACCTACTGGTCTTAGAGTTAGTCTATGGCAATACTGCTCATCTTGATCTTTAAAGCGGTTTGTGGTACAAACGAGGCCATACAAGTGTGTGTAAGCGGCTAGCAGACACAGCTAACTCCAAACATTTTTTTTTCACTATACTGTTTAGTGGCTCGACAGTAGAAGCAACCGTAGGGCCTTTGTTCAATCATCACCAACATTTCAATATGTGTGAGTCGATACCACTAAAAGCCGCTATTGGCCACCGTGAAGTGAACGAACGAAAACAACCAATGGCTAAAAAGCTAAGAGACGCTGGAAAAGTTAAGACAAGTGAGAAGAGAAGCAGAATGAGGAAGTATCAAATTGAGCAAATGCATTAGATCTATTAAAGGATGGAACGGTCAAAACTAGTTCAACTCAAATATGACGTCATTTTTTTAATCGTGCATTTAAAAAACTTGATCACCCCTCATTTTGTAGGTGTGTGCGTGTGAAATGTTAAATGTTTTGTTTTTGCCATTTTGTATTCAGTTGTAAAAGGTGTTGAAGCAAGAAGAGCAGCGAATCAAAATTTTGCACACGCATAAGCTAAATCCAAATTATTCCCACATCGACTAGGCAAAATCACTTAATATTCCTAATAAATCAACCGCGACGAATGTTATAAAAGTGTTCGGAGAACTTCTGAAGACTGCCAGGAAGTCGATATCACGCGGAAACCGAAGCCAGGAAGCCGCAGCGACCGGAAGAATAGTGGCTAGTATTTTCAAACGCAATCACAACATTTCCATCAGAGGTATCGAAAACTAATTGGGAAAGTCCCACACAACAGTGCACAGCGCAAAGAAACGTGCCGGACTGTCAACATATAAGGTTACAGTGACACCAGATCGATATGATAAATAAAACACAACGGCCAAAGGAAGTTGCGAAGTCTTCTGATTCTTCAGCCTCGTTGTCCTTGCAGAAGGCTACCATCCACAGCTCACGAAAATCATTTTCAATGGCCTGTTCCTCACCGCTTTCAAAGAAGTTTGAATATTGTTCAGTAATCGAATGGAATTCCTTCAAAGGGCGCAGCTTCTTGGGGTCAACGCTCGATGCAGTAGTCAGAGCTGGATCGTTCAGATCAAAGTGCTCAATGATCATCCTCACAAAAAAGCAAGGAGCACCATCAGTGATAAGTGGCAATACGTAGCTTAATGAGAAATGGCTGCCTCATCGGGTCAAAAAGATGGCAACAATCAAACTTTTGTCTCAGTTGGATTCGTATTCCATTCCGTTCCATATTCCATTTTACAAATAACTCCAATAATAGCCATCTGTTGGCAGACGGATACAGAACTGTGTCATCTGGAATTTCTTGGATCGTTTGAGGCTGCTGGAAAAGTTACTGCAGATAAATTGCATCATTTGTTCCAGGTACAATGGCAGTTTTTCGCATACGTAGCGTGCACCAGGAGCTAGTACATTTGATAACTATCAAATTAGGACAGCAGTTTTTTGATGGATCGGTCGGAACCCACTATAACCGATGCTCCATCTGATCCAAACCCCACAAGCCTTTTTTTTTTGTAATAGGTGCCATCGGTCTGGCACTGATTAACAAGATAACAAAAAATCTGCAATAAAAGTTTAAAAATTCTTCTAAATTTAATAGTTTTTTTGTAGAAATTATGCTGGAATTTGTGAAGCAATCTCTTGGGGAACTTTGAAACAAATACTTCTCCAGCGAAATATCTAAAAAAATACTATCTCGAGAACTATAGGTAAGAATCCTTGCAGACATCCTAGACAAAATTTCAAAAATAATTCTACAAAAAACCATTGCGGAATTTTTCCAACGTTACGAATTAAATATATGAGATAATGAAACTCATGCGTGTGGATTTTCACCATTAATGAATAATGTTTTGTACAAAATGCTGTCAGAGAAACATATGAGCTTTTCTCATGGAACCTCTACAGCTTCCCAATACTTCTAAGATATCTCCAACATATCATGATTTTCACCAAGAATTACTTCAGGAATAACCATATAGTTTTTGTGTAGTTCTTTCAGGTGTTCTCCAAGGGTTCCTTTAAAATCACAAATTTTCACAAGATCAGGGAAACCTCCAAACATTTCATCACAAGAAAGTGTTGGAAAACTGTCGATGCAATTCCTGAAGAAACTCTTGGAAGAATTCCTGGAAGCAGAGATGGCATTTCGCACTAATGTTACGCCGGCGCGTGAGGATACAACCATAACTCACCGCAGATAAAACAAAGTGCTCTTTTATTCGGTGATAATTTGACAGAGTGAAAGAGTGCACTTGGGTGAGGACACGCCTGTGCTCCTTCTGTGATTCGCTGGTGCGATTGAAAGTTAAAACATCGTCGGAGTTGCGGAAAATGTCCGAAAAACGGAATCGAGAAGAAACATTATTCGTTCTTCCTTTGTTATGTAGCGCCAAAGCGAATATGCAATCACTGCTGTATATTAGTAGAAGAGCACACGCCAGTGAGCTCACTGGGGCGCACGCGTCAGGGAATTTAACTGCATTCGCTTCTGTGAATTTGAGAGCTCTTCTTCTCACTCTAGAGCGATCGAGTGTAATGTGAATAAAAACCAATTTTCTTCACTCACATGCGCTACCCGCATGCAAACACGGGGGTGAATATAAACAAGAGAGAAGAGCTCTCGTTGAGGAAGAAAGAGTGTGGGGAAAATTTGAAATCACTCTCTACCACACTGAGGATATGGACATCACTGCCTGGTAGAATGCCTACAAACTTCTGAAGAATAGCTATAGGAACGCCAAAAGGAATATCTAAAGGAATGTCTTCTATAAAATTTTCGAAGAAATTCTATAAAATTTTCAACAAAAATTATCTCAGGAAAATTATGGATAAATTATTTGGGGGCACATTCACAAACTGACTATCATCTGTCACTGTAGTGTCAGTGTCAATTCAGCGCCAACATTAGATTAGGGCGAATCTGCTTTTGTAAACAATGGCTTTTGTAGTCATTTTCTCTCGAACAAAAGGTCACAAATACAAATAAAGCACTCCTTAAGGAAGAGGAACTTTTTCTCTATCCGCAGATTTATTCAATTTGAAGGAATTTTATTCAACTTCCGATAAATTAGCAGACAAAGTGTTTGTTTACAAATGCAGATTCGCCCTAATCAAATGTTGGCGCTGAATTGTTTTATTTTGCTTCATAGGCCTAAAACAGCACGCTGAAAGTAGTATTGATAAAAATTTGGATCCTGAACTGTACTTATTTTTAAAATTTGAAAAAAATGAAGAAATTGAAAAAAATCCTCAAAATTTTGGTTTTTTTCTAAAAAATCTGTAATCTTTACATACAGAAATTTGAATGAAAAAATGAGAAAAATCTGTGCCAATCTTAATAAATTTGTGCATGTGGCATCCCTGCCGGTGCGCTCAAAAGCGAACAACTGCTTGCAAAAACGCTCAAGGAACCCAACACTCAACAGTTGGAAGTAAAAATAGTTCAAGGTAAATTGGCGTTCAGCATCAAATAAGGTCGATATAACAGCGGTACAAAACTAGATAGAAAGTGTGAAACGTAAAGCCCGACGACAGTAAATCGGAATGTGTTTTGTAGACAATGAACTTCAGAAAGAAACATAGATTGATCAATTATATGATAAACTAATCAGTGTGCACTTAATCATGTTTGCCCAATTTTTGACCGTTCCACCTTTTACATTTTAATAATGGACGAGAAGGAAAGTAAGTATAGAAACAAAAGTAGATGGAAAGAGATAAGAGAAAAGTGGAGGTTAATAAGCAAAAGGAGTAAACAAATAAGAAGCGGTAAACAGAGATGCGAGAGAAGTAGAATCTGAAGAGAAGCGTGAGGGTAGAGAAGAAAAGAAACTTGAAAGCAGGTGAAAATAAGAAACGAAAGGATAAAACGCGGATAGTATTGAAGATGACAAGTGGAGGAAGGTGAATTAAATGGAAATCAGTAGAAATAAAAATCTCAAATGACTAGGAAGCTATAATAATTATACGATTATTATGCATAATTTAATGAGACGAATACACCCTATTGTAAAGTGTCATAACTAATTAAAAAAAAAGTTTGAGCAATAAAACTAGACTAACTGCAGAGTTATTACATGTAACGATAATTAATGACAAAATAAATGCCATCATGATATGCTTCTAACATGATATAATTGTTCAGTGTTTAATATTTGTTTCAGATATTTGATCACAAACTTATCAAATGACTTTTCTTGTTAACTGCACTTTGACGACACGGAAATTAAAGCTATGTGTATTATGGTTTCAGTTGAAAATCGAATTTATCGACTAGCGACAATCGATTTTACTCTCATTCTGTACGTTATACCTAATGTCGGAAGTAGTGCGCTGTACAGCGCATCTAATGCGCCATACAGCGCACTACTTCCGACATTAGGTATAACGTACAGAACGAGAGTAAAATCGATTGTCGCTAGTCGATAAACTCGGTTTTCAACTGAAACCATAATACATAGGCTTTGCGGTGGAATCAACTTTTTGTAAAACAAATCGAAATAGATATCAACTTATTAAAACCATTAAAAAATAAACAAACAAAAAATAGCAAAAACGTACATTGATCATTTCTTTTCTCAAGCAAATGTTGAGTAACAACATGCTACAGAAAAAAATTTAAATGCTAAAGAAAAAAAACAAATTACATTAAGATAGAAATGTACATAAGCATTAAAGATCTTACTTAAACGCACAATTTTCAATACCTAGAAATACGCCTAATAACATGCTATAATTACTCAGTTTGGGCAGCGTTTAAGATATCGCTAAAAAAAGTATTGGGTGGATTTGTCTATGCTTATGTACTTCCACCAACCACATACCATAGCTGACATACCAACCACATGCCATCAGCTGTGGTATGAGTGAATGGTTGTCGCTCGTTCGGCAAGGTCGAGGAGTGACTAACTGAATGCGAAAACGGATACCCCAAACTAGAAAACCGGTCTAGTTGTGGTTTGTGCTTAGACGCTTGGTTTCCATGGAACCGGCAAGTCATTCCGTACTTTTCTGTTGCTGAGAGAAATCCACATGCTGCGAGCTGTGCAAATTGTCAATCGATTAGTAATACCTGCTCGTATCAACAGCGCCAATAGAATGATGTCACTTTTGTGTAATGATTTTAATTTGATTCGATCTCGATTTGAACTTCACTTTGCTTATATAGTGTTATCTTTTTACGTGCGGTTTTCATTGCAGCCAAGATTACTGGAAACGGTTCGTTGGACGATGCATACGTCGAGGATTTCATTTGTAATGAGAATGACGTTGGCGAAAATGAGATGAAGGCCTTCGAATTGGACGGAGGTAAGGTGCTGTTAGTGAAACAAAAAGGCAAGTTGTCAGCCATCGGAAACAAGTGCTCGCATTATGGAGCTTTGCTCTCAACTGGAGCACTGGGTGAGGGTAGAGTACGATGCCCGTGGCATGGAGCATGCTTCAACATTGAAACGGGAGACATCGAAGACTTCCCGGGACAAGATTCATTGCCCTGTTTCAAGGTTACCGTAGAACAAGGACGGGTAGGTACACACAAATGTTTAACCGTTTTCTTTCCAGATGGTTTTTGATTGTTTTGACAAGCAGAGGGATTCCATCCAGAATGTGCCGGAAATCCCAAAAATCATACCCGATCATCATTGATTTGGATGAAACTTGGCACATGAGTTCGGTACGTTGGAAAAAAAAAATTCCACTGGTGTTAAGATAATTTGGGTTCAAGAGTAACTTTTGAGATGGGCGTATGTGTTTTTTCCAACATTTTACTTGAAAAATCGTAGTTCAAAAACCATTACATTTAGAGAAAAACTTTATATAAGGGAATTGTAGGGAACTAAAAAGCCTTTCTTAAAAAAATATACACAGAAAACAAAAAATTTTTTTCATCAAGAAAAATCAAAAATAATTACTAAAAATAAAATATCTAAAAAAACATATTTTTAATATTTTTTTAATTTGTTGTATGGAAATTTGAGGAAAAAAGACACGTTTTAAAAAAAACTCTAGGATGGACGCTCTTATAATAAAAAGTTTTTCAAATAGCGAACTTTGGTGTATATTTCAAATTTTGGTTATTCATTCTTATAAATAAATTTTGATGTTACAATATGGTTTTGGAGATCATTACAAACAATAATGATGATCAATGATAAACCACGTAAACGCAACCGTTTTCAAGATATTTCTGATTTTCTTTCAATAAAATTTCAAAACCTCAAAAAATACGCCCTTTTCATAAATTACTCGTGATATTAAAACAACAATAGCAAACGATTGTTTCTCTTGTGTTTTTAGCCTTTTTAAAACACATGTATGTGCCTCTTACTTACTCTTAACAGCTCGTCGATTGAAAAAGCTTCACTTAAAGTTATAAGACAAAAATAATGAATTATGGTTGGATTTATATTTATATATACCATTTATTAGTCTCGGTCATTGATAATATTACATAAACATTATATAAACTATTGATTGCTTTTATATATATTATGAATCCTGCCTTCTTCGTCATTCGAAAACAGTTTTACAAAAACTTCGTTTTCTGAAATTGGAACGAATGAGTGGTACTTTTGTGTACCTGCAATCGTTTTAGTCTGTCGGTAAATTTCATTCCATTCTGCTACCCCTGTTCATATTCTTCATGTGATACATAACAAAACGACATTTTTGTTAAACAATCATCACTTTTTGGTTCGCCCATTCGAATAACTCTAATGCACTTTTTATAGGGTGTTCATGTTGTACAGCAAGGCTTGCATATCTTGCCATTCGTTTTAATGTACCACCAATTGCATCGCAAGGTCCCTTACCGTGGGATGTTGCGAAAAAATGCCATTCAGCATCAATATTGTATTTCTTTTTAAACTTACAAAGGCTTGCAAAGCTCTTCCTATTTTTATATTGGGATGCTGCCCCGTCAGACATAAACGTAGCTTTCTTTACTTTAATTTTTGTTTGCAAAAAGCTTATTAGTTTTGAAATAAACACCTGCACCGCAATCGTATCATGTTTCAACACTTCTGAGATAACAATGAAACTGATATTTTTAAGTATTCCAGATTCCGTGTAATAAATGACAAAAGGGTGAATAGTGGCTTGCTCATTACTCCAATAACTACTTTGAACAGCATCTTGAAAAACAAATGAATAATTTTCAGAAAAATCACAAATTATTATTACTTCGCCGTCTTTAAGACAACTTTTATAATCTCTCAAGAAACTAGACTGCTGAGATTTGACAAAATCGTGGGATACTAATTGTTCCAACTTTTCTCAAAAATAAGCAATAAATTCATCAATTGGTTTAACAAGTGTCTCTAAACTACATCTATCAGTTGAAATCCATTGCTCAAAAGATATTTCAACTAAACCACGTTTTTCTAATTTGTCTGTTAAACTACTCTCAAAATCTGAAAAGCCTGGACATCGTTCGCATTCACGGAGGTAACATTTTTTAGTTCTAGTTGATGAGCTACATAATATTTCTTCAAAACACAATTTATAATCATTCTCGAATGAATATTTTCTAAGACCATGAAGCATCAAGTTAATGTTCTCATGAATGGTGCAAACACAAATGTTATGAGAACCTGTGCTGCCAAGTAATTTGCAATGCTTTGGTCTTAGTGCTGCAAAAGAGCTAAACCCAACAGCATTTTGATGCATCTCTTGAAATTTAATGAAAGCTTCTCTTAATGAACAAACTAAAAGGCGCTTTTGAATATGAACCCTCTTACCTTCACTCCTCACTGAAACGTAGTCGTTCATACCAGGGGTTGCTCGTGTAATCTCATCACTGTCGTAAAATTGCAAAATTTGGTTTTTTATTTAAAACAATAGTGCTATTTATCTTGTTCTTTTCAAATGAGTCTTCTTATCATCCTGATATCAAAAGAAAAGAGGACATTAGAGTAATGTGAACGTTATAATATGAAGATCTTGGAAAATTTATCATTTCTGGTGGAAATCTCGATTAACTTAAGAAAAGAGCGAATTTTCTGAGGTTTTTTCATTCTATTGAAATAAAATCCGAAAAATCTCGAAAACGGTTGCGTTCAGGTGATTTATCATTATCATCATTATTGTTTTTAATGATCTCCAAAATCATATTGTATAATTAATTTTCATTTATAATAATGAATAACCAAAATTTGAAATATGCACCAAAGTTCGCTCTTCGGAAAACTTTTTTATTATAAGAGCGTCCATCCTAGAGTTTTTTCAAAACGTGTCTTTTTTCTCAAATTTCCACAAAACAAATTTGAAAAATATTAAAAATATGTTTTTTTTATATTTGATTTTTAGTATTTATTTTCGATTTTTCTTTATGAAAAAAATTTTTTTTCAGTGTACATTTTTTTACAAAGCCTTTTTAGTTCTCTACAACTCCCCCATATAAAGTTTTTCTCTAAATGTAATGGTTTTTGAACTACGATTTTTCAAGTAAAATGTTGGAAAAAAAACATACACCCATCTCAAAAGTTACTCTTGAATCCAAATAATCTTAACACCAGTGGATTTTTTTTTTCAACATACCGAAGACGTGTACCAAGTTTCATCAAAATCGAAGATAGTTGAGTTTGGTGACCGACCGATTTGGCGTGGAATCAGTCAGCAATAAAAAATACGGTAGAAAAAAAGGCTAGAACAAAATTTGTTGCATGGAACATTTTTTCTAGCAGTATTAATTCTAGTAATTCATTATGAAACCTTAAACGTCTGTTTTCTTAATACGTATACAATGAAAATTGTCATGGAACCGATATGCGAATACCGGTAGAGCGGCTTTTTAATGTTCATCAAAGCCAGGAACTTTTAATAAATAGACAAGATTTGGTGACAAGATAGCTTTTCATTTAGGCTCCCTCTGATTAGACAAAATGTATAAATTAGGCAGACGTAAAATTCCAAAATATCCTGTCGAAGTCGTGTGCCAAAGGGCGAACGTCGACAAGATATTTCGAAAATCTAGCAAATGTCGAGTCTCGACTTTAAGTGTTTGAACACGTCCCCAACATGTCTCATGGTGCATGTTGCTGATTTTAAAGCCGCTGTAACTGTTTGCATGTCTGATATATCGCATATATTTGGATGTCTTTAGCTTCTGCGCAAGCATATGGCACAGCATATCAGACATGCTTGAATTCCAGCTTGGAATATGAATGCCCACTAGCCCATAGGAATAGACAAGTCCGTCTTTGGGCATGTTGAACCTGCTCTCAATCACTTTAACCGTCTGTAAAGAAAACAGTCGATTTCTGAGATTTCATTGTTATTAAATTAAATTTTATGGTAATTGGGTTGTCGTCACATTCCGTCAACTAATTTTTAAAACACTAATATTGTTTCCCTATTATTATTTCAGGTTAAAATACGTGCAAAACGGGCCGAGCTTCAATCCGGAAAGCGAACCAAAGCGATGGTTAAGAAGCTTAGCGAGGACGAACGAACCTTTGTTGTAGTCGGTGGTGGACCGTCGGGTGCTATCTGTGCGGAAACTTTGCGCCAAGAAGGCTTTACGGGTCGTGTCATCATGATCAATAAGGAACCTTGCTTACCCTACGATCGCATTCTAGTGAGCAAAACGATGGACTTTGAGCTAGATAAAAAGTTGCTGCGAGATGAAAAATTTTACAACGATAATGAGATCGAAGTTTTGACGGGGACGGAAGTAACCTCATTGAATAATACAAACCGAGAACTGACGCTTAGTAATGGTTACAAAATCAAGTACGATAAGATGTACATAGCCACAGGATCAGAGGCCAGAAAAGCTCCAATCGAAGGCGCTGATTTACCTAATGTTTGCGTGCTGCGGTCCTATGAACATGCCAAATATGTCAATAGCGAGCTTAGTCTTCAGAAGCATGTTGTAGTTCTTGGGGTTAGCTTTATCGGACTCGAAGCTGCAGCATATTGTGTGAATAAAGTTGAAAAAGTCACCGTTATCGGTCGAGGCGCAGTACCCCTGATGGATTCATTCGGCGAGAAAGTGGGTGCTCGAGTGATGCAAATGTTCGAGGAAAAAGGGGTTCATTTTATAATGAATTCTGGCATCAAACGATGCATTGGAGATGACGACAGGAAGTTAACATCAGTAGAGTTGAATGACGGAACGATACTGAAAGCAGATATTTGCATCATGGGTGTTGGATCTACCTTATTCACGTCTTTTCTGAAAGGATCAGACGTCAAATTGAACAAGAACGGATCTATAGACACAAATCTATATCTTGAAACTAATGTATCGGATGTATATGCTGGAGGAGATATTGCCAATGCTCCTGTATTCTGCAACCATAACGAACTGGCTGCAATCGGCCACTATCCTCTGGCACAGTATCATGGTAAAATAGCCGCGCTTAACATGGTTGGAAAAACCACTGAACTGAAAGCGGTGCCCTACTTTTGGACCATGCTTTTCGGGAAGGGTTTCCGATATACCGGTTACGGAAGACCTTATGAAACTATAATTGAAGGTGACCTTGAGCAGTTGAAATTTGTGGCCTTCTATTTGGATGCTAATGGAAAAGTTATCGGTATGGCCTCTTGTGGACGAGATCCAGTTGTATCCCAATTTGCCGAATATCTTTCACAAGGAAAAACTCTTCATAAAAATCAACTGAATCCGGACCCATTCGCTTGGACGAAGTAAGCTCATAACTTAAGTGCTCCCGGATCAAAACAAATAGATGTGGCCTCAACCTGCCTGCAGTATTATTAGTGCTTTTCTTTCGATTCATTTCGAAACGAATCCAGAAATTTCATCGTTAAGTTGGTTTTATATTTATTTGTTATGTACATACGCATATTTAAATAAATGTTATTTGTCGCATTGCCGCAGTGATATAGTTGCAGCTATCTGCAAAACATCAGCACTAACCTTTGCTTTATTTTATTATGTAAAGTTGTGAAAGATCTTTCTCATTCCCACACATTCTTCACGTTTAGATGCTCTAGTCGGTCAGAAATCGTTACGTGAGGTTTCATCTTAAGCTGCTGCTCACGCCATTTGTTGATGACTTGTTCTTTTTTGTTTAATTCTTTTGCATGGCCGGATGATTGCTCCTAGGAACGGAAATAAACGGATTAGCATGTTAGAGCAGAAATTACTAACTTTACTCTTACCAATGTTAAATAAGGTTTAAGCAGTAAGGCCATGTTACGTTCGGTTTTTTCGTACTCGCGCCTTAACGTGTCCACCGAGCGGGGAGTGACTCGTTTAACTAAACGGTTCTTTCCCCGAAAGATGTGACCATTGACACTCTTTTTGAACATATTAAAAACGGTTAGCCTCATTTTATCTACAGGTTTTTTGGACTAATTTAACAAATTTTAATCGATTACAGCAGCAGGATACAAAACAGTAACTTTGCTGTCAAACGATAGATATTTTTGCGGGGCCTCTTGTAGTAGGGAATTTGATGCGCGTTTCGGACAACTCTGTCACAGGGCGCTAGTGGCACATAAAAACACTTTTATGTGAAACTATAGAGTTTTCGCTACCTACATATCGAAAAACATACTATCACACGTAGAAGGAATTAACCAATAAGTCAAGATACCGCCATCACTCACCGTCAGGTGGCGATCACCTTCTGTTTACACTTGGGTCGTAGTAAATTCCATTTTTCATTTTTACGCTTAAATTTAAGGTCGGGGAGCAATTTTCTGTGAAACTATAGAGTTTTCGCCACCTACATTTCGAAAAACATACTATCACACATGTATATTTAAGAAGTCAAGATACCGCCATCACTCACCATCAGGTGGCGAGCAACTTCAGTTTACACTTGGCTAAATTGTGAAAGCGTAAAAATGAAAAATGGAAATTCCGACTTGACTTCATTTTTTCAGGAACACACAAAATAACGGTACTGAATTTGAACGACAAGATTCCTAAAACTGTTGTACATGGCATTGTTATTGAAATTCATCCTGGTTCACACAGCGAGTAAATCATAAAATAGTCGAGAAAAGATTACAATGAGTTCTTTTACCGAAAAATCATGAGGTCTTAAGTCGTATTGCATTTGAATGCGGTTATAGTTACAGAATACAGGAGCATTGAACGTAATCTAATAGAACTTAATTTAAATTTTAATTCAAAAACAAGTTTTCGTATTTTGATCAAATGAAGTCAGCATGATGAATGAAGACCACAAGCATTATATTACTGCACTTATTCAACCCAAAATCAACAAAATTATAGCGGTATCGCATTAATTCAACAGTTGTCAAGTAATGAAGCGTAAGATTAGCTTCAACAATATAGTGATGCATTAGCAATGCAATAATGCTACTTTAGCAATGTCTTATGGCATAATAAAAGATATGGCATTAGTTCGATCTTAGTGGGGCTCTTTTCAATTTTAATACAACTTCAATGATGCAGCCTAGTGATTGCTCGGGGCATTCTGTCCAGCCGAACGAGAGTTGTTAGCATTAAAAAAAACTTTCACTTTTGAGTAACGCTTTGTTTGACCCGTAGCGCTAGCTACCTTCTCGAGGTGCATTACGGGGTATCAGATCTACCACTCAATCCTAGTCTGAATTAATTCAAACTAGGGAACATATTTGCTTTTGTAGTCAAAGGAACATATCAAAGTGAGAATAATCGGATTGAGCAACCGAGGATGAGCTTGGAATAATGAAAACATGGTAAGTCTTCATATGTATGTATTCTCATTTCTTATTTAATGTTTTATAATAAAGAGACTGCAGTAGGAGCATCCTTTGAGAGAAAACACTACTAATGGCATTAACTCGATAAATTCTCCACCACCAGTGTAGGAAGTGGACTCAGCTCCATAAAAATGGTGAAAGAACAAACGTTGCACTCAAATAATCTCTACATAATAATATATCATAGCCACAGTGACGATTATCCATAGTCGGGCCGTGAGCTTCTAAAATCAGTTTTTTTTTTTAAATTAGATCGTTTATTTGTTGGGCTCAGATGTGTGTAAAACGTTATGGAGCCGATATTCAACATTGTTGTTAACAAAATTTTATTTAGTTAAAGTGGAGTTGATGTTGTTTTGAGAAGGAAATAATTTCTCATCACCATGAGGCTCTAGGAGTAGACAGCATTTTTTTGCTAGAACAAAGTTGTGAAGAGAAAGTATTGATAGTTCCGTTAGCTCACGGCAGCCTGTGAAAATTGAATACAAGTAGTTTGAAATTGAGCGGAGGGCATTGTGAGGTAGTATTCCGAAACAGGAAACACAGACTTTTGCCAAGCATCCCCATGCGTGGTAGGTGTGATGACGAGGGCGATACATTGCTGATTCTCATCACTCCTTCTCAATGCTTGTCCCTTGGCACAGCTACCAGTCCAAATTGAGTTGCGAAGATGTGATGCTTGACACAACCCAAAGGCTTCGTACACTCAAAAAACACCTGCACCTTATATTTAAGTGCAATCACCTATTGATTTGGGCAAAGTGCAAAGTTATTGCTCTGTATTGGTGATGCACTTATTTTTTTATTAAATGTGGTCAAATACTATTCATGACCCATAGAGTAATTAACCATATGTGCAATAAATATATAGTCTTTAAGTGCAACAGCTGAATAGATATTCATTATAGTGTACTCCGAAAATTTGCATCGCCAGTTCCCGCGTAGGAGTGATAATCACCCCGGTTCCATTTCGTGGTTTGAACTGCAACTTATAAATCAACTCCACAGCCGCAATTCAAAACGCCAACGTTTTACCACTGCCAGTCTTGGCAGAACCAATCAAATCACGCCCCTCAAGCAGCGGCGGAATGGCTTTAGCTTGAATGTCGGTCATTTTTGTGAATCCCATTTCTGCGATCGCCTTCGACGTATTGTCCGACAACTTTCCACGAAGCGAATCGAATTCCTGATTAAGCAGTATTTCGTATGCCCTGCTGCTTCCAACTGGAGACGCCTCTTGTTCTTCAGCATCACTATCTTCCTCCATCGCTTTGCTTTGGCCGCTTCACAACTATAAAAACAAATCGATCAAAAATCCAGAATATTCATGCTTTTATAAATAACTTACCAGCTTCGGCTTCCTAGATCTTACGTTTTTTTTCCTTCTTGTCGACCTTGAAGGATTCAATCTCAAAATTCCTCCAAATCCTCAACGGATGCTGTAATTTTGTAAAAAAAAATCGAGGTAAACAAAACACGTTTCTCCTGGCAATCGAATACGGATTTCATCTCACCTTTCCCATTCTGAACAATAGCTTTTGATAGGCCTGTCGCTTTGTTTTTCTGCTGCTTGTTTTTCGCGCCCCGTTTTTTAATTCGTTTTAAGTGCGAAGATGGATAGAATAGGGCAAAGTGAAAACACATTTGAATGACATTTCTCTCTCCATTGAACATTATGTGCGGACCATATCAGTCTAATTGGAAACGAACCTGTGTATTAAAAGACGGGTATTAAAATTTATGTGCGGCAAATGAAAATCATACTGGCTCACACGATTTCAATTCGAAGCAAAAATTGACCAATTTAAGTGCCAATTTTAATAATAAAAATTATTGATTTATTTTCAGTGTAAGGACGTCCACCTTCATGTCCTCTGTTGGGCAGTACTTCAAAGCTACATCACCACGGTCACAAAGGTTCTTCACGAAGTTTCGCTTTGTCTCGATGTGTTTGAACCGTTTACTGGAACGCTCCGACCGAGCAAAACTGAGACAACCTTGATTTTCCTCATTAACCACAGTCGCAGCGGTCTGCGTCTCTCCGAGGTCACCAAGCAGTCGACGGATCCAAACAACCTCTTGGCACGTATCTGTTAAGGCAACGTACTCCACCTCAAGCGTTGACAGCGTTACACACTCCTGACGGCGGCTGGCCCACGAAATTGCTCCGCCCGAGTAGAATACTACGTAGCCCGTAGTCAACTTTCTTGACCCAGCGTCGTCTGCCCAATCGCTGTCCGAGAATGCCACAAGTTCACTGTTGTCACTGCCGAGACTCAGTCACCAGTCGCGCGTTCCTTTGAGATCGCGGATTACGCGTTTGGTTGCCGTCCAGTCCCGCTCTGAAGGAGCACTAAACTTGCGGCCAAGGATTGCAGCACTGGCCATGATGTCAGGATGGGCGCATATGGCAATATACATCAACGCACCCACCGCACTCCTATACTTGATGATGTCTTCTAACGGCTCACTGTTCACCTATTCACTAAGGAAACCCTTGTCCATTGGCGTTTTAGACACCTTCGCTTCACTGAGGCCCGCTTTTGCTACCAATCTGTAGTTTGTCAAGCACACACTATACATATTGTTCATTTTCTGCATTTCGAGACCCAGGAAGCATTTCACATTGCCAAGACACTCAATGTCAATGTTCTTTTTCAGCTGTTCGTGCACACAAGTAATCACTTTTTCGCTTTCACTTGCCACGAGAAAATCGTCTACGTAGACGATCATGTAGACTTTCTTCCCGTTCACTGTTCCCACGAAGAGACACGGATCAGCATCACTGGCGACGAACCCTATCTGCTTCAGCACCTTCGTCAGCTTGTCGTTCCAGCAGCGGGCTGACTACTTTAAACCGTAAATGCTCTTTTGTAGCCGGCAAACAACAACCTCCTCGCCTTGCGCCGTTTAGCCCTTGGGCTGCCTCATGTAAATTTCCTCGCTGATGTTGCCGTACAGATAGGCGGTACGGACGTCCAGATGCTTGAGTACTAGATTCTTTCTTCCAGCCAAGGTCAAGATGGTTCGTAGCGTGGCGTGTCGGGTCACGGGGGCATACACCTCATCAAAATCTACCCCAGGAGTCTGCGTGAACCCCTGCGCTACGACACGTGCTTTGTAGCGTACGATCTCGTTGGCTTCATTCCGCTTTCGTTTGAATACCCAGTGGCTACCGATCAGCTTCTTACCTTGTGGAAGAGGAACCAGCTCCCAGGTTCCATTCTTGTCATGTGAAGCCATATCGCTGTCCATTGCGGCCATTCAAGAGTCTCGTTCGGAACTGGACATCGCTTCTTGGCTTCCGGTTCTTACTCTGAGCTTTCCGGTTCTAGCCCTGCGACGCCGACGACGTAATCGGACAGGTACTTTGGAATCACACCACGCGTGCGGCGGCTTCACCGAACAGATACATCTTGATTCGGTTGACCATCTGCTTCTTGTTGATCCTCCTCCTGCTTCACAGCGAGCGGATCATCCGTGGGATCCTGATCATTCAAGTCAAAGTAGTCACTGTCTTCACCACGATCTTCGTCGTCTTCGTACTGCACTGGGAGTGCATCGTCTTCGTTACGCTGCGCTGGGTAAACATCATCAGCAGCTTGTTTTCCCGTGTCGTCCGCGAACAGCCAAAACATCTCATCTCCTCCAGGCATCTGGCTTGGACCCTGCTGCAGGCTCATCTGACTTTTTCGGTGCGTGGGTCAACAAAGCGATACGCCTTGTGTTCTTCGGAGTATCCGATGAAGCGAAGCTTGCGAGCTTTTCCGTCAAATTTCCCGCGTTTCACGTCTGGAACGTCCCAGGTTTGGTTTACGTCCGTACCATTTCTCGAAAGGAGTGGAATCAACGGAACGAGAGGGTAGTCTGTTTTGCACGAACGCGGCCGCCACAACTGCCTCCCCCAGTAGCGCTTGGGAAGGTTAGCATCCAGAAGCATGGTGCGCGCCATCTCCTGCAACGACTTATTTTTCCTTTCCGTAACTCCGTTTTGTTGCGGAGTGTAGGCAGTAGAGTATTGCGCTTTGATACCCTCTCCCATGAAAAATGCTCTCAGTTCCTGGTTACAGTACTCCCCGCCGCCGTCAGAGCAAATTTTCTTCGGTTTGCGGCCGAATAAATTATGGACAAAACGGGCATATTCTTTGATCTTACCTGATGCCTCCGATTTCTTAGCGAGCAGGTAGACGACCGTATAACGACTGAAGACGTCAATCATGGTCATTATGAACCTCTTACCACCTGGCGTCGTCGTCTTCATAGGCCCACATAGATCAGTGTGGACCAAATCTAACGTCTGCGTTGATTTTCGTTCTGCAACCTTCGGTATCGGGGTCCGAGCCAATTTGCCCTCGATGCATGGCTCGCAGGTGAGTCGAATGCCGCATTCAACGACCTTCATACCTTCACCTAGCTTATCATTGCAGATTCTGCTAATCACATCCCGGATGCCGGTGGCCGAACCGCCGATGCCACTGATGTTGGCACAATGGGTTATGTGCTTTTTCTTCCACCTTATTTAACACTTCACCGAGGCGCAACCGATACAAACTGCCCGAGCGATCAGCAAAAACGACGGCTTTTCCGGTTTTATCACAAATGTCACAACCGTTGGTACCGAAAACGGCCGAAAAACCTTTCGAAGCGAGCTTGTCTACGGATATCAGTCCGCTCGTTAACGACGGCACGAGCAAAACGTCCGAAAGTTTCACATTTACGACGTCACTACTTCCATGCACGCCGCGGAGTGTGCCGTATCCGCGACCTGTCGTCTTCACTACTTTTCCATCAGCTAAAACAACACTCGGCCCGTTTTTCTTCTCAAGTTCTCCGTGAAAAATCGTTCGTCATTTGTCATATGACAGCTAGCACCACTATCAATGTACTAAACATTGCTCTTCGGGTTGGTGGAAGCTATAAAGCACACATCACCACTGTCATCGTCGGCTTTTTTTTGCACTCAGTTTGACGTCGGACTTCTTCTTTTTCTCTTCGCCCTGATTTGCATTCTTCCACGCTCGGCAATCGCGCCGCAGATGACCGAGCTTTCCACAGTGGAAACACTTTTTCTCCACATTGTTCTTCTCGCGACTCTTTTTTGTGGCACTCTTCATTGCGGTTGCATCACCGCCGGCCATACCACTCACTCTTTCAGAACGCTCATTGCGGCGCTCATATTCTTCAATCACTTTCACCTTCACTGATTCCAGCGTCATACCTGCATTCAGCTGGCTCTGTAGCAAAGTCGCCAGCCCTTGGTACGACTCTGGCAAACTTCGGAAGGGCAACACAATCTTGAATGCCTCCGTAAGAGAGTGCCCCGCAGCGTCCAGCCTATCGTACACTTCTTCCAACTCGCAAATATGACACTCGACATCACCACCTTCGGAGAGGTCCATTCTCCACAACTTGTTCAACAGTGCCACAGTGCCAGTGATTGTCGATTTCTCGTGATACTTGCACACCTTGTCCCAGTACCCATTTGCCGAATCTTCACTTTCCACTAGGCTATATTGGCTTTCTTCAATACATAAGTTAATAGTTGACCGGGCCTTTTGATCAGCCTTTTTCCACCTGTCGTCTACTGGCTCAACAATCACATGCCAAACCTCATCGCACGTGAGCAACATTTCAATGCGAAATTTCCATGTGCTCCAATTCCGATTGTTCAATCTCTCAAATGCAAGCCCTTTGAAATCCGCCATTTTGTTCACTCACTTCCACGCAGTTTTGCCATTCGCGACGAACACAACGCGAACCGAAAATTTCTCAAAAATCTTCTTCGCACTTTCCGAAACGCAAAACTGGGCCCATAACATGTGGGAGAGTCGGATTTACCGCACAGGGGAATCTGCGTTGGTTTCGGATTACCGGAATAAAGAACGACCACGAAGTTTAGCGAAATAGAAAAGGGAAACTTGTATTCGGATCTGAATAGTTCAGGGTACAAAGTTGTACTGAAATGTATCTCTCTCTCTCTCTATCTCTCTCTCTCTCTATCTCTCTCTCTCTATCTCTCTCTCTCTTTCTGGTCACGCCGTCTCGGCGAAGGCGTGTAGCGGCCAACCCAATGGTAAAATGATGTGTAGAGTTACCTTGCTGGATGACGAGGGACGAGACATTGCTGATTCTCATCACCTTTCAGGAGCTAAGCAGCAGATGGGTGACCATAGCTTGCTGGGCAGGTACAAGGGAACGTCCATTAATTATGTCACGCAAAAAGTGACTTTTTACTACCATACATGAGCAGAAGAATTATACAGTTGAGCTAAATCCACTCGATACCCTCACAGGACCTTTTGTGTTACCGTTTTAATAGACACCGGCATCTGCTCCGTTGACGAAGTCAACCGAGGCGCACGCGATACGGCTTAGTGACC
This sequence comes from Aedes japonicus, assembly GCA_034211315.2. Taxonomy (NCBI): domain Eukaryota; kingdom Metazoa; phylum Arthropoda; class Insecta; order Diptera; family Culicidae; genus Aedes; species Aedes japonicus. Next base: position 471,279 of record JASCZW010000172.1, on the reverse strand, counting down.
CCAGTGGTCGCTAAGTCTAAAAGCAAAGGATATTCGCTTCCTCTGGCCGACAATTGTCAAGAAGCGATTTGTCTCAGGAGTCCTCCCTAACCGCAAAGGAGACTTCCCCTCTCGGTAGAGTCACTCCGGCCTTGCCTGGACTCTGCCGATTTCAGCCTATGAGGGACGACGCCTGGGAGGAAACAGTGATTTCACGCGCCAACGAATTCACTTCCTCACACCACCTATCAGCCAACTTTGACCCCAATCGCTAACTGAATCCGGATAGTTCGTGGATCAATAAGTCCGCCGTGCAGCAGCGAGCGCTCGCCCAACGTTGTGGAGGCAGTCCCAGATCATCATTTTCATTATCAACTCCAGTCATGACCGGTACGTTTGATGAACAATAAAACCACCTACTTTACACCACACCCACAATAATAACCATTTTCCACCAAACTAACCCACCCAATAGTTCTTTCAATAAAGACTCCATTTTGTATCATAGTTCTCATTTCTCAAAAAAATATATTCAGGTAACAGTATCCGCACAACTTGTTCGCGAAGCCCCTCCAGATTACCCAGTAGTAAGTCGATTTTGAGACACAGCTCGAGAGGTCTCTTGCTACTGAGCATTTACCGGGATTACAGACAGTAAAGTTACAATATGTTGCCGTTCCGACCAACAAACTTGCCGAACAATACGACGGATTTGTCCAGTTTATTTACGACCAAATACAGAGACGCTACGAAGCGGAGCCAAGTTACCTCTCCTAATATGCTAGTTAACCTATGAGTAAAAGCAAAGTAAAGCAACAACAAATAAACATACTCGTATCTATGTATTCAAATTTCTCCATACAAACTAGAAATCTAAAATTGAATAGAACTCTTCATTTCTTTGTTCTAATAACAAAGAGTTTGGTGGTTGGAAAAGGAATTGTCTTGAAATCACCATAAGACCACGTACACTTGTCTGGGGCGAGGAGGTGGCTAGGACCAAAGTCTCCACTCCTTAAAAAAATCACAAAAATGTATGTATGTATGTAAGGTAGCCACCATCCCTTCTAGGACCTTGTCATGTATGCAGCTCCACTTTATAGCAAGATCGAATTGAGCCACCGATATGAATTCACAATATCGCTGTATGAAGGGCCAAAAACGGATGGGTGGACCCGTAAGCAGAGACACTTACACGAAATCCACGGGAAATTAAGAATCTCCTTCCAACGATATGATCCAACAAATCAAATAACACAATTCGCAATACTCATTAAGCTTTCTACGGGATAGCTTGTTAAGAAGGGCGCGTCACTCATGCTGAAACTGTTGGAGTAGAATTCGCAACATCACAATCGAATCGGTAGGATAAGAAAATGATACTGTTAATTCCCTCCTAGACGCCGGTTGTCATACCACTCCATTGTCCAATTCCAGATTGAATGATACCCTGATGCTCCCTCCCTGCCCAATATATAATCATTGTCATGAAGTAATATATAAAATATAAGGAATATTAAACTGATAAAAAATATAGTGAATGATTATTATAATGATATTTAATATAGTAAGTAAATGTAAGAATGATAGTAACAATTACATTTGTAAACCTGAAAGTTAAGACAATATAGTAGCTATGGATAAAAAAATTGATTCAAACATATTTTACAATACCTGGAATATCCATGGATGATCTGAAATTATATAGCATATGAAGAATAGTTAACAAAAAATTTCTAAGTGCTGTTCCGTTTCCTTGAATGACAAAAACTTTTTGTAGTGAGTCTCACGGGTACTATAGCAATTTTTATCAAACGAATTTAAATGCAATAATATCATATCATTTAATATCATAACATAAAATAAAAATCTGACGTTATAATGTAAAATAAAAATACGAGCAAGCCAGTAAACTATAGTAGAATAACATAATAGCGTAAGAATAATATATATCTGTTATCCACTGGTTTGTAACTGAAAAAAAGAGATTAGATATGTTTTAATATACTAATGGTCTTGGAAAAGCTGAAAACCGCAAACAATTAGGAGAAATAAATGTAATAAAAGCATGAATAAGGGAAGGTCCATTAATTACGTCACGCAGTAAGGGGGGAGGGGGGGTTGGGAAAACGTGACGATCCATACAAAAAAATTTGAAGGTCCATACAAAAAACGTGACAAGGGGGGGGGGGGGTTAATGAAAAGTCATTTTTTTGCGTGACGTAATTAATGGACGTTCCCTAATGCCAAAAACGTAGATTAAGTAAAACCAGACAAAAAAAAAGTCCGATAACTCTTATTGGTCTGGATCTATAAACGATAATGGGAAACAGGAAAGCCAAGATTATAAATTAAATAGTTTTGGTGAATAAGGGAAATGCCTTTTTGAGTAGAATTTGTCGTATATAATGCTTCCAACATTTTTTTCCAGTGAAAATGGTATAGAATATAGATAAAATAGCGAAGGGATGTTATAGTATAAAATGATAATACCAATTTTAATTGTATTCACATATCTACAGATTGTGATCCTGCTGCAATTGTAGACGGGCCCGCTCATGCACTACTAACCTTAGATAAATTATCATAGCCATCGAAAAAACATAATATATTTAAAATTATTTTAAAATACTTAGGAGTTCCTTGAATGGCCTGAAATTACAAAAAATAGTATATCTACAATATCGATGTGCTGCTGCTATAGTGGAAAAAATAATTGATGTGATATAACCACAATGGAACTGACTCTTAGCTTCGGGTTCTGAAATCCCTACTGAGTCCTTGCGGCACGTCAAGCCGGCCAGTTCAGCGCAAGGGTTAAAAAAATCACAAAAATGTATGGAGAAAAGTCAACGAGAGAAGAGGGCGTCTGATACTTTGAAAATGAGTCTACGTGGTTTATGAACAGGTCCTAAGCAAGTGATATGACCACACCCAAGTTATATGAGCCTGGTGAATATATAAGTAAATAACTTTTGAATAACATAATAAAAACGATCTTACCTTATTTCGGAAAATGATCCTTGGAGTAATTTCTTTATTTATTCGTAACAAATTGTTGTACACGAGTTATTCTTCTCCAGCAGATGGAAGAATGGATAGGTGGCAGAGAGGAAGAACCAATAACTCGAAGTAATCTCGAGGTTAGTGGGAATAACAATTTTACACACTTAGAAAATTTTACAGTATTCGGTAATTTTTTACCGAACTTTCAACAGCTGAACGTTCGGTAATCCGATTTACCGGATTCCGGTGAAATTTTACAGTATTTAGGTAAAAAAATTACCGGAACTTGTCAAATTTTACCGAAATCCGTTATATAGGATTACCGAACTGTTCAGCTGTTGAAAGTTCGGTAAAAAATTACCGAATACTGTAAAAATTTCTAAGTGTGTACGAATTAGGAATAGGAGTAGGAAGTTTAGGTATGATTTCAAAACACATGAATTTTTAAGCCTCGGATTACGAAGTTTAACACAAGACCAAATAACATAACCTGTGTACTGGTAACTTTGCCCATATCAACAGTATTTGTAATAATTGCAATAACAAATTGGGCTGTTTGCTCATTAAATCTTCCGGTCCGCTTCCTAGCATCTTGCAATCAAGTACCTGGTGGTCACTCACCCACCGATTACCTGTCGATCTACCAAATATTTATAAACAGCTTAGAATTATTCAACCCACTATATCACAAAATATTGCGAGTAGTTGAACGGATTGGAGATAAGGATATTGGGTATAGGACCTCAGCCGGTTGGTTAAGAAGCGTAGGACTCAATAGAATCAATTTCAGTTACTACCCAAGTAACCACGAGGCTGTAATAGCATGCGTATTTAGGGCATATGCATTACGTCTAGTGCATCATTGAAGTTAGATTAAAGCTGAAAAGGGCCCCACTAAGATCGATCTAATGCTATATCTTTTGTAATGCCATAAGACATTGCTAAAGTAGCATTATTGCATTGGTAATGCATCACTACATTCTTAAGCTAATCTAACGGCACATTACTTGACAACTGTTGAATTGATGCGATCCCGCATAACCGATGTTGATTTTAGGTTGAATAAGTGCAATAATATAATGCTTGTGGTTACTTGGGTAATGCTATGATGGACCACCAATCGGAGTGGCGGCCCAACTTGTCTTATCGCTTTTTGAAGGATATCCACGCTAGTATATACTAGGATATACGCTAGTAAAACTATTACCTACACAGGCAGAGAAAGCATTCACCATTATTTAGGAGTTTACGGTGCAACTGGCGTTCGATGTTCTGTTGCTTGATGGAACGATCCCATGCTTTTGGCGGATAGCTACATACTTTCAGCTTGTCGTTAACCAACACGAACCATGTTGCTAACATTTTTCTAACTATCCCACATCCCAGTGATTTCTCGTGGATGTGCAGAAGATTTCTCGGCGTCCTTCAAAGCGAGTATCACGTCAATACGTTCCTTCCCATTTTCTTCTTGACCAGCATTCGGCCCCGGCCAGCGCCGGTATTGATCCATAATGGGTCACCAGTTCTTACACATTGAAGATTTATGTTAGTCCCAAACATCTGTTGGTTCTTTGCGTAAATTCAGCTGATCAGTAGCATCCATGGGCGGTCAATCATGTTCGTGCTCATGAAAAGTATTTGCAATAATATTTCAGATACAAAAGTATATTTGATATGGTGGAAACTACGCCGGCAAAAATAATTTCTTTACTTTACTTAGTTTCAATTTCATTAATTACAATTAAAAAATATGTAATTTAAAAACACTTATAAAATTTTCTGTGTATTCATCACATCTACCGTATTTTAATATAACAACAAAATACAAAATTCAATACAATCATAAAAAATAAAATTAATAACTCAGATAATAAGTTAAATTGCTTGTACTTACAATCCAACGCACCAGTCCGGTGTATTGCATCTCGGGTAGCCATAGAGATAAGCCGCTTGCTAATACCCCGATTTTTTTTTATGAATGGACTTTCTTCATACAAAGAGTGAAAAGATGAATGTTATAGATCTCCAAACTCAATTCACTTTCCACGCTTTTTTTGAATTCTTACAAAAATTTGCCATAATTCAAGGATAATGATGGTTCAATTTAAAATTTAACTCATCTTCAAACTGGTTTACTTAAACAATAACAACTCCATACAGCGTGCAAGCATGGATCGCATCTACCAAGTCGCTCGATGGACTCAATATAGCGTGTATGTAGCATATAAATAAAGTAGTAAACTTGACTTTCAAGAGATATTCTTCCATACGGACGGCGTAAAAAGTTACCGGCACGGCGTTTTCCAAAAAAGGAGAAACTTGTACGGTAGATCAAAAAACTGTAATTTCTGTTAAGGCCATCCGCATATTTCAGTAAGAAAAGGCAAAAGGCTGGTCCAACTTCCTGTGCCGACATAAACATCTTATGCTCGCTGTTCGTACGCGGAAGTAGCAAAAAAGCAACAATCATTAATCATGATTATTCTTGACGTTCGTTTATTTTTGTTTGAAGCTGTGGCGCCCCGCCAGTATCAATCAAAACTGTATTGCTGGAATAAACAACGTCGTATGGATAATTGTTCTAAGTGAATATTGAAAAAAGCTTTCGCGCGATGATTTATATAATAACGATATTGAATATGCATTCAACTATCGATCGGAACACGATTGCAGATTGAACAAATGTTAATCTAGTTTGAATATGATTTTCTTGTTGACAGTTAGTATAACCCTTGTAAGTACTTTTTATTGTATTTATCTAACTTAAATTTAGTATTGCTAACATCGTAACATTATAAGAGAATATTGATTAAATGGCTTTTCTTATCGATTATAATACCGTTATATTTATCGACCATGTTGTACTTCAGTAAGACAAGACACATTACGGTAATGTTGATGCTGTTTGCCAGTACGCGTGAGAGAGGGTTTTTTAGTTTTCAATAGTAATATTAAATTAAACCTGTTGAACAACTGAGAAACTTTAATAATTGCTGAATTTCCTCCATTCTGCGTTATAGTAAACTCTTCTTCGATACTGCTGTAGGCTCAGATATCGGTCTTGTACCCTATCTGAATCATTTGTTCATGTGAATCTGCTACAAGGTGTAGATTAGTTCCAATGGATATGTTGGTGTTGTATTTATGTATACTTAATGTTGAAGAGTGTCTTTTTTTATGTTCTTTTTTTTATGGAACATCTTAACGGAAGGTTTTTTAAGTGAATTGAATCATTTCCGTACAGTTTCGTTATAATTGTTTATTCCTTGTCAGATACGTATGCGTAAAGACTGTATTCAATGAAATTTGGACATACAAAATAGGTCACCAAAAATGTTCCTTGGGTCCGATTCTTTTCAAACTTTCTGGAAATAAAGTACTACTAAATGGTTAAGTTTTCATTGGTTTATTGAACCTCTTCTCTCAACCCAAATGCCCGCACCTTTGCCTTGGCCCCTTTCATCAAATTTTGGGCAATGATAGGACCGACTTGCTTACTTACATTTAGCCACACTTTCTTTAGTTCAAGTTCATTTTCTATCAGTTTTGGAGTTTTAACGAACTTTGCCTTCATGATTGCCCAAAATTTTTCAATTGGGCGAAGTTCCGGAGTGTTTGGGGAGGGTTGACGTCTTTTGGTACAAAAACTATATTATTATCTTTGTACCAGTCTAAGACGGGCCGGGCATAGTGGCAAGATGCCAAATCCGGCCAAAACAGTGTCGGGCCATCGTGAGATCTCAAGAAGGGCAGAAGACGCTTTTGGAGGCATTGGTCCTTGTAGATTTGTTTGTTGACGGTCCCAGAGGTGATGAAGGGCTGACTCATCTTGCCACATCCGCAGATCGCTTGCCAGACAAGGAATTTTTTGACGAATTTCGACAGTTTCTTTTTCCCTACACTCTCTGGAACGGCCAACTTAGAGGTGGTGACGTAGTGTTCCTTGCCTGGCATTGGTTTGGTGTCGGCTTTAATGTAGGTCTCATCGTTCATCACAATGCAGAACGGTTTTGTGAACCACTCCCTGTACAGTTTTCTTGCACGAGTTTTGGCCACCGAGTGTTGTTTATCGCTCCGGTTCGGTGCCTTCTGGACCTTGTATTTACACATGTAATCCAGAACGTTTCATTGTTTCCTGCACAAAACAAACTGAAACTTTCGCCTTTTTCGCAACATCCCTGATCGAAATGTTGGGATAACGCTTAAATTGGTTCAATACCATCCTGGCTTTCTCCGGATTTGTTGGGCCACGTTTTTTGCCACTACCATTTTTCCGCTTGGTTGTTTTACGGTCCTTGAACGTTTTGATCACATGAGATACGATTGAATGAGCGATTCCGAGCTGTTTTCCGATCTATCGATGAGAAGCGTTTGGGTTTTCGAAGTGAGTGCCCAAAATTTGTTGGCGCACTATTTCTTCATTCGAAGCCATCACTGAAATCACTCGACCGATTTTCACGAAACTCATTACACAATTGACACAACACAATGAAATACATTCAGTTAAAATTTCAATAATTTTTACCCACACGCTAAAAAGTTACGAACAATTGCGTGTGCCCAAATTTCATCGAATAAAGTCTTTATTACGTCATCCGCCTACAACTAATATGTACTGTACATACACCTTAACCTCAAACTAATATGGAACATTAGAGCCTACCTTAAAATGAAATTTCGACCAACAAGGAACGATTTGTGATTGTTCCTGCTTCTAAATACTACACACTTAGATTTTTTTACAAAAATCTGAAAAGTTTTACCGAATTCTCAACAGCTCAACAACGTTCGGTAATCCTATTTTACGGATTTCGGTAAAATTTTACCGAAATCCGGTAATTTGTTTTACAGATATCTGTAAAATTTCGCCAAAATCCGTCAAATCGGATTACCGAACGTTCAGCTGTTGAGAATTCGGTAAAACTTTTCGAAAACTTTACAGATTTCTGTAAAAATATCTAAGTGTGTAGATGAAGGTCTAGGCTCCTCAACTTGCGAAATTTTGATCAAGGAAATTAATAATATTATATTCCAGTACTTTTAACATTCGAAATTTTAGTTAAGGACCCATCTTATCATAGTTGTAGGTACCCAAGTAACACCAAAAACATCTTTTTGGTCAGTTATCTTGAAATTATGTTATAAAGGAGTATTAAGAATGAAGTGAAGAACATTTTTTGTCATATACAAGCCGAGACGATGTTATCGCAAAACATTTACCTATCATAATTCACACATGTATTTTTCTAGAACATATGACTTAGTTTTAGACTCAAATATGACCAAAACAGCGCAATTAACCGATCTTTTTATACCATTTTTTAGGTCGCATAAGAAGTTTTAAAGATGCACTGAATAACATGCTTTTGACAAGCCGATGGCTTATCTAGGTAGTTTATATATTATAATCAAGTTATTAAAAAGTAAAACTAAATGCAGAAAATTGTGAACACAACAATTCAATCCAACAAGTGTCCAACTAGCGGATATTAACACCGATCGAATTTGACAGTAATGTATGTTATGAATATGATGAATATGTTTATGAACTCCCATTACTTTTTATAAATTTTTCATGTCGATTAAAAAGTAGACCTAGCCCATTTGCAAGATATCTTTTTATGAAACGGTTACAGAATTGGTCTAACTACAAGAAAAAAAACAAATAAATTTTGCAGAACTATAGCATACAATAAGAATCACCATCAACAGTTGATTCATTGTGACGGATCACTAGAAACGTCTTTTTTTCAAAAATTTCTGGAGCCAATTGACATTTCACTAAGACGATGCTCTAATATAGTTATTATGATGTTATAATAACTAACTCAAACAATTGGCAATGGACTATCATGAGTATGATATTAGACTGCCCTTGAGATATATTATTTTGGCCTACAGAAGTCTAGTTTATAAGTAGGTGGATGCGATCTACCTTAATTCTAAGGTATATGAACTTGAGTAAAAGGGTTTTCATCATTGAATGGCTGATAAATAAGTGTGAAAACCATTATAGTGTTTTAAAGCAGTTTTATTGAAGTTTTGTGTTCGGTGGAGCGGTTATAGTTTACTGCATTTTATAATATATAAATCCAATTGGACGAAGTTCCATCCATAAATAGGTTCAATTTGGTATTTATAGACCGGCATTACATCCATATCCCTCAAAAATTTCTGACTTTACAAAATGAGTTATGTAACTGCGCATGATACATACAGGGTGCGGCAGAAAATAATGCGAAAATTTATTCTATTTCTTTCAAATCCCATTTTCAACTAATTTAAGCAATAATATCAACATTTTCGAGTGCAGTTATCTTTATAAAGTCCTTTTAAACAAATTTATTCAATGTGTTCTCCACTTTTATTAATAACATTCTCGAGCCAACAACGGAAGCCAGAGCATGCCTTTCGGACGTAGTCCACCGACATTGACTGCCATGTGCGTGTTATGGTTGACTTCAGGGTTTTCACACTAGGGTTTGATGTGTTGCTCGCTCGTGCTTCAACATCTTCCCAAATCGAATAATCCAACGGATTAAGATCTGGACTGCTAGGAGGCCACAAATACTTCGGTCAAAACTTCATGTTATCGTTCAACCATTGTTGGGTTCGAATGGACGTGTGCCACGGCGCTCCATCCTGCTGTAGGACAACGTTTTGGTCCTCGGAGAAGTTGACCTTCACCCAGGGAAGCACTTGGTCCTTTAAAATACCGATATACACTTCGGTATTGATTATAACTCCAGCATCAATGAAAACAGGTGGCATTTTCAAACCGTTGGACGCCACCAAGCCAAACATAATGCACCAGCCGGATGTTTGGTTTGAAATTTGAATTTCACTTTTTCCGGAACGTTCTCCATTTTCTGCGGTGAAAGTAACTGTTTCGTGCGGCTGTTGGTCACAGCATTGATGCTGAAAAGCGTCGGAGAAAAGGATTATCATTTTTTCTTTCTTCAACAAGGAAAGCCTTCTCTTGGAACGAGTCACTCGTAGTTCCTTGTCCAGGTCCGTAATCAAGTGCCGTTTCACTCTGGCTCTGGAAAATACATGCAGGTCTTCTTTGATGCTTCTCCGCATGGATTCCTCCGAAATATTGGCTTTCTTTGCAAGTTTCCTTATGGAACGCACCGGGTTGCGAGTAATTTTTGCACGAACCGATTTGATCACGTTCGGCGTGCGTGCGAAGCGCGGACGTCCGCTTCCCGGCTTCCGCAGCTTAGGACCATCCTGCAGGGAATTCTTCACGCGGTAAACTGTTGCCAAATGGCATCCTACCACCTTGGCAATCTCTTTCGGCTTCTTGTGGGCGAGCAACAAACTGGTGATCACTTCTTTCGCGAATATTTTGACGAATTTGCAATAAAACAAATAGAATGTTTGGACGCAGCACATAAACAAATACACTTTCGACAGAAATTAGTCACTAGCTACATGAATTTACCCAATACTCAAGTTTGAACATTTTCGCATTATTTTCTGCCGCACCCTGTACTACCAAACATATTAAACAGGAAAAATATTTCGTGAGTTATAATAAAAATGTAATCGATCGTCCCTTGCGCTGAACTGGCCGGCTTAACTGTAGACATCTAAATACAATTAAAATTGTTATTATCATTTTAAATTGTAACATCCCTTCACACTCAGATTATTTTACAGAAATCGGTACATTTTTACCGAATTTTCAACAGCTGAACGTTCGGTAATCTAATTTTGCGGATTTCGGTAATAATTTACCGAAATCCTGTAATTTTTTTTACAGATAACTGTAAAATTTTACCGAAATCCGTTAAATCGCATTACTGAACGTTCAGCTGTTGAGAATTCGGTAAAACTTTACAGATTTCGGTGAAAAATCTAAGTGTGTTTACTATATTATCAATGCTTAGGCTTGTTCGTGACAAAATTTGGACATTTTTTTCTTACAGAGATTGAAGTCTTCGGATTTTTGTCACCGTTCGTCCGTTCCCAGGTCCATCTGGGGTTGGCATTTGCCGGGTTCCGTCCATCATCCGTTATTATGTCAAAGTTCGTTGAGTAAATATAAATACATTGCAGGTTGCCGGTGTCATTTTGGTAGACCGATACCGTATTGATCTCGTAGGTTTTAAAACGCCGGGCAGTTTATAACGAGATGCTCAACTGACATCTTGGTTGAACACGCTATGCATTGTTTGTGGAATCCATCACGGGGTCCAAGATCGGGTGAGAATTTGGTGTAGCCGCAACGTAGTCTGGAAAGCACCCTCTGGTTCTTACAGTTTTTATTGTCAGGACCAGCGGTGAGTTTCAAATTTTAGTTTGCGTAGTAAAGCGTCTCTGGTGCTAATCCATTCAATGCTCCATGCCAAAGTTATGAGCGTTTTTATGTCCACCACGAGTATTTTCGGGTCCACTAGGTCCACTTCTTGATCTACCTAACGCTGCGAGGCTTGTCCGCTGCCTCGTTTCCGCTGATGCCACAGTGACTGGGAACCCAAACATAAACGGTGTAATTATTCGAGGCCATTAGAATTGCTTGCATCAGAGGGTGCCAATTCTTCAGACTCTCAAGAGCCTTCAGCGACTGGCCGAGTCCGTAACGATGGCTTTGTAGGTGGAGCTGGACGTTGTGACGACCGATATAATCACAGCTCTACCGTATACGCCGAAACCGACTTAACTGGCAGTTTTCAAGCCGTCGGTATAGATGAGTTCGTATCCATTGAGATTTGTCCTAATAAGTTCGTTAAAGCGTGGGATTATGGTGCAGGGGTTTAGATTATCTTTGGTTGGATTGTTTAGGATCCATATAATCCTGGTTGACACGCTTCGTCTCCGACCCAGTGGATCCTGTACACTGGAGAGAGGATTTGGTGGGCAAGTTCTAGGTGGAGCTTGTTTGCCTCTTTTAGGAGGAACACTCCTTCATCGTCCCCGGTCGTCTTTTCTAGAAAAGTAGCGGCTTTGCAGCATACGGCTATTGCGAAAATGTGAAAATGGGAAGGATTCTTGGGTGCAGAGGAGAAGGCCAGACACACTGCAAACACACAAATGCACCGGTTAAAAGTTGGCTAAAGTTTGTCAACTACCTTTTTGAAACTCCTACACGACTATAACACCGTAGAGCAATTTGCTGCAAATCAAAGCCTTCCTGGTCCACAGACATAATTGTAGAAGCTGCAACGGAAGTCTTTCGATGAGTGGATGAGCAGTTAAGTTACGGATAAATATTCTACTTTAGCTTACTCGCTGCTTGCTCGTCTTATTACTTTACATTATAACGTTAGTTTATTATTTTATGTTATAATATTAAATGATTTGATATCATCGCATGTTTTCAATGATTTGATATTATTGCATTTAAATTCATTTAATTAAAATCACTAAAGTATTGTGAGACTCACTACAAACATGTATTGTGATGCAAGAAAACGGAACAGCACTATGAAATTTAAGGCTTACTGTTCTTTATATGCTGTATAATTTCAGATCCATGGATATAAAAAAAATCTTATCTTATCATTTTGTAAAAAAAACACCATTTCGAGATATTTGCGTTTGGGGCCCGGACGAGGCATACGGCTAGAAGCGCTGTAACTTTCTTTCTACTGCTCAAATCTCTATGAAAATTTGGAAAAATGATTTCAAAGAGTTGTTCTTCAAGATAGAGCAATAATTTTATTTTCTATTTTTTTATAATGAAAAAGGTATTTAACCCCTTAAATGAAACCGCATGCAGTACAAGGCCCAGTAGGAAACAAGAGTTATGAGAGAATTATTTTTTTATTTGGATTTATTAAGTTTTTGGGCAAATATCATTCTTTTAGGAAATTTATTTCGCCTTATTGCTAGCTCAAATTTTCTTTTCCATTTTGCTCGGCTGCCAGATGATCAACTTTCTTTCATTATATCACGTTGGAAATTTTCAATCATTTAACACCGCAGAGGCAAATAGCTGTTTTTTATAAGTACATTATTAAATATTTCATTACAACATCGTATTGCTTTGAAGCTGTAAAGGCACAGCTTACGACTAAGCTAAGGGAGGACACATACTTTATTAATTTCGATTGTTTCACATTCTTCACTTATGGCCTACAATATTTTGGACGCTTTTCAAAGTACTAGATCTCTACAAAATATAAATCCAGGTTAACTCCGTTTATGATAAGGCAAAACGAATGGGATATGATAAGTTTAATTTAAAAAAATAAAATCCATGCAGATTAAAGATGACCAGCATTTGAATCCAACCAAAATATTTATCAAATAGATTATATTCAGTTTGAGTTCCTATATCTAACGCCACTCTATCCCATTTATAAATGTCTTATTATATTTTATATCTGATCATATCCTCAAACAGGACAAAGATTTAACAAAATCGGTCTGCAATGACAATAAACACAACTACACTACTATAGCGCCCTGTAACGGCTTTGATTCTTCGTTTTTCTCTTCTTTAACTTTGAAACAGTATAATTTGCGATGGATAGATTTCGATAAACAAGAAAAGGTATCAAGCGATCTGACACCATGCGCAAATATGTAGGCATGACGTGTAGATACTGACTCATTCACTATGCTCGGCACAGCTGAAAACCATCCGTGGGGTTAACTAGGAACAAGTTCGTCCACCGCCATGCAAAGCGACGCACCTCTTCTAGTGTTGTAGTTACCCCCCTATGTACAGCCGTGCTGACCAGCTAGTTCTGCGTGTCGCTATATAAATAATCGTAAAATCTTGAAATTACCTTATACGGCCACTCAAAAGGGTTTCGTCATTGACATTGAAGTGAATGATCCACTACGCTTCCAGATCGTGCTCGAATATATGTATTGAACGACAGTAAAGTCAATGTCCACCGTAAGAGGAAGTAATATTATTATATTCCTCGTCGCAAAGAAGCTATTTCACTATTTTACAAATGCATCCTATCACTATGCCCATATTAGTTGATTTAAGCATATGTACATCAGCACCCGTTGGATATAATGAAACGAAACTTATCTTTCGAGTGACAAATGGTCATTCAGCCGATGCCATTATTATACCCATTTACAACAGGGGGTAGTTTTCTTTGGTGCCATATGAAGAGTTCCGCTATCCAACTAAGGTCATCCAAGCAGACACTCTGAGCCAGAAGTCACGCTTTATGCGAATCGAGATGAGATGATACATTCGATAGTACCATGTTGTTTCATCGAACAAGGTAAGGAGAGGTCAATGAACATAGCTTGTTTATCCGCGACTTATAACGGCGAGCATTACTAAAAAACTATAAATGATAATTTATAACATTACAGGTTGGACTCGATTATAGGTAATTGACTTTTGACACTTCAGTCTCCGACTTCGAATAAACTACCATGCAAGGACGTAAGCTCTTCGGGAAAAGGAATCAATTCTTTTGGTCATATTGGATTGAACGATTGTGTAGATCTGTGCGAGCAATTGGTGATAGAGGACAATTACCGATAATTTTTTCCATAAAAATGGTACAAATTTTTGCATCAATCTGCGAAACTTATTTCAAACCGGATCCTGCAGTTTGACGCATAATGGGTGCAGTAGGTAAAAAAGTTTATCCACCCCATATAATTGCGTTTTAGTACAGATTTTTGGTGTACTTCCATTATTTTTTTATCATCTATTATTTGCGTAACGTTTACGCAATCAATTCGCAATCAATTCCCATGCTTGTTTGTCGGATACCAGGTTGAAATTCAGAGTGGTTTCTACACAGATATACTATCAGAAGAAACAAAATTAAGCTAATTGAAATTTAGCGTGTATGTCCAACAACCCGTGCTTTTATCAATTGTAAACATATACAATACTGTTTCATTATAGTTAATTATTCTCTTGAATAGCTCGTTTTTGCGTTCGCGTGATTTGTCAGTTTTCTTATGTGTTTTCTGTTAAACTGAAATCCAAACGCATCATTAGCCCATTTTATAAGTACCAGAGGCCATTTCTAGACAAAATAGTCAATAGGTCGAAAGTAACATTTGTAAACAATGACCTCTTGCGTATTTTTCTGGGATCTGCTTGCTCCCACAACCAAAATAGCACCAGAAACAGATAGAAGGAGTTATTACCTTCCCATCGGTAGTAGATATAGATGTAAGCAACCTGGCATTTCCAGGAAATTTACGTTTTAAGTCATTGTTTACAATTGTTAATTTCGACCTTTTGCGATTGTCTAGATTTGATGTTGCTTTTCACAGCAGTTAGGGCATCTTCAACGGTAGTACTAATCGTGATTTGGATTTTTTAGACCAAACGCAATTTCGGATTATTATAAATCTGGTGTATAATTTGATCTATGCTAGCAGCAATTTGGAACAAGAAAAATATCGTTCCAAAACACTACACGCTACCTAATAATGGCAATTAATGAGTAAAATTTCAGCTTTTACTGAACAAAAACTCAACTTTATTAAGTATATTCAAGCTACCGTGTTGTTTACTTACGCAAACCCTTGTGCAAACCAACTTTTTCTCAGCTAGTTGTTTTGTTTTCGATTTATGTCGTTTTATTCTGTTTTATTTCGTTTTATCTATTACATATCAGAAAAAAAGGAAAGTCTATTAACAGTTAAGCAACCTGTGACCTGTGAGACTGAAAAACAAATGAATAGGATGTCGCAGGATGTCTGATACGAAATAAGGATAAAACAAGTCTGAGAAGAAGGACGAGCAGTTCTTGTCTGACAGTGTCCAAGGACTCTATCAGAGGAATTGCCCAGCATAGGAGCGAGTTTTGGAATGCCATACAGCACCACGCTCAGACATCTGTCCCATCCTTCGCCGGTCGGCCAACTGATGGGGAATTCGTCGACAGTTTGGGACGTAGAGTCACCAAATGGCGAAATATGTAGGGTGTATGGCTTCCGTGACCCGAGTAAACAAGAGCGACACTGCAAGGGAGGACGGTTACCAGGAAGCCAGGAAGTTAAAGTAGTCCTGAAACAGCTTCTGACGACAGTAACGAAAATCACGGTCGACGTTGGGGCGTCTTCTAGGTCGTGACCCTCTCCGTTCCGACTCTTATATCTCCGCTGCCAAATTACAAATCAGCATTATCTAATGTCATTTAAATGAAATGCATGCGTACACACACTCACCTTCATCCGAACGAAAGGGCAAGTATTCCTCGTGGTCTGCTAACTACTAGCAGTAAAAATTAATTGGTCAGACCAATCCAAAAACTTTGCGACAAATCTGCGATCTCTGAAAAAAAAACTTCTGAACTTGGAAGTTGAATAATTGACAGGATTGTTGTTTGGACAGGATTGACAGAAGTTGTTTCAAAAATGAATCACCGCCCTTAGGTAGTTATTTGATGTCGAATTTCAGTCATGGGTGTAATACACAGCTGCTCAGAAACGTCTCGGAAAGATCTATAGATAGTAAATAATGTTGTGAAAAGTACATAAAATATCGGTGCAAACAGATCTGATAATTTGAGTGCGCGTGCCTTAAATGTCACTAATTTCCAATAATAAAAGTCGGAGTGGAGATGGATTTTTTTTTGTGATCCTAAAACGCTGGTCAGACGGAGCAGTTAGAATATGTTATAAACCTATCTTGATGACATTTCTTTGCTTATTTTTCTTCCTTGATTATCGAGGTTTTCAGCCCTGAACTGGTTCATCTCCCAACGTAGTCACTCAAATACCTTTTGGATATTTTTGTAACTTGTCCGGGGTTGAGATTAGAACTTATGACTTTGGCGTGAGAGGTATGGATGTAAACCAATACGCTAGGATCGCCCCCAGTTCTTTGTTGTTGATTGTTATTACTTGTTATAACTGATCAAATGTGACGTGATAATTCGAAAATCCTAAATGGCTGATTACGTTCTGCTTTCCCCACTTTCACGTTTACCAGCATCAATATAATCAAGTGCTTTGAATGTATCAATTATTATTTCTAAGGTGTGCCATCTACGAATTTTAGAATTACTTTTGATTGCCAATAATTCGGTGACCTGACCAAGGCCCTGTACACTATACAGTTAAAGCATGTAGGTATTAATAATAATCAACAAGGCACACGTCTTCAAGATAGGCTTATAACTGTACGATTTCAGATTTTATTTAACCAGCTGGTAAGTGAATTTGTATCTAGATGAAATATTTATCAGATAAATTGCGATGGTTTCTTCAATCGAGAATCGGCACAAAGCACTGATGAAGTCAGCATATCAAAGGCGAAATAACACAATTCATTCTCAAACTTTTTATAAATGCTTAGTGATAGGAAACTAAACTGTTTGACAAAGTAGCACCAGTTTTAGTTCCTAAGAGCTAAAAAAGCATTTTACGAATGTTTCGACTCACTTTGATTGATTTCTCACTTCCTCATGTACCTAATGGTTCTTCTACAAGAAGTATGGTGAGCAGGAATCCAATGGGATCAAGAAATCGGTTATACATTGTGCGAAAAGTTGGTCAATTGTTGCCTCAAATAGAATGCATCCAAATAACATGATATTTCCGGTCAACACTGATTCCCACCGACTGTGAAACACAAGTGCAATTGGTCATATAGTACTAGCAATAATTGCATCGTTTTTTAATCAGTCTATTTAAAGAACGTGAATCTACATATAAATGTGAAATGCCATCATCTAGGCTTTTAGCTGCAATGAATAACACGATCATTAGAAAACAGACTAATATTTCAGAATCGTAACATTCGACACATGTAATTAATGTATAGAATAAATAAAGTAAGCCCCAATACACTCCCTTGTGATTCGTTGGATTCTATCATGAAAATTAAATCATCATGTTTTGCAATTACTAAGGTTTAGCAGAGATTTCACATTTTTTGATGACCTTTTGTTGTTGTTTTAGTGCAGATTGATTTACATCTGAATATATGCACAACGAGTTTGTTTAATAGAGTGGGCATATTTGTTTCACGCTTCTTGATACTTATTCGAAAAAAAATTACAATTTTTGTACAGTTTATCTCTTTACATTGAAGACGTAATACCAGTAATGATCCTACCAGCTATGGGATATTTTTAATAAAACATATTATAATTTTTTAGTACACGTTTTAAAAACGTCTGTTAAAATAGAAAAAATCAAACTTCTTTTGATAAGCCCCGAAATAATTATAATTGTTTCATGATCGATTACTTTAAAATCAGAGTATATAACAACCCTAACAGAATCAAAAGATGAGTAAACGTGTTCGAGAAAAATGGCACGCACAAAACTGTTCACCGAAATTCAGCCTCTGTGTGGATTCATTTGCAACTTGTAAGCAACGATTTGTGTGATTTATTTCACGCGATTCTTTATCTTTTCTCTTGACTTCAGCAATTGTGTTTTGTACAACAGCTTATTCTTATCTGTTTGAGCAATTTTAATTCAGACTTTCAATTTTGAGCTAAGCTATTAGCTTCGTACCACTACAACACGTAGCACGGAAATAAAAGGATAGTATAACTATAACACAATGGTAGGGAATTTATTAGACTGAGGGGAAGGGGGTGATGACATTACACTCTTAGATCAGAACAAACAAATGAATTCGTAAATTGCTTTCATGCAGGGAAGATCACGCATTCCCACAACATCTCTTACCTCTCAGAAAGGTTGTCTACCCCGGGCCACTAGGCTATCCAATAGTCGTCAATAGTGCAATAGACATCAATCTCTATGGTTCTGCAAGAATTGCAAGAGTTGCTTTTGAAATACATAAGCAAGAAACTCTTGCTTATATATTTCACCATTTTTAGTTCCAGAAGTGATGAACGAAGCGCCGACGAATTTCGCCGCAACAACAAATTGCTTGTCAGATTATGAATTTATTGGTAATCTTTGATATTTTCTTCTTCTGAACATGCTCTGGACCGTCAAGCATGGATTTCACAATAAAATATCTACTTGCGAAATCGCGGATCGTCATGTTTAGCTGGCGCTTGGGGATTGCTACGACGTTTTTATCCATCTTTGAATCAATCGGGCCAATTATGACAATACTCCCTTCCTTCCATTTGCAGTTAAACGCTCCTCAAAAGTTTCTACCACACGGAACTCGGTTCTATTATCGATACCAAGCTTAGTGATTCGTCTATGGTCTGCATTTGGATGGGCAGTATGAGTGTACAGATTTTTTTCATGCAGGAATTGAACCTCCGAAGCCATGTGCGTACATTCTTCACGAATGGTTATAAAATGGACAGACACATTATACTTATTGAACCAGATGTGCTAAATTTTTTATACATTTCATGGTCATCTAAAGGTGAAAAAGATACAGACTATTCTCCCTTTGGTATTTTCAGCTCCGAAGATAGTTACACCAATCTGTCAGTACGTCACTACGTTCTCTCGTCGATTTTATTTAATCGCACTTCAAAATGTTTAGGAAATATTTTCGAATATAAATGATAAATAAAGGCAAAAATTTAAACATCCACATTTGACGAACTTACCGAAAAGTTGCCATCTTTTGCCATCGGGCAATTTGCTGGATTCATGTCTTACGGCACGAAACAGATATTTTGGCTTTTGTAGCACCCTAGTAATGCCAAACATGATGCCAAATCAGGCAAAATATAACTAGACTATAATGCTACTTGATCATTGGCATTAAACGCTTCTGGAGACATTCTTTGATGTACTTATGGGTGTTCATTGTCTCCGATGTTTCGTACGGGCTAGATATTTTGCCACATTTGCACCATCACCTTCTTGTCATTTTTTCTGTGAAAATGGCCTTCTCCTTGTTCTTCCCTACAATGAAGTATGGTGGTCCGGGAAGGGTTTCATAATCCTGTGACATTGGATTGGACGTTTCATCATCCTTGATTATACACCCAGAATTTCTACACAAAATTGTATCATATACTAAATTCCGGGCTCTCGGTTTCACAGACGCCATCTATTTCGCTATTTCACCACATCTCGAATGGAAGCCGATGCTCCAAAGCAAGACCACGCATTTTGAAAGTCAACCAGAAATTAAGTTTTTTTATGCTAAGACGTACAGAATTCTTTAAACAGAAGGACACAGCCAAAATAGTCTGAAAATTTTCATTTAATGCAAAACAAACGTTAAAATAAGGTGTGCTTATAATTTCTGGAACAGTCTTTATACTAACTCATGTAAAAATAATACATAAGCCTTTGCCATAAGCTTTAAATCAAGCAAGTGGAAATTTTTGAATTTGTATAGATGGAAACGTTTAAATTTGTATTGAATGTTAATTGTAAATACTGGTTATCAGCTTATATTTTGTCATGATTTCTTGTTAAGCCATGAAAGCGGTTAATCAAGTATGTTTGTTTATTTATATGCATATTTATTGCTTGGATTTGTTTGTTGAGAAGTTATGCAGAAACTCATCACAAGCCCCAACTTATCTATACTAAAGGAAAAATTAATAGTGATTTTTAAAAATAACTGTACATGGAAACAAAAACGTTCACGAAAATGAAAACGGACCGTGAACTAGTTCACGTTTTCATGATGTTTACCCAAAAACGTGAACTTGTTCCCGATTACGTGATTCAGTTTACATTGTATTTTTGCTTGTTCTCGAATTCATGACTGCAGTTGACGGATCTGGGCAAGGATTTTTTTCCGTGTAGTTCATATTTTAAGGACAAATTTGCAATGTTCCTAGTTATTGTATTGTTTTGTATTTGTTAGATAATATAGTGATTGATTTGCATTGTTTTTTCAAACAGATTCTCTTATAAAAAATTTAAGCAATCAAATGTGATTTTTAGATAGTTGTACGGTTTCTGTTTATTCAAGTAGTTTGTAGAATGGAAACAACTTTTCTACACACGGCAGACGCTCCCAAGTCTTTGGAAGAAACCCTTAAGACGATTGTTTTCAATGAGAAATCCAAAGAATGAGACGAAGTTGCATCCATCAAATGACCCAATATGGAGCCATAAGATCAACAAATAATACAAATACAAATACCAATACAAAACATTACATCCATATCTCTCGAAATTTTTCTGTTCAAAATAGTAACACCGTATTATTTTTTTGTGCACGCATATATTTTTATAGATTTGCACCATTGGTTCTGGTGCCACATTTAAATTTGAGTTCCCATCTTTTAAAACTAATTGCATTGAATTTGTATTGTTCGAAGGCATTCTGAAGAAAAGAACGACCGTGCAAAAAAAAATCAAAAGTCGGGTGTTCCATGGAAAATGTAATCGACCTAAGCCTAATAGGCTGAGTCATGAAACAGAAACCCTATGCAAATTTGTGAAGGGGTTAGATTTTTTTTCATTTTCAAACTATTCATTAAAACAATATGCATTCCACCACCAGACGTCATTGTGATGCAATCCAGAGTTGAATAGAATAACAGAAAGAACTGGAAAAAAGCTACCGGGACAATGTACATCTTTACAGAAAATCCCGGAGGCATGCAACCGGGACAAGGAACATCTTTCGAACGCTGGTAGCTATATCGGTAACGGATTCGAGCAACATGCAATTGAGAAAGCTCAATGCATGGAATCTTTTTTCACGTAAGAGGAAAATGAGTGGGAAATAGTGACGTTACAATACCGTTAAAATGTTTAAAACTGGGTTACTTCCAAAAACCACGTGAACATTTGGCGAGAAAGAACTCCGTTATAGAACAACGTGCAAAGCGTACGTGTATTACACTTAACTGTTGGTTTGGCTCTATGAATCAATTTGTTTGTCAGTTTTCTTTTTACAACTATCAACAGCACGGCATCACTCTTCCACAGGTACAACGTAACCTGAATAAAAAAGGTTCTAGATTAATAACATCAATTCTTTTTATAATATCATGTTTGGTTTTTGTTGATTACCTTTTTATCTCGACCAATTTAATCAAAAGAGCAGCAGAGAAGTTTTTTGGATAGCGGCTTTAAACGTATTTAATCTGCTGATCTGCTGATGATAAACAATTCCTGTTAGTTACGTTGGTAAATTCTTACTGCTATAGGTAATAACTTCCACTCTAACACACTTTTGGTAGTGTTTTTTTTGTACATTAATTTACGTATTCTCAAATGCAACCCTATACACGTTACCCACAGCTGTGCAGAACCCGTTTATGAACGATGCAATGCGTAATGATGAACAAATGAAACAAGTTTACGAACTGTCTACCGAAACAACCTTCATGAAACGTTTAGTTTTGTAGAATATGTTGGTAAAACATATGATTTCATCTGTGAGCACGAATTTGCCAAAAACTCAGGCGAGCAGTGCAATTACCTTGCCGGAGATGAACATGGGTCAAACAATAATAACACAGCCATGTCGATATCTCGCAACGATATGAATGAATCCACGAGAGACCAGAATTCAGCTACCCGCAAAATACATTGCACGAACGAACGTGAAAGATGCTGTAAATAGGGTATGTGTCCCTTGACTCAGCCTATTATGCAACCATCGATTACATTTTTGATTATAAATCTTAAAGTTTTCAAGCTGAAGGTGAGATTCAACAAGTTCTACACTTGCTAAGATATGTTTGATAAGGCATTTGGTAGTTTGTATCACGAAAAGTTACACAACTCTTTTAATAAAGTCAGAAACTTTCAAGGGATATGGATTTAATGTCGGTCTACAAGCACCAAATTGGGTCTATTCATGGATGCAAATTCGTCCCATTCAATGGATTTATTACTAAATGCAGTCTTTGTACGGTTTTTTTCTTCTCATTCTATGAATTAAGGCATTGTCAGCTGTATTCGCTTTACTTAACACAAAATTTCACAAAACAAACTTAAGTAAAACTGTTTTGAAACACATAAGTGATGTTCATATATGATTAACTAGCCATTCAAAAATGAAAACATTATAATTCACTATACAACGGCTTGGTTCCTTCGGTTTGTGTTTAGATGAGCCACTTGAATACAAGCAACCGCAAACACATGCATTTCCACTTGAAATTTTACCAATAACAACATTTTTACTACACTTTCCATATAACAGGCCATAGTTGGGAACATACAAAAAAATATGTCCCTAACATTGGGTCTATGATTTTCTTGTAAAATCATTGTTATTTTAGCAATGTGAACTGTAAGTTTGTAACGTGTTACTATTTTCTGTACATCCAGGCGGCATTACTTGCTATATCGATTTAATTAAGCCAACTTTAGATCACTTGAAGATCGTGTAGTTCATCTGTTCAGCTTAACCAGTGAAATCATGATGCCCCAAAATTTCAAGAAATCGAAAATTACGTGGAAGTGTAAAACTATAAGTTGATTAATATTGTCTCAATTGCTTCGGATTACATCGTTCAATCTAATAGCAACATGATTTTGTTGATTATTGCTGAATTAATTACTTATTTGGTACATAGGCCGAATGAAGGAGCTAGGCTAACATTACATCCCCTTACCCTATGATTCATTCTTCTGCTTTGTTTATGTGAATACCGCAATGCAACTGCATATCACCCATCCAGCCCATAAGCAGTTGCGTTAGCGACCGAGACGTGCACATGGCATTCTCTCTTTAGTCTCTCCAAAAACAAATGAACACTCTCACGTTGCTTCTCTTTTCTCTCGCTCATCGATTGCAAAGAGAACAGAAATGGAGTGATCCGAGAGCAAACAACAAACTCCGGACAACGTTTGGACTGAAACATAAACCAACTTTTCATTTCGTTGAAGCTCAGTTTTTGTACTTACTCTGCGACTGGCGGACGTGTATGTGTTCTCGAGCTTGCTCGTTCTTCAAAAAGTGCTTTTTTTTCTGTTCTGATGAACATCAGACTGAGTTTTTAATTGTTTTTGGTGTGCTGATATTTTATAAACAACTTCATATCATTCTGTGATTTCGTGCTTAGCATGGTGCAAGCTGAAAAGTCTACGAATTGTCTATTGTAAAACTGACCTTCGACTGGAGCATAGGCTGTCGAATAGCTAAAGTCTGACAGGTTTGTGGATACATGTATGTGCAATAATTCTAGTGTGACAGGCGCAGGACTGAAGATTATGTCTGTGCTCTCAGTGTAATGCAGTGACCGGAAACAGAGTGCTGTATTTTTATTATCAATTTGATTCGTTCTATTCTCGATGCCCGATGTATGTAAAGGAAAAGGGTAATAATTTGAAATCATACTCTATTGTTGGCAGTGCAATATTTTCAATTATTATCTACAATAAAGCCATAGTTGAAAGTGCTCGTGACTAAATAGGAAGCGAGTGTTTGTCGTCACACCAACAGTATCAATACTACGGCCAAACTATATGGAAAAGCTAAACCGGTCTGATAGATAATGTGCCTATCTTGATATGATGTGAGCAAAATCAAAGAGAGTGTGTATATCAAAAATTCTACTTCGAAGGATTTCTAGTGCTGCAATAACTTATTCGACTGGAGAATAATTCTACCCGTGCCTCGGTATCTATATTGTTAAATAGTGTTGTGCAACCATTTTTTGATATCTTCGAACGATTGGGCAAATAACAGCTGATCAGAAGCAAAGCACCTCAGCTTAACAAACTGTAGTGGGCCATAATCACCCTTTTCCTTCGAATCATCAACATCAGTGGAACGCGGTTTATCGAACAAATTGAGAAAGGTAAGTCTGATGTGTCATGCGAAGGATTTGTTGCGGACCCGACCCAATAACTAGACGTTGAGAGCCAGGCAGTGGGCTCCTATTGAATTAAGAACCTATATTGATTCAAGGGCTATTGATAACTGAATCATACGAATGCAAAAATGTTACCTGTCATCGAATGCTCACAATCAATAGTTTTGGTACAACTACATTCAAAACACTTAGTTGAGAGCAAGCAATGACCAAGAAATGAACTTGAAAAGCTAAGCAAGAACGCAGCAAGAGTTTATCTGTAAATGTAAAGAAAAATTAAATGTGCACATGATGCTGAGAAAATACTCATCAAAAGTAAATTGGCTTAGATTGCCGAGTTTCGATAAGTTCTCCGATAACACGTACATGTTTAAGTGTCTATTTCACTGTTGTCTTTTGTATTTTATAGTAATATGTTATTTTTTTTCCAAGTTGTTATTGTTGGATCCTAAACAGTTTAACTTTAAGATCGACTTTCACCTTCCACCACTTGACTTTCTGCATTTCAGTAATGAACAGTGTGTTGGCTCTTAGGTGCGCTTCACTGTTATTAATAAATATCCACCAGGCAACTCGAGAAGGTTTTCAAACCGGCTTGGTAATATGATAGTCTAGGTTATCAAAGACCCACACACTTAGATTTTTGCCAGAAATCTGTAAAATTTGACCGAACTCTCAACAACTGAACGTTCGATAATCCTATTAAACGGATTTCTGTAAAATTTGTCAGTTATCTGTAAGAAATTTTGGTAAAATATTACCGAATTCCGTTAAATCGGATTACCGAACGTTCAGCTGTTGAGAATTCGGTAAAACTTTACAGTTTTCTGTAAATACTACGTAGTGTGCAGGATGTTGCTTTCGTATTGTCCTTATTTATGCATCTTTGGTATGGGATCGTGATTTTTTCGAAGGATTTTTCCAGTTACAGGATCAATTTTGATTTAGAATGATTGGAATTCGAAACTAACTTTTCATATCGATTTTCCGCCTGTAAAAATCGTTGATACTTTTATGGTACTTTAAACTTACGGACAGGAAATACAGCAAACTAAAAAATAATACTGAATTTCATCAATATTCCATCAGGTTTGTCCTCAAACATAAATATTTCGTTCTCTAACACTTCTTACCAATTGACAGTTTTCTTTTTATCGCTTAAATTAGTATTCGTGCAAATTTGTTCACTGTTTTCTACTTACCAACCAGATCAATAGTTTCATTAACAAAGATTCAATTTTGAACGAAACAAAAGCGTTAGAACTCGGATCTTGAGTACAGTTTGAGGTCAAACTAATAACTAAATATGACGCTGTGATGTTGCTGGAAATGATTACACGGATTGTAGTAGTCTGGCTAATTTTGACAGTTGAACTTTTACAACAGTAAGAGCAAAAATTCATTACTCTGACAACAAATTTATTACAGATCGTGCAAAGAGCAAACATAAATGTCAATTTGCTGTACGTTTTTTCTTGTTAATAGATAATTTAATATACACTTTAATTTCTGTGAAAACACTGAAAAACCAATCTTTTTTTTTAACAAATTTGAACTTAAAATATAAGATCAAGTAAAGGGTGCACAGAATCAAATTGCGACACACACAAATATTCGGCAAAATTCGCCCATTGAACCAATCATGTTCAAACTTTCAGGAAGCAAAATAAAACATGTTATGAATATTTTCTCATGTTTATTTTATTCAATTTCAATTCCATACCCAAATGCACGAACCTTCTCCTTTACACTACGCATAAGGCACTTCGGAAGCATCCTAAGGAAGTGAAATCGGAGGAAGATATGAAGAAAAAAATGGATTGCCACGCAAAAAAAAAGTTTGTCCAAATGTACGTACAACATTTGGACAAACTTTTGTTTTTTGCGTGCCAATCCATTTTTTTCTTCATATCTTCCTCCGATTTCACTTCCTTAGGATGCTTCCGAAGTGCCTGCTTCATGATGACTTTTCAATTTGGCCGCAGTTCCGGCGCGTTCGGGGGGTTCAGATGCTTCTAGCCTTGTACCACTCCTCTTTCCAGTAAAGGCAGGAGGCTAAATCTGGCCAGAGAAAGTAGACGCTTTTGGAGGCATTCTTTTAGGTACACCTGCCCATTGACCGTTCCAGTTGTCACGAATGGGGTGCTTGTTTTCATTTTATTCTTGACTAGACAAACAACCTGTCCGATATAGGGTGCTTGTTTTCATTTTATTCTTGACTAGACAAACAAACAAAGTTCGAATTATTATTTTGATTAAAGAAATGCGAATTTTTTACTAGAGAAACATAATATAACTGCTAAGTTTGAACCGGTTGTTGTGGTTGACAAAACTCAATAACAAACTCAATAACAATCACGAAAGTACGTTTTCCGACAGTTTAAGGTAAATCAAATATAAATGTGCAATGTCTCAATGTCCGTTCAATGTGACACGTACATTCCTTTGGCTATAGCACATCCACCGGAACTGTTCCTCGTGCAATAATTATATTGAAGCTATATATCCCTGCAGTTTAATTGAGAGGATAGATACGTTAATGATTGGATAATATTTTAAAAGTTTTTAAAAATCCTAAGCAGTGAAGTGCTGTTTAAAAATGATTTCAGTCTTACGGGTCAACTTGGTTAGTAACAAACTATAGTAGCGCTCAAGAGTCGTTTGACTTTTTTTTTAAATGGAAACATTGGCAAAATATAGATATTTTAAACCATATTCATTTATCATTTGCTTTTCCAATAGAGAATATATATTTCATCGGGAGCAGAAGTAATTTAACAACTTAAAATAATATAAATCAACAGATGTCAATCGAAATTATTTCATACCGAGTAATTGAAGGGCGTTAGGCTTCAGTGCATTGTAACAAAACCCTTTGAATTGATAACAGCCTAACATCTGCGCGGTATTGATGCCACGTGGGAAATAATGTGTTCTTCTAAACGAGAAAAACAGCTCATGATTTCATGAATATGTTGTGTTTTTGTGTTATGAATATACACCATGAACAATATTCATGATATCATGAACTGTTCTCCCGCTGCAATGAACTCATGAATAAATGGGGTCAAAACCATGAGCTGAATTCCAGACGATAGAACCTAATATGGATGAGGAGAGCTGTAATAGTACCTGGTGGATGTACTTACTACGCTATAGTTATTCTTGAAAAGACTCTTGACTAATGAAGCTGATTACACAACTTTAGATATGAGGCAAAACAAGATCTCCTTAGTTCATGACTCGCCTCTGTCATATCAATAATGAAACCATGAATAATAGTCAAGCGTTTATAAAATGAGATGAGAGTTCATTTCAAAAAAATTCTTCATGAAAACATAAACGGATTTATTTCCGTGCACAAGATTAGTGATTCTATAGTATTTTACTCAATTTTTCCGGGAGAACATTGAAAAATGTCGTCAAATTAAAAAAAAACGCGTCTGCCGATCTCTTCCCCCAAGTGCTCAATGGGATGCTGATCTGATTCCAGAACCTTTATTTTGGCCTTCTTAAAAGATTCTTGCAACAACTTCGAGCGATGTTTTGGGTCATTGTTTTGTTGAAAAATCCAATTCTTCGGCATTTCCTTTCTGGCGAACGGCATAATGTGATTGTTCAAAATATATCTACAGACAAGTTGGCTATTGATGCCGTTGGATACGTACCAATGGTTCAACACCTTAGAATTGTATGTTTTTCAAATTGTACGATAATTTTCTCTTTAAGCTTATTGTTACAATTCACTTATTGCTGATTATATGAAAACTCCACATCGGTCAGATAGACCTTTCACATGCTATTTTTTCTTTTTCCGTTTTGTTGCCTGAATATCGGCCTCAGGGTGGTTCGTCTCCTGTCTTAATAATTCAACTACATCTTTGATAACTTTCATAACTTGTTGGGAGTGAGATTTGAACTCGTGACCTTGGCGTGAGAGGTATGGATGTTAACTACACCGGGGTCGCCCCAATCAGTTTATTCTTAATTTTAGAATACATTTCCTAAATATTTCCTAAACGTTCAGACGTTGCATATGATTTCAAATGTTTACTTCCAAATTGGTTACGTGAAGTGCAGAATGTCAAAAAAGACATCCACTCCGGGAGTTTTAACCTAATGTTTGGAATTGTAAACGTGAACTGTAAATTATTCAATTAATTTATCAACTGGAATGGTATTCGGACAGTGTCTAACACTGTTAATAATTGATGAAATGACAGGTAGATGAACATACACGCTAAACTTCGATAAGTAATTTTTAGTCACATTTTTTTCGTATAATATAAGGTAATATAATATAATATTAATTTCTATCTACTATCCCACAAACATGGAGACCGCTATCGTAAAACGTAACGAAATGTATAGATATTGTTATAGACAATAGACGCGGTTATATGGGATGGAAAAACCTTATCGAAGTGCTGTAAGTAAGTGGAAAGGATAGATATACATATCTGAAGTGTGTTTTAAGCAGTATGATATCATTGGCACAATAAAGTTGATCGATTTATCGACAATTTTAAATCCTTTCTTTCTATTGTTCTCCTTGTTGATTTTTCTCTCAAACTATTGCATGTTATGAAGAAAAATGTAATTTCAACAGACAATCATACTCTAACACAGATTTATGTAACTAATTGCATGTAATCCTATTTCAATCTAACAAAAAGCAAAAACAACCAACCACAATCATCACCAAACTAAACGCATAGGAAGTTGGCATCGGCAAAATTCGCTTTCATGCTGCATTTCCGATTTCGTCATAGTGCGGCATTTGCGGAAACTATACGTGTACGTGTTCATTGAGAATGGAAACGAGTAAATGATTAGCTAGCATGTTTTTTTCGTTGGATTAGTATTCATGTCGTTAAAGAGTCACACTCCTTAGATACAACTTCTTTTTATTCCACAGTAGCATGTAGTGTAAGTTAGTGCTAGACTTGCTTTACGTATTTAAGAACACTCATAAATGACGAAGCGTTTTTTGAAAAAAAAAAAAAAAAAAAAAACGAGGGGTTTCCAATGTTGCTTTCACCGGTTAGCTATATCAAAAGGAGCCGAAAGAGGAATATCTCTAATATTGATCGAATTGGTTCCGTCTTCTATGGACGACTTCGTCTGGCGTTGTCCAATCTTGTGTTTATATTTTAATTCGGGGAGCCTCCACTCGCTCAATCACAAAGCAAGCTCTTGCTGGAGGTGCCTGGGTTCGATTTCCCAAATGGTCTAGGAGTTTTTTGAAAAGCAAAAAATCTAGAAATCCTAGGAATTAGTATGACTATACTTGCCACACATTCATACCATTGCAAAGGGGTACTAACAGCGAAAGAGAACAACTAATACACAGCTGTGGAAGTGCATCTAGAACACTAAGTTAAGAGTTGGCCACACGCTACTTGAGATTAGTAATAAGCTTGAATTGCCAAGAAAGAAGTAGATATTAAAGCTGGTGTGGATGTATGGTTGACTGTCAATTCGAGTCTATTATCGTCTAGACAGGAAGAGTCGTACGAAAATCGATATCAGTAGTTTTCGTCCCACCAGCAAAGTTTAAAGCGAGAGACGTGCAACTCTTGCGAGAGATATACTCTCATTTCGTATTTATATTTTATTGTGACCTTGTTGATTCCATTTGGCTTCAGTCGTGAGCACATCTTCCCGTTGAATGGAAACTGATGGTAAATAATGTAATATGAACAGCATACTTAGGTTTGATATGCTCAAAATTTATGAAAATCACAATGTGTTAACTGGATGCCAAATCTACAGTGTGAATCATGTGGATTGCCCGGACAAAAGTCAGAAGTCATACTTTTCCGGTGAGTTCTTGTAGTAAACATTTTCTCATCGTTCTCCGTTGTGTTGGTGACATGGAGTGATGTGTGTACGGTTTCATGTATTGTTCCAACCTAGCTCCGAGCACATCAGCTGCTTCTTGAAGGCAAACAAGAAATTAAATTAGTATTCTGGACTTTCGGTCGAGGAACCCTTCTGTACGGAAAAAAAGTCACGTCGCACGCGGTGCAATGTCATAGACCTCTTGAATCGAGAAAGTCCGATTGAAATTGATTTTTATGAGCTCACGATTCGGAAAACTCATGTATGCAACTCTATTGTTTGGTTTTGGGCGGGTTTTACATTTTCAATGCCAAACCGTGGCAGTGAACTGTATTGAGGTAATAACTATCATTAATATATACCTCGTAAGGCGAGCAATTATGACAATTAAAAGCTAACTTCGTTTAATAAGCTTGCTGTGGATGTGATTCTCAATACGAGTCAAGAAAGTTATGTAAAAGTATTGAACAAATATTGAATATGACGCATTTTAATTCATCATTAATTTCATTCGAACTTGTATGTTTTTAGCATCAAACATCTCTTGAAACAATCCATCCCTAGGAGTATCATATCTCCCGATTTTTTCATTTCAAAATGTTTTGATTGATTTGCACGAAAACGTTGCCTTTAACTGATTTGGCATTTGTAAAAAAGTTGTAACATTTTTTTTAATGAAATTTGTGTATTTAGGAGTTAATAATTGACTGGTTTGGCTTTCATAATTTTGAAAACAATTGAACAGTTGATATTTAATTCACATAGGAATATGTTCACTGTTGATGGGCTAAAGTCATCAACTTAATTTGAACTTAAATGCACTATATATTCTTTCGGCTCTCGATTTAGTGTCCTAAATGCACTTCCACAACTCAGCTTTCTAAATATACTTGACTGAAAGCAGTCGATTTCAATACCAATGGAAGTCGAGACAATTTCCAACCCGAAAGATTTTCTCGACCGGATCAGAAATCGAACCCGGAAATTCTCTGGTAGATCATACTCTAATAAGGAGTGTATCGAAAAGTAGTTATAAACATTCGATGCGTTATTACGCATAAACTACTGTATATATTTTTAGCGTGTAAGCGCCATTTGCTTTGTTTACATGTCAAAAATGATTATTCGGTTCATTCATTTCCGTTGATAAAGTTGTATTCAAAATGTCGCGAATTGAATTTGAGACTAAAAAGAAAATTCTGCACACTTGGTGCACCGAAAAGGGTGTTACTTACAACCAGATTGCGAAAAGAGTAAATGTTCACCCGGCAAGTGTAAAACGCATCATCGAAAAGTTTGGTAAGGAGTGCTCCCTCAAGGATTTACCAAGAAGTGGCCGGAAACCGGCTCCAGCAACCCCGATTTGGACCAAAAAGTTGTGGATTATATTCAACGGAACAAATCTGCCTCTACTCGCGA
The DNA here is from genome assembly GCA_034211315.2 of Aedes japonicus. Taxonomy (NCBI): domain Eukaryota; kingdom Metazoa; phylum Arthropoda; class Insecta; order Diptera; family Culicidae; genus Aedes; species Aedes japonicus. Next base: position 439,441 of record JASCZW010000172.1, on the reverse strand, counting down.
TCTAGCCAAGAAGTTCAGGACCAGCATCGGAATGATTCAATGAATCAAGCGCAGGAATGACTTGAAGACGTACAAAAGCAGAAAGTGCCCAAACAAACTCCGGAACAAAAGTCTCGTGCCAAAACCAGGGCTCGAAAGCTGTACAGCTGCATTTTGGACAATGTCGACCAGTGCATTTTGATGGATGACGAAACATACGTTAAAGAAGATTCAAGAACGCTACCGGGGCCGCAGTTTTATACTAAATCTGTTGGGGAACGTGTGCCAACCGCAGATACGACTGTTGCGATGGAGAAATTCGGTCAGAAGGTGCTCATTTGGCAAGCTATTTGCACATGTGGCTTGCGTTCTTCAATTTTCTATACAAAAGGAACTATAAATGCTGAGATTTATCAAAAGGAATGTTTGAAGAACAGGTTGCTACCATTGTATAGAAAGCACCAGTCCCTCCTCTCTTCTGGCCAGATTTGGCATCGGCACATTACGCCAAATCCACTCTACAGTGGCTGACGGAGAATAACATCAAGTTCGTAGAAAAAGACATCAACCCACCAAACTGTCCCCAGTTGCGACCGTTCGAACGCTATTGGGCAATAGTCAAGCGTATATTTAAGAAGGATGGTACAGTGTCCCAAAACATGACCGATTTTAAGAAAAAATGGGCAGCGGCATCCAGGAAGTGCACAAAGGTCACTGTGCAGAATTTGATGGCAGGTGTCAAATCAAAGGTACGGGCATTCTACAGAAATGAACATGATGACTAGTTTTTCCGTTTGGATCTTTTGTAAACATGTTAAGCTATAATAAACTGAAATAGTATGTTAATTTTAACCATGTTTTCATGCCTATTTTATTATTTGGAAGTTTATAACTACTTTTCGATACACTCCTTATGTAAAGTTAATATGAGAGAATGGATTCTGTAAGATTGCTTACTTGCATTATTATTGTTTTTACGGCTGAGTTGTATGACCCGTACCAACCAAAAGTCTTGCCAGAGGGCCATCGTGCACAACACTGTTTAAAGTACCACACGGGCACGAGGACGATAATCGACCACTTCTGGAGAATATGGAGAACTGACGTTGTTTTGAGCCATTTCTCTCATAGCGAACAGACGCGAAGATAGGCTGCACCTTTTCAAGAGAGCATCCGAGTAGATATCAAATAGAAAACAACGTATGATTTTGTTGCTTAACACTTAAAATATCAAAATGAAGAGCAAAAATTAGTTCCTGTGACATCAAATTTCAAACTGACCCTACTTGAATTTAAAAGTCATTACGCTGTACATTTTTTTCTGTTGATAGCAAAATGAGTACTTCACTTGTTGCTCTGTTAAGACAATGAAAACAAAACAAATTTTCTCTAAGAAAAGTGAACGTAAATTTACAGCGAGAAAAAAAACTAAATTTCGTATCATATACGGAAACCAGGTACTATTACAGCTCTCTTCATCCACACTACGGTTGAATTCTAACGGTGGATTACTTTTTGGTTTACATTCACAGTCGACAAAGTAGATTTGCCAGTTTTACGTATTGCCTTATTGTCCAAATGCTTCACTACTCTGAAAAGTCTTTATCTCGTATCTCCACTACCACAAAATTTAAGGAAGAACCGCATGAGATCCGTTTTTAAAAATTATTTTGTTATATCAGAGACTTCCCCTTCTTTTTAGCTTTTGAGCTTTTCTAAATCATTAAATCATTTAAAATCTTTTTTTTATGCTTTCGCGCAAACAGTATCATGTCTGGGTTCGGCAAGTAAATCTCTGACTTGTGATTATCATATTTCATAGTTCCACACTTTCCTAATGAAAACGCCAAAACAATGAATCCGACTTACAACTTACAAAAACTGTTCAAACGACAATTAATTGAATCATAATGCATGTCACGTTAATTCTCCACACTTTGCTGCAAAAACAACAGTATGAAAAATGAGGAACGTCCAAAAACGAAACAGTTAATTTTTTAGCGTAAAAACTCATCGACAGTTTTTGTGTCGTGCAATTCGTCAAGACAAAACTCGTGGCCGCATAAGCTCACGCATGAGTTTTCCGGATTTGATGTTTCTGAATACTGATTGTTATACCTTGTATTATTAGGTACTATGGTTATTCAAATATATTATCAAAGATTTTCCCCTTTAAAATATGCGTTGCTTCTGCATATGCTGGATTTGACGCTTAGGAAACGTTTTCATTTTTACAACGTACAGGGTGCGGCAGAAAATAATGCGAAAATTTGTTCTATTTCTTTCAAATCCAATTTCCAACTAATTCAAGCATAATATCATCAGCATAATAATATCAACAATTTCGAGTGCAGTTATCTTTATAAAGTCTTTTTAAACAAATTTATTCAATGTGTCCTCCATTTTTATTAATAACATCCTCGAGCCGACGCCGGAAGCCAGAGCATGCCTTTCGGACGTAGCCCTCCGACATTGACTGCCATGTGCGTGCTATGGTTGACTTCACGGTTTTCACACTAGGGTGTGGTGTTTTTCAGGCTCGTGCTTCAACACATGCCCAAATCGAATAATCTAACGGATTAAGATCTGGACTGCTAGGTGGCCACAAATCCTTCGGCCAAAACTTCATGTTATCGTTCAACCATTGTTGGGTTCGATTGGACGTGTGACCCGGCGCTCCATCCTGCTGTAGGACAACGTTTTGGTCCTCGGAGAAGTTGGCTCTTCACGCAGAAACGCTGGTCACTTTAAAATACCGATATACACTTCGGTATTGATTTTACACTCCAGCATCAATGAAATCTGACGGCATTTTCCAAACCGTTGGACGCCACCAGACCAAACATCGTGACACCAGCCGGATGTTTGGTTTGATATTTGAATTTCATTTTTTCAAGAACGTTCTCCACTTTCTGCGGTGAAATGAACCGGTCCGTGCGGCTGTTGGCCACAGCATCGATGCTGAAAAGCTTTTCGTCGGAGAATAGGATTATCATTTTTTCCTTCTTCAACAAGGAAAGCAATCGTCACTCGTAGTTCCTTAACCCGGTCCGTAATCAACTGTCGTTTCACGCTGGCTCTGGAAGATGCATGCAGGTCTTCTTTGATGATTCTCCGCATGGATTTCTCCGAAATATTGGCTACCTTTGCAAGTTTTCTTATGGAACGCACCGGGTTGCAAGCAATTTTTGCATGGACCGATTTGATCACGTTCGGCGTGCGTGCAAAGCGCGGACGTTCGCTTCCTGGCTTCCGCTGCTTAGGACCATCCTGCAGGGACTTCTTTATGCTGTAAACTGTTGTCAAATGGCAACCTACTCTCTTGGCAATCTCTTTCTGCTTCTTCTGGGCGAGCAACAAACTGGTGATCACTTCTTTCGCGACAATTTGACGAATTTGCAATAAAACAAATAGAATGTTTGGATGCAGCACTTGAAACACTTGAAACATAAACAAATACACTTTCGATAGAAATCAGTCACTAGCTACACCATTTAACCCAATACTCAAGTTTGAAAATTTTCGCATTATTTTCTGCCGCACCCTGTATATTACGCTTGCCTTCCACTGTGAGTTTTCTTAACTTTCATCGTTTTCTAAAAATTGTTGTCAGCGCTAAAAAATTATGCATTTTTTGTTATTGCGTGATGTTGAGAGTGATGATTTTGATGATTGAGAGGACAAAATAAGACTTATTTTGAAGCATTAATGTCTTGTTCAGAATACAGAGTTATAATATGATACGAGGGTATAATATGAATAGCAACAATTAAAACAAATCAAGATGATCATATGACAACTTTGTAGCATAAGCATCGAGACAAAGGATAAAAATAAGATCAACAATCACAATCAACTTTTAAAACTATTTTAATTGTTTGATATAGAGGAGAGAAACATAGTTTGAATTCAAAATATGAGAGAAGTAAATTGTGTAATTTACGGTTTAGTCATTGTTGAATTATGAAGCAAAATACCTTTTGGTTATTATCATTAAAATATATATATTTTTTTAATTATAATCTTGACTTCTCGATATTCGACTAATTGTTGGGCTATGCTTTCAATCAGATATTGCAAGCTTTGTCATAACTCCTCATGATTAATTCTAGAGAGTTTGAGCTGTTTAGTGGAATACCTGTAACTAGAAATGGGAAGAAAAATTAGCATGTTCCATTTAATTCCAACTACCTTTGGTTATCTTGGTCCTTATGATTAATTTTTCATCATTGCACTCCATAACACCACTTTACCCTCACTCACACATCAGCTCAACATTGCAATCCAACACAATCAAGAAAACATGCATTTCAATAGAACATTCCCCTTAATTTGGGGATAGTACATCCTAACCTAACTATTGTGGTAATTTATATCTACAATCAAACAATTTGAAAGAGTAACTGGTTGAACGTTTAGTACAACAAAATGTATTTGATTACTTAATTTTTAAATTTCAAAACCAGCAACTTTAGGCAAACATAAGTCATGATATCGTTCAAGCTGCGCAAGCACTTTTACAAATCGTTTTCGCTTATCATCCGACATAATCAGAGCCTATGTTGCGCTCGACCAAAGATCTCTTCGTTGTGAACTAGGCGCACTATCAACGGGGTATCGTGTTTGAACTGTTTTGTTTCTACACTCCACATTCCATTGTTCACTGGACGAACATGTCTTGCAATATCAAAGAATATAATTTATGCGAGGGTTTCGGTGCCATCAGCTAAATATGCGCAAAATGTTGCACTGAGAAGCATCTTTATGTCAGCGTGGAGCACTCCCACCTGCAACTTTTTTTTTTCCCACCGTTGAGAAAAGCGTTGTTCTATTAGGGGTAATTTTATCAAACCAAAGAATATAACAATTATAATGTCTAAGACACAGAAGCCGAAACATGTCTTCTGTTCGCATGAATTTAGTTTCCCATCATTGACTATTTATATTTTACAGTTATTGCGGAATTATCCGTTCGAGATCGGTCTGACAAAGTTATTTGCAACGTGTTGTGGTGGCTTCGAGGATTTATTCCGATTTATTTGTGCATTTAATTTATGCATAATATGCCACACCGGAGCCGAAAGCTGGCATTTGAAATTAATTTCACAGTTAAAAGTGTGAGACCTTTCTTTGAGTATGAAAAAATTGTTGACAGTTCCAAAGTTGACCTTTTACTGTGAGTATTTAAGACGCGCTACGGAAAATGTTATTAAAACATGTAATTCGGAAGTCGGGATTTGAATTCATTTCCTAATAGCATCCATCAAGTTTAAGTGTAGATAATTGAAGGTGAGCATGCAAAAAACTAATTTAATATGTCAGTATTAGTTAAACCTCTTGGCTTGATTTTAGATCTATGAATATATTTTAAAACATACGGGATAATTTAGAAATGTGCTCAAAATTATTCCATATATTTTAGTTGAAGTTCATGTTACTGTATTGGTTGATAAACTCTGGAATTAGTTTTTGCATGAAGTTTCATGTCATGTCGTTCATTAATTTACAAGCTACAATCGTTCGAGGGACACTACTTTTGCCTTCGTAAAAAAAGTTATTTCTCCACATCTCCAAATGTTTTAACATCCTGTAATTATGTGACATTTCTTCTTTTTATGAGAAAGACTTTTGAACAATTATTGCAGTGGTTTTGAAAAATGTTATCCCTCATCTGCTCTTACAATAACAACAGTATATCTGTGGTTTTGTGAATTTAAAATGGGTCGTACAGTAATATAGATTTCTTAGAGCAAGTGCATCTGATTGGTTGGAATGGTCGTAAAATGAAGTTGCGTAAATTAGCTGAGGCCACGGGCATCTCGAAAAAAGAAGTGGGATTGATTCTGCACGACTCTCAAATTGCAACAATTACGATATGAAATAATTGTTCACTAAATTGTTGCAAATTTTGAAATTATTGCCACCCTACGCTTAAACGATTTCAAATTAGTGCTTATTAAGTAAAATTTTGAACTAATGTTGTTTGTAACTGGCTGTGCTCAACCACTTTGAAATTTATGTATCTCTGACATCTTGGCAATCAATCTGCTTTTAAATTATTAAACTTCTCAAATAGACAATTTTCTTAGCCACATCTCTGCGTCACGCGTTTCTAAGAGCTGAAAAATTTGTTTATATTTATCCACTTTACTGTTTCTTTTTATTACACTTTACTGTCCGTGGATCTTTTTGAGTATCCGCTTCATCATGGCCCAATAACTGTTGATTGGACGTAGGTCAGGGCAGTTTGGTGGATTCATGTCCTTGGGTACAAAATGCACCGAATTAATCCCATACACTCAAGCAAATAAACTTAAGAATTCAATAAGGTACAACTTGAACAATGCTTCAGAATTTCATAAGTGTGACATATGAATGGAGTTTGTTTTACCCGACGTTGCTCTTGTACGTTTTGAGTCTTTTCTGTTTACAAGCGTTGATATACATTGGTGGTCTAGCAACTGGACCCGTAATCTTGACGATCAAAGTAGCTTCATTTATTTTGTCAACATCATTATATTTCGTAAGATAAATTAATTCTTGAGGCAAAAAATCATTATGCAGTCTTTTGAATATCGAAAGTATTTTTCGTTGAGTGTGCTATTCCAGTATGCTTTTAGAATAGTAGCATGAAGCTAAATCCGGCCAAAATAGTGTTGTTTTCATTGGCAAAATTGGCAAAAGTAGTTTTTAAGGGTTGTGACAAAAATTTCACTTCGCTTTCTACAGATTCAGATAGGCTGCCAAATAAGATATTTCGATGTGTATTTCGACAGTTTCTTCTTTCTGAAACGATCATCCACTTTGAGTTTTTGTGTAAAAGCGATGTAAAACTCCTGTCATGGCATTTATTGACGATCAGCTTTGACGTTTGTTTCGTCATCCCTAACACAGCCACTGAATCTGGTCAACGTCTACTTTCCAAAAGCCCGGTGGGACAGCTCTGGATTTTTTTGCGAGCGTATAATTTTTTTGACGCGTCTCCACTTGACTCACTTCCATCTTGCGCCGCAACAAAATACACAGCTACGCAATTTACAGGATGTAAGCAATACACAATCAACGAGGAACTTGGCCATTTTCTGTCTAGTGGGAAAAAAGTTACAGCCAGTTGTAAGTGTTGCAAGAGTTTCATGTTATGTACTGTTAAGAAACTGTGACACGTGTTTCATTGATCGATTGGAACAAGCGATTATCTGTCAAAGTCCTGCAAAAAGCAAATTCGCCCATTTCGCAAATTTCACCAAAAATGACGGAAACATTACGGCTTCCACACAAGAACGAAATGTTTGCGACCGAACACCCCAAAGAACAGCCCCCAGTTCTTCCAAAAACATGTCAACTCTCTTTTTCTCTGATTTTGGTGGCCCTGAAATAAACCGCTCTGAGCTCAGGAGAACAGCAGGAAACGGCGAGCTGGCTAGCTCTCCCGGCAGCAGCATTTCAACAGCAGTTTGGATTTCCCGAGACATGAGCGTCATCCGCCTATTGATTGATTGCATCAGCACCAGTTAGATGTTGGTGCTGTACGTCTACCCGAGCAGGACCGAATAGCTTGATAACTGGCCTTGGTATTAAGAAGCTCAGATTGAGAGGTAAAATACCTGAGGATAATACCATAAAATTGTTCCCACAATGTTATGCAAATACCAAATTGAGGTAAGACAATACCAAAATAGTACCTCTAAGGTATTTCCAGGTATCCAAAATAACAAGTTTTGTTATTCGGGAGATATTAATCGAACTGAGATTTTCGGCAAAAACACGATGAAACACGTCAAGAGCTCGCTGCGGCCTCACGTAGAATGATGACGATGTGAGTGTCGCTCTTCTCGTTTTATGCCCTATACGACACACATACACACCCAAACCGGTTAGGCTTTGACTCTGTCGTCTGTGTTGGGAAACAACCGTTTAGATGCACGTGACTGATTGATTCTTGTTTTGACGGCGCTAATATAACATTATATAATCTTTTCTAGAAGATCTAGAAGATTATGCAAACACATGGATTTCTAGATAAATGGATACATATGGTTAAGGTAACCATAGATCGTGTGATGTGCGTCGTTTGATTTTTTGGTTCACACTGGAATCCTTTTGAATCTCGGTTATGGAGATTTTTGTTTACTGTTTATAGTTTCCATGGAAGATGTTATTCAAAGAGTGAAGATAGATACGAGTAGTACAGTTCCCAGAAAGTCAGTTCAATTGTTTGTCTTCATCGACGACATCGATTCGAAACACGTAGAGGTTCACGAAAAACTAATGTTGGCCTCCCCTTCCGAGTTCAGATCGACGGTAATGCAATCGAGGTTATGCACGAATTTATTTATTTGGGTTCATTTTTGACTTAAAACGACATCGGCAGAGAGGAACAACGACGCATTATGGCTATTAACCGTGTCTTCTTTGGGAACCGAAGGACGCTACGATCAAATAGAGTTCGCCGCACAACAAATTTGACCTCTATGGCTACGAAACATGGACTACGAGCCCATGGAAACCACGGTATAGCCGAGGCCACCCTGGCTTTGGTCTGACTAGCAATACTGTACTCAATGGGGGCCCGTCTGCATTTTTAGCTGTTTTACTTTTCGATTCATTATAAAATGATAAAACATAACCTTGAACATACCACAACCACCGCGTATTCACTTCCACTATTGAACTATCAAAACTAGGTTGCGGTTTGCTCTTCCACATTATAGTTCACCTAAAGGTACCCGAGCAGGATCGAATTACTTGATAACTGGCCTTGGTATTTATGAGCTCAGATTAAGAGGCAAAACACCCCGAGCAGGAGACAACAACATATGAATACCTAATTTTGATCTTGATAACTTGCCTTGGTAATTAAGAGCTCAGATTAAGAGGTAAAATACCTAAGCAAAATACCTAAGAATTGCAAGCAGAATATCTCTCGATTAAAAAAAACTTGTTATTTTGGATACCTGGGAATACCTGAGAGGTACTATTTTGGTATTGTCTTATCTCAATTTGGTATTCGCATAACATTGTGGGAACAATTCTATGGTATTATCCTCAGGTGTTTTACTTCTTAATCTGAGCTTTTTAATACCAAGGCTAGTTGGCAAGTTATCAAGTTATGGGTCTTGCTCGGGACCGGAGTTATCAAGATCAAAATTAGGTATTCATATGTTGTTGTCATCTGCTCGGAGTGTTTTACCTCTTAATTTGAGCTCTTTAATACCAAGGCTAGTTCTCAAAATCAAAATAAGGTATTCATAAATTGTTGTCTCCTGCTCGGGTAGAGCTATCCACCCTTTGGATAAAACATGTAAAATTTCATTTGTTCCCGAAGCTGGCAGATCAAGAAAAATTGAATATTGTTAACAAAAACAAAGTATGTGTGTGTGTGAGTTTGTTGGGGGGGGTACAATCGATCTCCCGCTGGCCGGCACTGCTTTTATGGAAGAAGCTACACACTTAGATTTTTTACAGAAATCTGTAAAGTTTTACCGACTTCTCAAGAGCTGAACGTTCGGTAATCCGGTTTTACGGATTTCAGTAAAATTTTAACGAAATCCGGTAATTTTTTTACAGATATCTGTAAAATTTTACCAAAATCCGTAAAATCGAATTATCGAACGTTCAGCTGTTGAGAATTCGGTAAAACTTTACAGTCTGCATTTCTTAGTTGATTTATAACTTATAGAAACTTGAGAAAGAAAAAAAAAAACGTAACTTTCTAGAGCTGTAGCCGCGTCAGTTCCAATCTTTTTTTTCATAGATTGCTTTGCATCATAAGAACTTGTGTTCATTTGTGTAGCATTGTTGTCTTTTACCATACGATTTTCAACTAAAATAATTATGTTTTCTAAACTAAGCGCACTTTTAAACACCGAAATGATTTTTGCTTCTGTTCTACCACATTTCAATCGAAACATTATAATCCGCATAATCTGTGTTTTTTGTTTAGATATTCTTGTCGAAAAATAGACGGTCCCAGTGGCAGGCTTAAATAATTTCAAATTACGTACTGCTATAATGAGAGAAACAATTCTTGGATCTCAGGTGTTAGTTTTTGTCCTTAGTAGTTATAGAATAACTTGTTCAGTTGTCAACACTGGCTTTTTTTGTTATCATATTGAAAAAAAAAAATGTTTCGTCGAGATTAATGCAAACATTTTGATCTTGTTTTGGGGCTGTTCAACATTGATTTAATTAATGGTTGTTGATAAAACTAAGTCTAAAATTTGCTGCCATTTCAATTGACTCGCATCTACACTTTAAAATTTTGAAGACAGCAATCGCAAAACAACGCTAAATCTTCGCCTCAGAAACTTCTGTGTTAGAGTAAAGAAGTAATTAAAAAAAATGTTTAGATAATAAATCAATCAAACAAGTGTATTCAGATGAACGCACAGAATAACAAATCTATCAATTTTGATTCTTTTTTAGCACCACAACAGAAATATAAGATACACACATCAAGCTGTTCTAATTGAAAATTCAACTCTCCACTGTCGTAGATATTTCTTGTTTCCATACAAAAAAGTACCGTGTGCCGTTAAAGACAAGGCCTCCGAGCTGATTTCCATCGATGATTGGCCCGTCCAGTCTGACGCAGATTTCTCCATCTGTTGTCGATCCGTTGGTCACCTACCAGCATCGTCGTCGATTGTAACGCAATAGCTGTCAATTACATGGATTTACTTCTTGCAAACACGAAGTGGGCGTTTTCATGCTCTGTTGTTTTGTGCACATAGATTCAAATGGCTTCGACGACGTCGTGAGACAGAGAAGAAGTAAAAGTTTCTGACACGTCAGTAGCGATCAACGCAGTTCTAGATGTTCAGAAATAGTGTTTAGTGAATCCAGTAAGTGGCAGCCATTTCCCATTATTAATCAAATAATTGTTACATAACAGATTGATTACTAACAGCAACGAACTAGCCAAAGTGTGACTGTAAGTAATACTACATTCATGAGTGCTGATATTAATGAGGTCAAAGGTTGGGCTCAAGAACTCTTGAACTAGAAACACACAATTGATACCGGTTCGAATACACATGTGTCTATCTTTTAAGGATTTTTATAAACGTCTTAACAACTAGTAAATAGAATGTGGAAAAAATGGCAAGCCGTCGAAAGTGTGTGGGATGGGGGATTTACTATGGAAAATGAGATAAAAAGCTGGATTGATCGCCTAACAGTGACCGTGGGCCACATTCAAGGCGTCGCAACGGAGTTGAAAATTTAGTTGATTACGAAACTTCAAGAATTGCGAAACACAATGTTGGGCAGGCGAACGTGCCGAAACCGTTCTCAGGCACAGAAGGCAGGATTTAAACTGTTCTTTGGGCTGCTCTTTAGGAAGGCATGCCAGATAAGTGTTGTTCATTCTTAACTTTTCAAGAAGTACGAATGCTTTTAAAGTTGGCGGCTGTTGAAAAAACTGGTTTCTTCGACCTACCATGTATCATTTTCGTTAAGTCAGCTTGTTTTCATCAGAACGATTGCCGCAGCAGAATACAAATAATTTGAGTGCTTATGATAGACTTGGGGAAAAGTTTGGTGGGGAGTAAATTTATGACGTCGGATTTGTTTTCTGCAAGAATATGAAGAACATACAATTTAGAAATCAGAATAGGACAGGTGCAATTTTGGCGAGAATTCTGGTTTGTTGTAGTTAAATCGTTTCCTTCTGTGTGCGGCCTGGATTCAAGTTTCTTTGCAGAAGCATGGCGAAACGGAACTGAGCATTATTTATAAATGCATAGTAGAACGTATTCGTTCTTATTGAGCATTTAGGAGCCACGTAACAAGGTCGGTAAGGCAGGAGGAGGCTATCCAGAAATGTAGATAGGTATCTAATCATAACGCTGGCATTCAAACTTCGAAGCCAAGCTTTGAAAGCCATATTTCACCGTGAAACACGAGAGCACACCGTGAGACAGCGATAGAATAAACGTGGTTGCGACAACTAAGGGCATATCGGAAAAATCCCAACGGCTTCTGAGGTCCATTTACATTATAGAGCTCGGTGCCATTGCTTAGATTAGTATTGGGGAAACGCATAGCATTGGAGAAACGCTTAGCAAATAAGAACCCACTTTTATTTTGGCACTCGTTGCGAAATGTTCATTATAGGAAAGTTTTGCTATATATTTGTCTTACCTAAATATTCGTGTGAGTAGATTGTTAATTGTCATACATAATATGCAAAACAAAATACCATAAAAGTATAATTTCTTCTAGATCCTGTGATATGATATTTTCCCCTTGTATCATATGAAAATAGCCTGGCTTTTAAGTGTGTTTTGTTCAAGCAATACACTTTTTGTTTATATGTTTATTTTTAAACATATCTTACTAGAGTTTACTAGTTTTAAACATATCTTATCAGATTTTACTAGAGTTTAACTACAGTTTACTTGTATAACCAGTTTTGACTTCCATTCTGCTTAACGAATTACAATTTGCAGTTACCGTGTACCTATGTTAGATTTATAGGCATGAAAATCTAATCAATAGTTACATCAATATTAAAATCAAAATTATTACATTGGTTATGAGAAACAAACTCAAATTCGGAAAAGATATCTACAAACCGAATTTCTTTAGTTAAAGTTTAGCTGATTTTTAACTATGAATGTAATTTTTTTATTTATCTTTATTATATTGGCTTACAGCCTCCTGGTCCACTTGATAATTAATTAAAAATTTTATGAAATAATACATTTGAAGCCCGTTCACACCAAAATCCGGACAAAGTATTTATCCTGTTTCCTAGTCAAATCCAGGATCCTGGCAACCCTATCCTATTTACTAGTGTTTGACAGTATGCAACATATCACGGGCCTTATTTGAATATGGCCCCTCTGACGTTTGTTACTACGAATAGGAACGCCAACATTATTTACGAACAATTAATCTTTTGACGTTTGATTGTTAGAGATGTTGACTACAGGAAAATCTCTGTACGTCAGATCCCTGGTCAAATCACTAAGAAATGCGATGAAACTTTTTATGTACATAACCAATACATAGAAAACCGTGAATTACACACAATGCTTACAAAAGCGCATTCTGTATTCGAGATGGCGCCGTCTGAACTACTAACACGCAGGAAATCTATCTTGCAGAAATATTTGTATAATCCCAATTCTACAGTTGGATTTATCACAAAATCGTTAAATGTGCCAAAATCAACTGTTGCAGATGTGATTAAACGTTATAAAGAGATCTTACTGTCGACAGGTAAGCTGGAAGTGGTGGTGAACATGGACAAAGCAACACAAGGATGGAGAAAAGAGTCCATGCTGCTTTTCAGGCAAACCCGAATGTGTCAACATGGACAGTTGCGAAAAAAGTGCAAATGTCAACCGGTTTTGTGTAAAAAGTGAAGTCAAATGCTAAATTGAGATCAATCAAAAGCTTTGTGAACAACTTCTCAGAAAATTATATTGTGTCAACATCTGAAACGGAAGTACAAAACTAAATTCCCTGGAAAATATCTGGTCTGACAAGCAATTTGTTCCTGTGGGCTAAAATCTAAGATTTTCGTAACCACAGGGGTACCGTAAACGCTGAGATTTACCGGAAAGCGGCTCTTACCTTTCCTGAGAAAACATACAACTCAATACTTGTTCTGGCCAGATTTGGCCAGCTGTCATCACGTTAAAGATGGTCTGAGCAAAATAGCGTTCCTTACATTCCCAAGGATTGTAATACACCAAATTGTCCACACCTCCGCCCGATTGAAACATACTGGTCAATGGTCAAGGGAAACCTCAAAAAGCTTGGTGGAGAGGTATCAACGATCCAAGAATTTCCTTCCAAACGCAACTGCTTATGGAAATAAATCCATACAAATCTATATGCATTTGTGTTGAGTATCACATTTGTCTATAAAATGAAATAATTAATATGAATCAAAAACATGCTGTTGTTTTTCTACAATATTATTTGTATATCCGGATTTTGGTGTGAACGGCCTTTTTAACAAACATGATTGAAAATTTAAAACTCATTATTTCATAACGATTTTGGGGTGTAAATATTCATGTTTGAAACAAATTCTAGGATAAAAGGTGTTACATATATCCTTATAAAATCCGTTAATCATTTATTGTTCCGTTATTTATTTATTGAGCAATAGTTGGCATTGATTTTCAAAAGTAGCTTGCTTGAGTTGTTTTGGCTTATATTTTATATTCAAAAGTCAATAGTCATTGCTCATTTAGGATTCTGCGAGTAACCATTATTTGAGTGATAGATTGCCAAAAGTTAGGAAAACAAAAAAAAAAGGTGGATCTCCTGTGCTACCAAATGAAAGTGGGGATTAAATTATATTAAAATCAATCATACTTGGCCAGATGGAATGAAAAAATAAGTTTTGTACTAACAATTTTCATTTTTGTCATATAACAGGTTCTAAGTTATAAATGGTGTTTCGATCAAAATTTGGTTGACTTAAGCTTGACGCATTTCCTTTCATCGTGTATTAAAAAAAAGTTGAACACCCCCATTTTGAAGATGTGTGCGTGTAACATCATGCCTGTTTCTTGATTTTGAGATTGACACTTCAGTAATCAAAATTTCGTCGAAGGAAGAGAAGCAACGCATCAAAATTTTGCACGTGCATGGCAAAAATCCAAAATACTCTCACGCCCAGCCGGCGAAATTGGTTAACTAAATCAACTGTTACCAACGTATTAAAAGTGTTCGGTGAACGTTTGTTGACAGCCAGGAAACGACAAAAAAAGTTTCCCGCTGTGTTGAATGGAACCCCAACCTCTCCGTCCGAGATGTCGCAAAGCAAGCTGGAGTGGTCGCCTTCAACCGTAGACAGAGCTTAAAAACGAGCTGGACTGTCAACTTACAAGATAGTGGTGACTCCAAATCGCGACGATAAACAAAACAAGTCGGCCAAATCGTGAAAGTTTTACATGACGATGCTGAGGAAGTTTGATTGCGTGGTACAGGACGACGAAACTTACGTCAAGGCAGACTCTAAACAGCTTCCTGGTCAGGAATTTTATACGGCTACCGGACGGGCAGATATTTTCAAGCACATTAAACTATCAAAGTTCGCGATGACATATCTGGTGTGGCAGACCATCTGTACCTGTGACTTGAAGAGCAACGTTTACATTGTGACCGAAACCGTCAACCAGAAAATTTATCTGAGCAAGAGCCTAGAAAAACGTTTACTGCCAT
The DNA here is from genome assembly GCA_034211315.2 of Aedes japonicus. Classification (NCBI taxonomy): domain Eukaryota; kingdom Metazoa; phylum Arthropoda; class Insecta; order Diptera; family Culicidae; genus Aedes; species Aedes japonicus. The sequence goes on along the minus strand of JASCZW010000172.1, from coordinate 424,273 downwards.
TCCTGAAGCGACACAATTGTTCCGTGCTATTATGGCTGGATTTGGCTTTTTACCAATACGGAAAAAAGGGCGATGGATTGGTATGCTGCCTTCAATGTTCTAGTGGTGCCCAAAGACAAGAACCCTCTCAACACGCCAGAGCTCCGCCCAATCAAACTATATTGGGCCATCGTCAAGCGGAACCATAAGAAGACTCAAAAAGCTGTTGTGAGCGAGATACAGTTGAAGGCAAACTGGCGTTCTGCGGATAAAGTGGACAAGGAGACTGTACAAACTCTTGCGGCAGGTGTTAAACGAAAGACCCGGCAATTCGCATTTGGTAATAAGGAAGCTTAGCTGAATATTTTTCCTGTATTCTGTATTAACTGAGCTTGAAAAAGAAAAAGAAGTTGACTAATTAATAAAAACTTTACTGAATATTACATGTTTTTCTTTCAGACTGTATAGAATATAGTGACGTGGCTGGCTGGTTCAGTGGTTACCCATTATGCATACTTTCTATCATCACTAGATTTAAAATAAGAATCAGTCTACTGCGCTTTCATTGATCGCATCACTTAACACAGTGAATCCATGATCTGAAAAAACCTGCCTTACTAACACAAAACTATCCTTCCCTTGACAATTGTGGAGTCGTTGAGGTAAACACGGTCTCTAACCAACGCTTGTCAAACTAATCATCCTTCCCCCCTCCCCGAAGACTGTGAGGACGTGGTCGGCGCCGGTACAGATCTATAAATAGAATGAACTTGTAAACTTGTACATTGAAGATGTGAAAGCTATTACCAGTAATGTAAAATTCTGTATCATAAGCATAACTTCGAATCTATATTATAAACCGTGTAAAGTTCTGATATGTTTCATGAAAAGTTTTGAAAATAGTATATGCAAAATCCCAAAATTTTAATTTAATTCTGTGTTGTTTGTCGGATACATGATTGGATTGTGCTTTAAAATGTTTAATTGCAACATTTACTACAATGCACTGCACTTTTTCAAAAGTAGATTGCCCCAACCGAGCAGTATTGATGTTGTTTTGAGAAGGAAATAATTTCTCATCACCATGAGGCTCTATGAGTAGACAGCAACTTTATTTTTGCTAGGACAAAGTTGTGAAGAGAAAGTATTGATAGTTCCGTTAGTGCACTGCAGGCTGTGAAAATTGAATAGAAGTAGTATTTGAAATTGAGTTTGTATTTCGAAACAAACACACAATCTTTTGCCAAGCATCGCGGAGTAGGTCAAGACATGCGGAGTAGGTCAAGGCAGGGACGAATCCCACCACCTTGACTGGTCAGTCTAGCCTAGCTAGTCAGTCTACTCTGATTCTCATGGTGATGAGAAATTTTTCCTTCTAAACAACATCATCATAAGTACGTTACTCCATGTATGGGAGAGCACAAAGAAATAATATATATCAGTGCAAGCGGTATTGTTGAACATCTCAACATTAAACTTCCAAAGTTTTCTTTAGGCGATATTATTTTTCCCGCTTATTCTTCCTTATAAAACCAACTATACTAGTCTCAATATTTCAGCAGTGTGAACATAGTATTTAAATCCATATGTACGACTCCGGATATCATTAGTAATTTTAAAATACTAGCTGTTCTTTTCCTGTTTTGTTTATGCTGATATTGTTACATTTCATTTCTTTTTCTTCCAGGTTGATTACGTATTATCAACAACTGATACAGTCGTGAAAGGGAGACCTGCTTCCAGTTCGACGATAGTGAGCCACTCGTCGAGAAACCCAATACATTACAATGACTCTTATTGTTGAATGCTTCAATCACAGGCAAGATAGAAATCGTTACTGATGGGTCGTGATCGAGCAAATTTTTACTCCCGACCTAGTGCGTGAATGTTTGTACAAATAGTGTTGACATCGATTGCAAACGCAAAGATAAGAATACTCTAGTTGTATTCATCAGTACCTTTTGATTCGGAGGTCGAACGCCAATAAGCAGTAATTATGTCGACCGTCCTCTAGAGGGACACGCTCTTATCGGCCGTTCAAATCAAGTGAAGAATATCTGCACGCCATGCGTGAAGATTTGCAGAATGGCTGAACACGATGTATCCGGAGTTGCGGTATGAACGGTAGACAATTTTATGGATCGTTTGGATACTGGCGTCGCACTTTGCAAGGTAGGCAATCTATAGTAATGATTCATCATTATTTTATCAATAGGTAACATTGAAATTCCACGCTTTTATCTAGGTTTTATCCATCAATATTGTATTGGGAATGGTTGGCTTATTTGACAAGTGTGACTCTGATAAATATGCACTTATTGAACCGTATGGGTCAGTTAGGCAAAAAGTAGTATAAGCTCCGCGATACAATCAACTAGTAAAGTTGGGCTGGTATGATTGATTTGAAGTAATTTTTCGAACTTGGTATAAGTTTGTACATTCCAAATTTGCTGTTGCTGTCTCATAAAATACTTAAAGGTATGTGACTTACTCAGTTTCATGCTTATTCAAATGAGTAACACACTTTTAAATCAAATTATGTAATAATTGCTCCATATTAGGTATATTTGTTGTTGCAACGTGGTCTCAACATTTATGTTTCGTTTATCTTCTTAAAATTAATTTATATTATTTGCTCTAGCATTTCATGTATTTTGATATATGATGTATGATACGTACTACCACCCATTGTAGCACGGATACTAAGTTCGACAGCAATGGGCTCTCCTCGCTGTTAGACTTGATCAAGGTTTAATAACCACTGATTATCCTAATCATACCATTGTATTAAGGGCCAAAATGGGGTTGTGTGGATCAATAGGCAACATCGATAATACGTTTTCACAGGGATATAAAGAATCTCCTTCCAACAACAAGATTGAAAAATTGGTCAAAAGAGCAAGCCAACTCACATGAGGATGCCCCAATGGGTGAGGAGAGCCCGCCCTCTATTCACAAACTGCTAGCAATAAGGAGTTGGCATTCCCACTCTCCCCATCCAGAGTGCGTCAATAGGGTGCCCTGATGGTCCCTCCCATTCCCATGAAATATATATATAATCGTGTATATATATTTATGTAAATGAAAAATACTGCAATCACTCGTAACTATTATATATGATCTTCATTCGGTTGATCCTGAAATGCAAGAAATGTTGTAAATTGTTAATGTGTAGAGTTCTGTGGGTCCAAGCTTAAGCACGGGTTCGTTTGTTTTCAACGATAGCAGCAATTCAAATTACTTATCTTTCTTTTCATTTTCTAGTTAATCTAAAATTATTATACAATACTTAGGAATTCCATGGATGATCTGAAATTAGGACCGTAGGACCGTATAAAGAATACTTCCATTTTTCGTGGTAGATTTCAGCAGGCTGTCTTAGCGGGGTCGGACCAGAGCTATGTTGTGGGGACGCACGCTCCTTGCCCTCAAAATTTTGCAACGCTGCTTTAAGTTTGATGAACTATACTTACAACTACCACAGGGAAATAAAGTACCCTACTTTCCATAGCTTTGTCAGCGAAAATATGAGAAGTTCGCTCTGTAAATTTTATTGAGTGCCTATAACTGTCAGTCTTTTTATCGCGGCTGTTTAATGGTATTTTTTTGGGAAAACATTAATGAAAGCTTTCGGAATTTCAGCATCAAAATGCCCTAAATAACCCTAGATTCACATGCTTCCAAATTTAAACCACATTATCAATATCAGGTCGGGTTCTACTAGACAATTTATAATTATTATTATTGCTTAACAGAATGGAAACTAGATATGCACTCGCGAACTCTACACTAACTGCCCTATGTAGGTGCTTATCATTAACACCTTAATACACGGTTTTCCTATTCTTGCCTGTTCATATGAATGTATAAGTAAATCACCGGAATTACCGGTGTACCAGTAATTCACCGGTGCTACATTTTTTCAAGAAAATTGTTGTTTTCTTGGTCTTTCCTTTTGTATATGGCAAGCATTGGCGATTCTCAAAATAAAGAAATCTATTAAAAGCCACTACTATTGTGCTAAATTCAAGCAGTCGACGACAACAACAAGTGATTTAAGGAGTGTATCGAAAAGTAGTTATAAACATTCGATGCGTTATTACGCATAAACTACTGTATATATTTTTAGCGTGTAAGCGCCATTTGCTTTGTTTACATGTCAAAAATGATTATTCGGTTCATTCATTTCCGTTGATAAAGTTGTATTCAAAATGTCGCGAATTGAATTTGAGACTAAAAGAAAATTCTGCACACTTGGTGCACCGAAAAGGGTGTTACTTACAACCAGATTGCGAAAAGAGTAAATGTTCACCCGGCAAGTGTAAAACGCATCATCGAAAAGTTTGGTAAGGAGTGCTCCTCAAGGATTTACCAAGAAGTGGCTGGAAACCCGGCTCCAGCAACCCCGATTTGGACCAAAAAGTTGTGGATTATATTCAACGGAACAAATCTGCCTCTACTCGCGATCTAGCCAAGAAGTTCAGGACCAGCATCGGAATGATTCAACGAATCAAGCGCAGGAATGACTTGAAGACGTACAAAAGCAGAAAGTGCCCAAACAAACTCCGGAACAAAAGTCTCGTGCCAAAACCAGGGCTCGAAAGCTGTACAGCTGCATTTTGGACAATGTCGACCAGTGCATTTTGATGGATGACGAAACATACGTTAAAGAAGATTCAAGAACGCTACCGGGGCCGCAGTTTTATACTAAATCTGTTGGGGAACGTGTGCCAACCGCAGATACGACTGTTGCGATGGAGAAATTCGGTCAGAAGGTGCTCATTTGGCAAGCTATTTGCACATGTGGCTTGCGTTCTTCAATTTTCTATACAAAAGGAACTATAAATGCTGAGATTTATCAAAAGGAATGTTTGAAGAACAGGTTGCTACCATTGTATAGAAAGCACCAGTCCCTCCTCTCTTCTGGCCAGATTTGGCATCGGCACATTACGCCAAATCCACTCTACAGTGGCTGACGGAGAATAACATCAAGTTCGTAGAAAAGACATCAACCCACCAAACTGTCCCCAGTTGCGACCGATCGAACGCTATTGGGCAATAGTCAAGCGTATATTTAAGAAGGATGGTACAGTGTCCCAAAACATGACCGATTTTAAGAAAAATTGGGCAGCGGCATCCAGGAAGTGCACAAAGGTCACTGCAGCAGAATTTGATGGCAGGTGTCAAATCAAAGGTACGGGCATTCTACAGAAATGAACATGATGACTAGTTTTTCCGTTTGGATCTTTTGTAAACATGTTAAGCTATAATAAACTGAAATAGTATGTTAATTTTAACCATGTTTTCATGCCTATTTTATTATTTGGAAGTTTATAACTACTTTTCGATACACTCCTTAGTGCATGCAGTTCTTAGTTACTAGTCATTATGCTGCAGTGTCGTGTCATACTATTCTTGGATTCTTGCATTTGCCACTTTAAATTTAATTTGAATTAAGGAGGATGCGGAAAAGTCATTCATTGCGTAATTTAGAGGTACCTAGCATAATGTTGTAGACAAAAATAGCCGTCACGGCATCGTTCATTGGCTCAGTGTTTCCGACAAAAGTGCATCACACTGATTCCTGGGGATTAATGGTGTTTCTGTATGCTGTACTTTACAACTACTTGCTGCTTGTGGGTAGTACCTTGGCCAACTGATTGTATGGAAACGGCTAGTATGATAAACATCGAGTATGAGGATTATTTGGCAAGACAACGCATGTGTGCTAAATATGAGAGCCATTTTTCTGATTCTGCAATACGCTATTCATTTTTTTCTACGAACAGAGCATAGATACACAGCTATAAGATGTAGATACCAATGGTTGAAACATTTATAGTGATATGCTTAAGTTTCGTTGTGGGATCTCTTCCATTCGTACGTGTCAAAGAATAAGAGTTGCTGGGCCGTGCCGCCCGGCATCTAACAAACACAATGTATAGGCTGAGATTGAATCGTAGAATGAAATTTATCGTATTTACTTACAAATGAGATTAATACCTTTAGCGGTGAATTATGCTCGACGAGACGTATAAGAACTATTTTTAAACATGCACCATGGAATGTTGCAGGGAAGAAAAAATGCATTACCGTGAATAGTTCAATTACCGCTTATTAGATTAAGTTTGTTTTTTAAAGTATGTATTTTTTTTTAAATTTTAACCAGTATCTTCTTATATCTATAACGAAGTATTTGTTCTTGTTTCTAACGTACGTATATTCATCTTTAAATAAAATCAACCATCTCTATTTAGGAAAAATTTAGTGGAATATTCTGAAAGCGTTTTAAAGCTGAAGATTTAATCAATTTTGAACTATACTTCTGAATAGTAAAGCTTCAAAGACACTAGACACTTTAGACTAGGCATACTAACTTTCTAGAGATTCTATTGATTAATTTTATCATACATCTTATTCAAGTTTCTGAATCGGGAACAAGCCCAGAAAGCTGACATTCACTCCAATAAACAAATATAAAATAAAAGAAAATCTGCATATATCTGCATGGTCCTGCATTTGAATGTAAAATTATTTGTTTTACAAACACACTTTAAAAAATAAATATTAATATAGATGTGGGATCTGGTAGATTACGGCTATGAACACTGGCACAACATATAATTTTTCTCGGTTGGTTCTATGTTCTATGTTATTATTTCACAAAAAACCGAAAGCTCGTTTTCAAAGTAATAAGGATATGAATATGTACAAATGCTCATAACGATTTGGTCGATGAAACGAATGAAAGAATTTCTACAAATATTCTTAACTATTTCAACTATTTCATTGAAATGTTACACATAGTTTATAAGGCAAAGTTTTTTATTGTCATATTCTTCATATCTAAAACTTTGGTGAAGACACAAAACCTAAATATGTTAACATGAACAATATAAGTTTCAGATAACAATGGATAATGTTAGAAGTCAAGACGTCCAAGTGACAAAATGATCAAAACTGAGTTGAGTATTATAAAAGATTCCCAAAGCTTCCAACTATATGCTATGCAAATTTGATGAAGATTTAATCACTTTGAACCATTTTACAGCAAACAAAACACATCAACTTCGAAGCGTGTATTACTCGTCAAAAATATTTGCCACCAACACCCTCCATTGGCTCATAAGCCTTCGAATCTATAGGAAATGGTTCCAAAAACAGCATAAAACAAAATTAACCGTTGAAGATATAAGGGCAAAACGATATTCACAAATGAGGTTACATACATCAATCAATTTTTAGTTCCTTTTCCTATGTACTACATATGTATAGTATTTTTTACTAATATATGATCAATCACGTGACGTTATCATAACAGTCATCCGAAAATACAGCCGCGGTTCATTCGGAATCAGAAGAAATATAGGATGCAGTGTGATTTTCGGTAACTTTACGGTGCAGAAGTTTTTCATTTTTCCTATTTTAATTTAATTATATCTGGCGCGTGTGACGATGCGGGTGCACGATCAGATCCGCTGCCGTCTTGACGTTGAAATTCAAGTCTGAGGGTTTCGACAAATTGTTTGTCTCCAGGCGCACCAACGGCATTCCGAAACACTTAACAATGCACTCAGCCGCTTTTCTCTTTGCGTTATGTATTTGTCTAACATCTTTAAATCTTGTTAACGTTCCATATGGAAGTTTTGTTCGATGCTAATTATTTCCTTTTTCAAAATATTGAAAGCTGAAGCGCTCGTTAAAGTGTGTCTATTTTGTTACAAAATGTGGATCGAAGTAAGCTTTTGCCTCGTGTGCGCGTATTTTTATAGCCATCATTTTTCGTTCGCAGCTTCCTCTTCAAATGTTAAATTAAGACACTTTCAAAAATGAAGTTGAACTGGAGAAACTGATGTATCGCGAAAGCCCAGCGGAAGATGATAGCTCGCGAGTTGCAACTGTGGTACCCAGCAATCAATCCTTTGGAAGTCACAGAAATACCTATCATAGAAGTTTGTGTCGAAAGCTGGATCGCTACCCATTTTACGAAAAACTTTGAGTTAGTTTGAGGAAATTGTGTGCATGAACCGGCAATGCTTAAAACAGGTATAAATGGTAAAGTATGAAAAGAAGCCTCGCATGAAGATGAGAAATTATCTGCTAAATTTAAAGGAATTTGCTAGCGTTTACTGGCGAAAATTTGAAAAAAGTGTTTCAATGTTTTATTTTTTATTTTTAAAAAGTTATCAAATGAAGTGTTAATTTTATCAAAATCGTTCCAATCACATCACACCAATCACAATCGTTCTACTAATACGCCCAAAAAAATTTTTTTTTAAATAGTGGTTTTTTTTTAAGTGAAAGTATCTGCTTCTTACAAATTTCATGAAAGGAATGTTTATATGGTTCCGACATTCAAAACTGTTGATGCTAAACGAGTGTGATGTACAGATATTTGTTTGACTTTCTCTGGAGACGTCGACTATTCTGCTTCCGGATATGATCAGATCATGAGAGAACATTGTATCGTTCATAGCATATTAGAACATTTACAGTGCACAAGCTTTGGGTAATAAATGGGTGAGATACTACTGGCTGTTCGAATGAAGATAGTCCCAGGAATCTGAGGATCTGCGCTTAGTAAATAAATTTACTTATTCAACTAAATCGTCCATTGGAAAAGTCCAAAAGCACAAGTATATGCTATGAAAATTCATATTTATTACCTATAAGTCAAGTTACAAAAAACATAAACCATTTCTGCTTCTAATTTCCTTTGAAAACGCATTGGATTCTAAGAAGTGGAAAAAATTATAAAAGTGATTTGACTGGAACCTAAGCTCGCTTAGTAGTGATATAGAAGGCTGCGATGGTTTTAAAATTTTGGATTTTTTTCAGTTGAAATGTTTTTTTATTTATTGCCATTGACACTCACTATACAGACCCAAGATCTTCCTAACTATTGAAAAACAAATGTTCAACGAGAATCCAAAACTTATCAAATCTAATCCGCTGTTAATCTTTGACCATTGAGACCAAACAACTAAGAGCACTATAATGTTCCATTACTAATCTTCAAAATATTGTTTCAAAGAAATTTTAATATTGAAAAATTCCCATATCATTCACAGGGCTGGTAGCAGGTCACTTTTTAGTGACTTGGTCACTTTTTTGAGACTAGTCACTAAAAAGTCACTATTTGCATCCAAAAGTCACTAAAGTCACTATTTTTCGGAAAATGGTCACTAAAGTCACTATTTTTGTACCGCTGATTGTAAAAAGTTCAAAAAAAAAAACCACTTGTACCTATTGTACGATAGGCAACCAAATTATGCGATCTGGTGTCACTATATAATGTCGAGAAATATACACCAAAAATCTAGATGCCCTGGCAAACGCTGTCCCTCCGAAATGTCCTGGAAGACCAATTAACATTATGACATTATTTTAACTTAACTTTGTATAGCCCATAAAGTTATTGTTACGATTGTAGACCTTAAGATTTGAAGGACAGTTTGAATTACCTGAAACTAACAAGGTTATCCTATGATGTCTGTGGATGTTTCAAAATATTAATTGAATATGTTTGAATATTTATCGTAGCTCTGTAGGCCAAACCAAAAGGCTACGGTTAGTACCGAATATCTTAAGTTCTGAACTCAAGGTCAGTTTTTATAAACCTGAACATGATAGTGACTGATGAGCTTACAGTAGCTTCATTGAATGTGTTTGAATGCATATCTTAACTTTTCATAGATTATAAAACTAACTTTACGACTATAGTTAGTATGCGTAGTCTAAACTGTCTTTGAAGCTTTACTATTCAGAAGTATAGTTCAAAATTGATTAAATCTTCAGCTTTAACACGCTTTCAGAATATTCCACAAAAATTTTTCTTAAATAGAGATATCTCATCATTTGATGACCTTTAAAAAAAATAACGTTAGTCCCAGAAGGTGTAGCTTTTAATCTACAATTCAAAACTTAAAACCTACAGCTGGATGAAGATTTTATCTTTTGAATTCCAAGAAAGTTTGGATAACATAGAACATCCGAAGATTATCTCATAATGGCTGTTGTTCTTCCAAAATATTTAATGAATATGTTTCAATACATGTCGAAGCTTTGCAAAACCCCAGAAAGCTTTTGTTTCAACTGTAGTAGTTCGTATGTTCTGATCTTAAGGATAGTTTGGATGACCTGGAACATGTCACACTGCTTCATAATGTGTTTTGTTTTTTAAGAATATTAATTGAATATGTTTGAATATTTGTTGTAACTTTGTATTGCCTCAAATTTACTGTTATAACTGTAAATCTTAAGTTATGAATGCCAAGACAGTTTGGATGACCTAGACCATCCCAAGATTATCTTATTGTGTATTTCTAAGTTCGAAAATATTCACTGAATACACTTGAATCCGTGACGCAACTTTGTGTAGTCCAAAAAACTACTGTTACTATCGTAGATTTCAATTTCTGAACTCCAGGATGGTTTGGATTACCTAGAGGATCTCAAAGTTATAAAATAATGACTGTTGACCTTCCAAAAGGTTCTTTGAATATGTTTGAATACAGATGGTCACCATATATTGCTCAAAAAACTATTGTTATAAATGTAGATTTTATGTTTTGAGCTTAAGGATAGTTTGGTGTACCTAATATATCCCCAGGTTGTCGCATTATGTATTCTGGCCCTCCACGCTATTCAATCATTATTGTTAAATACATATTTGCACACTCTAAAGACCTACTGTTACAACTGTAGGTCATATGACATGAACTCAAGGACAGTTTGAATGACCTAGATTATCCCCGTTTATCTCATGATGTTTTTTAACATTCGAAAATATTTACTGAATATGGTTGAATACGTAGCGTAACTTTGTATAGTTTAAAAAATTGTAGTTACTACTGTAGATCTTAAGTTCTGAACTCTAGGACAGTTGGATGACCTAGAACATCATAAAGCTATCAAATAATGACTGATGACCTTCCAAAAGGTTCATTCAATATGTTTGAATACATATTATATCCTTATAAAGCCCTAAAAGCTAATGTAGATCTGAACTTTTGAACTCAAGTACATTTTGGAAGACCTAGAACCTATCAGAAAGGTACAAAAATATATAACATTTATCAACGAGAATTTAATAATACGTATGCATATGATAACATTCAAAAACAACACTTTTATAAAGGCATTTATTTTTTTCTTCCTGAACTTCTTCGTATTCAGGATGATCTAGGTCGTCACCATACGTTACATGCAGTGAAAGCTCCAAGTTTGTTATGAAAATCACCAAGTGACTTCCGATTCAGGTCAACTATGATCTTCTTATTGAGGAATGGAACTTGTTAAAATGCTAGGTGCTGACCTTGAGTACATAGCACCGAATTGAGGAGTATTGGAACTATTTGTTTACTAAGAAAACGGCTGTAGGGGAGCCTAAATACCCTCAGGTGATTAAGGTGGTGAAAACAGCTTCACATGGCAACGGCTCGAAAAAGGAATTGAGAAGCAAGATACGTCAGAAGTAGTTCTAGCATAGGCCATGCTTTCAGCCGCGTTCCAACCGTGCGTATAGACCTGTCTTTGCAAAAACGAGCTGCGGACCAAATGCAGGAGGCCCTGGAGAGAAAAAAGTTGCTTTTTAATAAAAAAAACCAAAAAGTAATACTGCGTTGCAGTATTATTTAATTTTTGCAAACGAGGGTGATCACTTAGTTCATTTTTACTGTACTTAGACAGCCAATATATAAAAAATTAAAAAAATTCTGATATTTGGAAATCACTTTTTGGTCACTATTTGGTCACTATTTGGTCACTATTTGGTCACTATGTTTATTATTTTAGTCACTAAAGTCACTATTATTTATCCATAAATCCGCTACCAGCCCTACATTCAGTTGCTTCATTCTACAATATCACTATTTTTACTCAATTTGTTCATCAACCATTATCTACTATTAATCTAAATTATTCTCATGGCGAGCGTAAATCATTTCTAAAATAAAAAAAAATAGTCTGTCGTGTACAGGAGAAAAAATGCAAAAGTGTCAGACAATTTTATCAACATGATGCTTATACTACTGGCTCCTGGAGAATCCTTTCAGCCTCCCCATTTAAGAGCCAATCCATACTTTAATTCTCATACAACAAGAGCTCGAAAATTCCATCAAACTGTCTAGCGGCACAATCAACAAACATTATTATGCTGAGCTCACAGCAATACAAATACGTATGACACCTGGGAGGATAACAAATGTAACAGAATCATGCAATCACGATCGTTAGGCATATTCCAAGTAACATTGCCAAAATCATCCAGCTTTATTAAGTTTTGTTAAAGTTTTATTAAAACAACTAGAAGTCAATTGCAGCAAGGGGTGCCAAAAGGTTTCAAATTTTAGTCAAGTTTATGAGAACCTACACTGCTTCTTTACAGCGATCTTAAAACCTTGACTTCTAAAATTCCTTTTACTCCTATCAAAGGTCTTATTTTGACTTTATAAACTCATAAAATGCTGTTTTGAAATGCCGTTTTAGGAGTCATTCATATTATCTTATTATGGTCAGTTGACAAGGCATTTAAAAACCATTTTGCCTCCAGTAAATACATTAAACTGCTAATTGGCATTGAGGAAAGCTACCAAAGGACCAGATAGTTTTATAGTAGCCATTTTTAAGATAAATTGGCTTTTTGGCAAAACTGTGATTCCTTCCAATCGCCATATGAAATAATTAAAATTTGGAAAAATCAATAGACCAAATTTTAAATGTAATACAATTGAACTGTAGATCAGAGACCAGCTTCGGTATTCTTTTAGATAACCTTATTGAATTCCATCAATTTACAGGAGTTTCATGATTAGTTTATGGAATATATTTCTTTCAATTTTTTTTTTATTGTTGTACACTCGCATAATTTCCGTGGCGCATTAATTTTTGGCTCTTTTCGTGCCAATATTCACCATAAAAATAAATACGCATATGATTTGGAGCATGATACGCTATAGAAAACTCTATTTGTTTTGTATATTTTGCTATCAAACATAATTTCCCGCAACACCAGAACTTTTTTCACTTTGTACACATTTCGGCTTTTAAGATAGAGGAGGTGTTGGTGAACAAACCAGTTTTGAATGTAGTTTAATCAACAAAACCGGGATGAGTGCTTAACGGCTGGAATAGAACTGAAATTGTTACTTGGGATGTGTATATGATTTTTAGAACACACAACTGAGCGAAGGAGAGACCGTAGCAGTGATGATGATATAATACTACCATCTTTTGACGCAAGGGGACTTTCCATAGCAGTGAAATAATTTGAAAAACGATGGATTTGATTGTTGTTTGTGATCATCAAGCTCCTGTATGAAGGGCCAAAAAAGTATGGGTGAGCCCGTAGCAGAGTCACTTAAGCAGAAACCGCTTATATAGGGAAGAGAAAGTTCTTTCAAAAGCAAGTTTAACAGCACTAGAATCGAGCCCTTGATTGGCAGAATAAACCCAATATGGTAGATGCAGTCGAAGAGCTCGCCCTCGAGGCAGTCGCATGCCGCCTATCCCAATCGTTTCACCTGGGAGCCCTGATGGTCCCTCCCTTTCCCGGTTATATGTATGTTATGTAAGGCATATTTTGTACATTTTTTCTTGGTCATTTGAAAGCCTGTGTAATAAAATGACTAAAATATATACTGGCACTAATTAATGAATATTTAGCATTGAAAATTCACAAAATTGCCACTAAATTATTAAACACGGTGAAAACGAAAAAATAACAATTCGCACTTGAAAAACTCAAAATAGCAATAAAAAATTGATTATTCACTTCAATAATTCAAAAGTGACTGGTAAAACTTTCAAAAGAAGCAATGGAAATTAGTATAAACGCAATAATAGGCCGATAGTTTCCCGTCATAATAATAAGTTCTGGCAGTAAACATGTGACAAAAGTTTTCAAATTTTGCAAATCTTTCCAATTGAAATCAAAAAAAATCTTTTGATTTTTTTTCTAATGTTTTGATTTTTTATTGCGATTTTATGGAAAGAGTTGAAGTGTTGAAGACTTTTGTCACATGTTTACCGCTAGAACTTATTATCATGACGGAAAAATATCAGCTTATTATTGCGTTTATGCTAATTTCCATTGCTTTTTTTGAAAGTTTTACCGGTCACTTTTGGATTATCGAAAGTGAATTATCAATTTTTTATTGCTATTTTAAGTTTTTCTAGTGCGAATTGTTATTTTTTTGTTGGCATAGTGTTTAAAAAATTAGTGGAAATTTCACGTATTTTTATTGCTATTTTTTCCATTTTTATTGATGTTTTATTACCCTGCCTTCTCGGATGGTTGTCTAGTGTTTCTACCTTTGTTGATCCTACTTGTATTGCTCGCGGTTATAGAATAGAGAAGAGAACAGGAGAAAAGAGAAAGAAGATAAGGCATTAGTAATTGGAAAAATGCAAAGCGCATGATGCTTTGTGATATACTTACAACGGCCAATCTGAATGTTTCGACGGATGCATATGAGAGATCATTCCAGATGAGTTTCCACGTGTTTGCTCAATCTCATCATGTTTATTAATAGAAGACAAGAGACATTATTTCGTCTTTAGATCCGAATGCGTGAACCTTAGCCTTAACCCCAGCTGTACGACCTCAGAATCGACCGTTTGTTTTTGAATATTAACTCATGCTTCCTTCATTTCTTCTACATTCTTCACCAGTCTATGTTGTTTTAGAAGGTGCTTCTTTATAAGGGCCCAGTATTTTTCGACATTCGAAATTCGCCTTATACCACTCTAGCAAGTCCTTCGTGTAGTGGCATGATGCCAAATCCGGCCAGAAGATCGTAGCACCGTCGTGAGCCTTCAGGAGAGAGAGACATCGCTTTCGGAGACATCCTTCCAAAGACACCTGTTCATTCATGGCCTGCGGTAACGAAAGGTGTACTCCGCTTTCCGCAAGAACAAATCGCTTGCCAAATTAAAACTTCTTGACGAACTTCTTCTGTGTCCGCAGGTTCTCGGGAACATCACACTTATCCTTGACAGTCACATACAGGTTTTCTGAAATCTGGTTGAAGCCCGCCTTCACATATGTATCGTCATCCATTACGCAGCTGTGTGGTTTCGTGAAGTTCTGGTCATGCAACTTTCAGGAACGGCTTTCTACGACTGTATTCTATTTTTCGTCACGATTTGGGGACTTCTGAATCTTAAACGTACGTAGTCTAGCTCCAGTTCTGGTATTCTGCACGAAAATTTTGCTCACAAGCTGAGGCAAAACTGAGGCATTCGGTTTTAGTTTAACGGCCTCAACCACGCGTTGTGATCGTTTTCGTTGACCTCATGGCTCTTTTCGGATCTTTGCTTCTGATCAACAGTCAGTCGTTCTTTGAGCCGTTTTATAATACCAAACACCTTGGAATTTGTAATTCACAACTTTTTTCCGATGGCACGATGTGACAGATCCTTATTCTCAAAGTACTCGTGCAAAACTTTTTCGCGAACGCACTGTTCTTTCGTCGCCATTTTGAAAACTTTTGCGCGACTTGATTTGATGAAATCAAGTCACAGGAAGTAAACAATACTCGTTAAACTATGTCTACGCAAAATGTCAATTAATTTTCATACCCTTTTGTGGACCACACGGCAGGGTTTTCTTCTTTCGTTTCTTTTGCTGAAAACAAATAAATAATTATCAATTTTCAAAGGAGGAAATCTAGGTAAAACGTCGAACCTAAGGGGAAATAAATTAACACGCCTTTAAAGTTTTCATTGAGAAACGATCATATTTGGTTTGAGTGATTGTTTTTTTGTTTAACTGATTCGTACAGGTGTTATCAGTTTTTGACGCAACTTTAAAAGATACCTGGTTATACAGTATCCGTATTGGTTAAGACTATGATTCAAACATGAATTTCTCGAAACTCTTATCACTCTTACAACCAGCCTGTTTGGCACCATTATTCATTCTGCTGACGGTATGAGTTGCATTAGTGTAATAAAACTCTCGATAAATTGACGTGTGATTCATTGATTGCATACACAAAATCCGTAAACCAAGTATTTTCTGTCATTGTCATTGTTATGGACTTTCTTTGGCAAAGTTGTTTGTTTGTTTAATCTTCAAAAGTGGAAATGTGGGTTGGAAGTGCTTTTTTTAGGCTGAACATTTCATAATTTTTTTTTATGCTGAATATTTTTGCCGAAGGCGTTTTTTTACATTGTTCACACTTTAATGAATATCTTTGGAGGTGATTTGAGTCCATTGCCAGTTATGGATTCTGATTATAGTTTAAAGGAACTTTTTTTTGTGAATACTCATTGATAAAATACGGATTTAGCCTTCTTTTTTTTTAAATAACATAGACAACATTTATTGAGCATGTTTTCTTATCACGATTTAGTTGAGTGGCCTCGTTTTTTTATATTTATTTCTAGGTATGGTAGATTTTAATACAGCTTATAAAATACATTCTTCTAATCACGCTAATGTTTTAGGCAATGGTACTAATTAAAGATTCAAGAAAAGCTTTATGGTGCTTGATTATTTTTAAATAAGTTTAAAAATGATGCGTTTTTTGCGTTACCATCAAATTGTTTTATTGATCAAAATCGAACTAAGTAGATCGTTCCCAAAATCGTGAAAGTCATAAAATATGTCACTTTATTGACTTTAATTGTGTTGGGGTTAATTGTAATATTTAAACAATCGACTTACGACCGGTCAGAACAAACGGAACCTCCGCGCGACGCCCTCATGAATGGCAAGGAGTTAACTCACTAAACATTCAGTATATACAAATATTATTGATATAGTGTAGTGATACGCGTGGTTACCTCTCATATCAGTGGGTCTGGTATCAATTCCAGTCGACGCTGTTAGGATTTTCTGCGACGAAAAATCTCTGATCAAGTCTTCCTTACGAAGGTAAGTGAAGCCGTTGACCCCGACCCATGTGTTGATATATCAGGACCAGGCTCAAATTTGATGTGATTGTTGGATACATAGGGCATGTGTCCCTTGACTCAGCCTAATATGCAACAATTGATTACATTATTTGTTATATCTCTAAAAAATTTGAGCTGGAAGCTATATTTAACTAGCTCTACACTTGTCTAGATAAAGATTCATTTTAAATCAGATACTTCTCAAATTTTCAGGGATTAATAAACTTTATATTAGCTATGTTTTGGCATAATTTATTTATTGAATTTCCTCCCCCAAGCTGAATGCTCGTACATTTCTCTTAACACTGCTCATGAGATCTTAGGCGAGACTTTGTCCATTTTCCTTACACAATTTCACCCAGTTTTTCTTCAAAGCTTCATCGGTTTTGAATGTTTTTCCGCTTTTCTTCAAGTTCTTCTTCATTATCGCCCAAAAGTTTTCGATCGGACGAAGTTCTGGTGTATTCGGCGGGTTCGCCTCCTTCGGGACCACATTAACGCCCTTCGCTTCGTACCCATCCATTACAGGCTTGGCGTAATGGCACGAAGCGAGATCTGGCCAGAAAAGCGTGGGACCAATCAAAGTGTAGAGCCCATAATGGAGGAATCCATTGTTCATACTGGCGGAGGATCAGATTTGACCACCACCGCGTTTCTCCGAGATCTATAAGTCGTAGATGACGAGAAGAGCTGTGTGAAATAGGCGGTGCATGCAAAAATAAACCCAACAGCGGGAGATAATTTCTCACCCGTGCTAGGCAGTATAGGAGACGGTCAAATCGCTAGAACTAGAAACAAGCAATAGGTAGTATAAGAGCACGATCGGTTGCATAACCTTTTGTCAGTCAAGGGATTTCCCCCTTGCCTATCCTGCATAGGGTAGTATGACAAAGGGTTATGTGCCTGATCGTATACTACCGTTCAAATGCCCTCCGCTCGTTTTCAAACTTACATCTATTCAATTTCAAAAAGCTCTGCCGTTCCCTTACGGACCTATCAATACACTTTCTCTTCATGTCTATTTGTTCTAGCAATAAAATTACTGTCCGCTCCTAGCGCTTTGCATGGAGATGGTAAATTATCTGCTTCTGGAAAAAACTTCATCAAAGATCGTTACTTCCGCGCTGGGGAGAATACAAAAATAACAATCAAAAGTGTAGAAAGCCCATAATGGGGAATCCATTAATTCATACTGGTGGGGATCAGTATTTGCACCACTCACCGTCGTTCTCTCCGAGATCTATAAGTTGTAGATGACGAGAAGAGCAAATGTGTGAAATAGGCGGTGCATGCTAAAAATAAACCCAACAGCGGGAGATAATTTCTCACCCAGTGCTAGGGCAGTATTAGGAGACGGACAAATCGCTAGAACTAGAAACAAGCAATAGGTAGTATAAGAGCACGATCGGTTGCATAACCTTTTGTCAGTCAAGGGATTTCCCCCTGCCTATCCTGCATAGGGTAGTATGACAAAGGGTTATGTGCCTGATCGTATACTACCGTTCAAATGCCCTCCGCTCGTTTTCAAACTTACATCTATTCAATTTCAAAAAGCCTGCCGTTCCCTTACGGACCTATCAATACACTTTCTCTTCATGTCTATTTGTTCTAGCAATAAAATTACTGTCCGCTCCTAGCGCTTGCATGGAGATGGTAAATTATCTGCTTCTGGAAAAATTCATCAAAGATCGTTACTTCCGCGCTGGGGAGAATACAAAAATAACAATCAAAAGTGTAGAAAGCCCATAATGGGGGAATCCATTAATTCATACTGGTGGGGATCAGTATTTGCACCACTCACCGTCGTTCTCTCCGAGATCTATAAGTTGTAGATGACGAGAAGAGCAAATGTGTGAAATAGGCGGTGCATGCTAAAAATAAACCCAACAGCGGAGATAATTTCTCACCCGTGCTAGGCAGTATTAGGAGACGGACAAATCGCTAGAACTAGAAACAAGCAATAGGTAGTATAGAGCACGATCGGTTGCATAACCTTTTGTCAGTCAAGGGATTTCCCCCTTGCCTATCCTGCATAGGGTAGTATGACAAAGGGTTATGTGCCTGATCGTATACTACCGTTCAAATGCCCTCCGCTCGTTTTCAAACTTACATCTATTCAATTTCAAAAAGCCTGCCGTTCCCTTACGGACCTATCAATACACTTTCTCTTCATGTCTATTTGTTCTAGCAATAAAATTACTGTCCGCTCCTAGCGCTTTGCATGGAGATGGTAAATTATCTGCTTCTGGAAAAACTTCATCAAAGATCGTTACTTCCGCGCTGGGGAGAATACAAAAATAACAATCAAAAGTGTAGAAAGCCCATAATGGGGGAATCCATTAATTCATACTGGTGGGGATCAGTATTTGCACCACTCACCGTCGTTCTCTCCGAGATCTATAAGTTGTAGATGACGAGAAGAGCAAATGTGTGAAATAGGCGGTGCATGCTAAAAATAAACCCAACAGCGGGAGATAATTTCTCACCCGTGCTAGGCAGTATTAGGAGACGGACAAATCGCTAGAACTAGAAACAAGCAATAGGTAGTATAAGAGCACGATCGGTTGCATAACCTTTTGTCAGTCAAGGGATTTCCCCTTGCCTATCCTGCATAGGGTAGTATGACAAAGGGTTATGTGCCTGATCGTATACTACCGTTCAAATGCCCTCCGCTCGTTTTCAAACTTACATCTATTCAATTTCAAAAAGCCTGCCGTTCCCTTACGGACCTATCAATACACTTTCTCTTCATGTCTATTTGTTCTAGCAATGAAATTACTGTCCGCTCCTAGCGCTTTGCATGGAGATGGTAAATTATCTGCTTCTGGAAAACTTCATCAAAGATCGTTACTTCCGCGCTGGGGAGAATACAAAAATAACAATCAAAAGTGTAGAAAGCCCATAATGGGGAATCCATTAATTCATACTGGTGGGGATCAGTATTTGCACCACTCACCGTCGTTCTCTCCGAGATCTATAAGTTGTAGATGACGAGAAGAGCAAATGTGTGAAATAGGCGGTGCATGCTAAAAATAAACCCAACAGCGGGAGATAATTTCTCACCCGTGCTAGGCAGTATTAGGGAGACGGACAAATCGCTAGAACTAGAAACAAGCAATAGGTAGTATAAGAGCACGATCGGTTGCATAACCTTTTGTCAGTCAAGGGATTTCCCCCTTGCCTATCCTGCATAGGGTAGTATGACAAAGGGTTATGTGCCTGATCGTATACTACCGTTCAAATGCCCTCCGCTCGTTTTCAAACTTACATCTATTCAATTTCAAAAAGCCTGCCGTTCCCTTACGGACCTATCAATACACTTTCTCTTCATGTCTATTTGTTCTAGCAATAAAATTACTGTCCGCTCTAGCGCTTTGCATGGAGATGGTAAATTATCTGCTTCTGGAAAAACTTCATCAAAGATCGTTACTTCCGCGCTGGGGAGAATACAAAAATAACAATCAAAAGTGTAGAAAGCCCATAATGGGGGAATCCATTAATTCATACTGGTGGGGATCAGTATTTGCACCACTCACCGTCGTTCTCTCCGAGATCTATAAGTTGTAGATGACGAGAAGAGCAAATGTGTGAAATAGGCGGTGCATGCTAAAAATAAACCCAACAGCGGAGATAATTTCTCACCCGTGCTAGGCAGTATTAGGAGACGGACAAATCGCTAGAACTAGAAACAAGCAATAGGTAGTATAAGAGCACGATCGGTTGCATAACCTTTTGTCAGTCAAGGGATTTCCCCTGCCTATCCTGCATAGGGTAGTATGACAAAGGGTTATGTGCCTGATCGTATACTACCGTTCAAATGCCCTCCGCTCGTTTTCAAACTTACATCTATTCAATTTCAAAAAGCCTGCCGTTCCCTTACGGACCTATCAATACACTTTCTCTTCATGTCTATTTGTTCTAGCAATAAAATTACTGTCCGCTCCTAGCGCTTTGCATGGAGATGGTAAATTATCTGCTTCTGGAAAAAACTTCATCAAAGATCGTTACTTCCGCGCTGGGAGAATACAAAAATAACAATCAAAAGTGTAGAAAGCCCATAATGGGGGAATCCATTAATTCATACTGGTGGGGATCAGTATTTGCACCACTCACCGTCGTTCTCTCCGAGATCTATAAGTTGTAGATGACGAGAAGAGCAAATGTGTGAAATAGGCGGTGCATGCTAAAAATAAACCCAACAGCGGGAGATAATTTCTCACCCGTGCTAGGCAGTATTAGGAGACGGACAAATCGCTAGAACTAGAAACAAGCAATAGGTAGTATAAGAGCACGATCGGTTGCATAACCTTTTTGTCAGTCAAGGGATTTCCCCCTTGCCTATCCTGCATAGGGTAGTATGACAAAGGGTTATGTGCCTGATCGTATACTACCGTTCAAATGCCCTCCGCTCGTTTTCAAACTTACATCTATTCAATTTCAAAAAGCCTGCCGTTCCCTTACGGACCTATCAATACACTTTCTCTTCATGTCTATTTGTTCTAGCAATAAAATTACTGTCCGCTCCTAGCGCTTTGCATGGAGATGGTAAATTATCTGCTTCTGGAAAAAACTTCATCAAATAAATTATGCCAAAACATACCCATGTAGCACACTACGATCTTTATTAGTTGTAGTAACTTAGCAAGTCATATTTATGTTATCTCAATCAAATGGGAACAAGTGTGCTACTAAGGTAGCTAATGTATAGTTATTTAATCCTTGAAAATTTGAGAAGTATCCAATTTAAAATGAATTTTTGGTGATCATTTTTGTGTGTCTCATTTTTTTCGAGTTCAACATTTAAATATATTGGAATGCGATCAACAAATCGGCATCAAATTCTAAAATGTCGCTTTAGCCCATTCAGTTGTGCAGTAGTAGACCCTATCCGTGAACCTCCCCTTGGAAATCTTACATTCAATAATATAGCAGATTAATGCCGTCCTTGAGAACTGTCACTGAGTTCGGAATGCAGCTGCTTGAGTTATATATTCTGCAATGGCACTGATGTGATGTTCGATTGAACCCAAAGGAAATACTTAAGATTCACGTTGGTACAATCTACACACGCATACACCTCTAGTCAGCAGTCAGTAAGTCTAGCAATTATAAGTGAATGAAAGCCCGCGCAGCGAATGATATTTTTATATACACCTTGTCCAATATATTCTCATACAAAATAAAACTCTATTTATTCCAAATCGATAATCTAGATTTTATTGATAACTTTACCCATTATATTGTTATATAATACTGATCAACTACAGCATATGTTTTGGAATAACACCGCCTTTAATCGTCTTGACCAGCTCCAGACGTTTTTCGAAACCGTCACAGACGGCACGCACGACTTCCATCGGCATTTCGTACCAAATTCGTTTGATTACGGGTTTGAATTGGTTCATATTAGACGCCCTGTGGTCATTTACCTTTGCCAGCATGTATGACCATACGAAATAATCCAAGGGATTCAGATCTGGTGAACTGGGAGGCCATTTATTCTTCTCCAAAAAGTCGGTCAAATTTTCTCGGCAGATTTGCAGTATGCGATGGCGCTCCGTCCTGCTGAAACACATAGTGATCATCTCCAAATACCTCTTGTACATATGGCTTGACAACTTTCTCCAAAACTTCCGTTTTATAATATACGGCATTCACTTTAACGCCTTTTTCGATGAAAACCAGTGGTAATTTGCCTCGCTTGCAAATTCCTCCCCAAACCATCATTGACGCAGCACTTTGGAACCGTGCAATATTTCTATCACTCTCTGGAACAGTTCTAGAAGAGAGAGCCCACAATCTGTCGTTCTGGACATTGTGGGATTGTTGAAAGACGAATAACTTTTCGTCGGAAAAAATAAATTCTTCCCCACCGTGCCGCGACAAGAGCAGAATTGCTCTTTCGAGTCGTTTCTGCTTGGAAGATTTCCGAAACTCCGTGAACCTTACGTTTCTTGCAAGCTTGGAATCCGAGGTCATTATGCAGTATATTGTGCATTGACGATCTCGAAACATTCAGATCTGCGGCCATTTTACGTACAGAGCGCTGTGATTTTCGTCAAATCCGTTCTCTGACCACTTTAACAACTCGTGCAGTCCGCACCGTACGAGTGCGACCGGATCTCTTCCGGTCATCCAACGAGCAGGTGTCACGGTACCTTCGGATGATTTGGTACACAAAATTCCGCTTTACTCCGAGGTGTTTCAAATTTCTGGAAATAGCGCCCAGGCGCTTACCTTTCAAGAACTTTTTTATCACCACAGCAAGAAACTCCTTCATCGCTGGTAAAAGATAAAAACTGAATGAAAACAATCGTACAGAACCTAAAAGCGTTTGCATAAACATAGTTCAAAACTACACCAACGCATACGTGAAGCATGTTGATAAGTTGCACGACACCAATGCAAGGAAAAGGTGTATGAGAATATATTGGAAACGGTGTATATGATTTTTGATGTGATATGACATGGGTGAGTAATCAAAAATAAGAACTAAAAGGCATATGAACGTTCTTAAGAAACTAACCAAGATTTTATGATCAAATCAGGGTGTGTATAGGAGTAGAAAACCAAAAATG
Organism: Aedes japonicus; assembly: GCA_034211315.2. Lineage (NCBI taxonomy): Eukaryota > Metazoa > Arthropoda > Insecta > Diptera > Culicidae > Aedes > Aedes japonicus. Next base: position 400,814 of record JASCZW010000172.1, on the reverse strand, counting down.
TTGTTATAATCTTAATTAATCTTTCCATCATCCATTGCCATAACTTGACAAAATGCGACAAATAATAATAACACGTGAATTTGTGGGTGTACGACAGGCTGGTTGTAATATTAACTGTCCAAAATCTTGCCATTCAGCTGACTGCATTGGCAATGGGCCTAGAATAATATAATAGCTAAGAACAAATGGAGTTTGTTTTAATGCACGATCTTAAAAAAAAAAGTTGGGTTTGTTTATATCTTCCAAGAATTGTGTATTTTACTGCCGTTATAAGTATAACTGTCCCTTATTTAAATGGAATCTCACTGAGAATTGAACGGTAGTATAGGACAATTTAAAAATAATTGAAAATCCTGTCTGTTTCAAGTTAAAATTTGTTTCTCATTTGTTTTAGGTATTAAGATTTTAGACAGCTCAAATTGAGCATTATCATTACACATTTTGTTTTCATTTGATCAATTCATTGCCAGATGGTCACTAGTTGCCGAAAAACAATCTTAAATGTTGTATGAAACGTCCCAAAATTTATAACAAATTCACGAGATTTTTAAGAGAATAACGTGATGGAACCTTGTTTTGATTCAGGTAAACCTTGTTTTGTTTTTTTAAAACTTGTCTAATAAAACAAAATTTTGACACGTCATTGAAATCTAAGAGAATGTTGACTAAGCATGGAACGTGTTTTTAGGAACTATTGTTTCTAGAACTTCGAATTTCGCACAACCGCACTGTTGATCCCAATATTTCTTTATCTGGAAAGTGCACCTACGGAATATCAAATTTAGTGCCAACCTTAACTAATACATAATCAGAACAAAGCTTGAAAAATATAAAACTCATATATAAAATGATAGCTCCTAAGACACATTCCTTCATAACTCAATAGATTTATTACGTATCTACTCATCTTCAACCCACTGTTTAATCACACGGTTCAGTGACAGCTCTGTCTCAGTGGTGGTCCGATTATACGTATCGTAAAAGATGCTCTCTGTAGTCACGACTTTTCTATCAAAACTACAAACATCGTTGAATAATCGCTTCTAGATTGCGAAAAAAAAATATAATGATGGTTTGACACGATAGTCGCGATGGACAGCAGGTTTTGATGCTTAACGTCGATTATGATGCAAAACTGTATATACGTGATGTCTGTCAAGACATGCAAGGTATAGAAAAAAGACAACCGTACCAGGGCAAAGATCGTTCATCTGACGGCTTATACCCACATGGGAAGAACCGCGAGTACACCCGAGTAAAAAAAAATCTTAGCCATACAAAGGTCTGCTCCTGGAACTTAAAAAATTAATGGATGAGTATAACACACAATTTTAAATAGAAGAGCAACATATTATTGTCGGGGCTCATTTCATTGATGGTACTATTTTATTGCAAAACCATGCCCTACAATATGATGTACCTTCACGCAATATGAAAATTAACTCGTTAGGAACCAAAGTAGCGAGCTGAGAAAATTTCGAAACCTCTATCAACTTCGTTTCTACCCGGGATCTCACTTAAGCGACCATCTCATGAACATTGTCGTGGATTTTTCTCAATAAACTGAGCATGTTCATTCGTTTGTTTTGTTTGTTTTTTCATCGAATACCCACTTAAACGAGATTATGAACGTGTATGTATTTAACATGAAAATAAAATATCGCTTTGAAAAGCCTGCGTCTTGCATTCAAATTGAATGGTGCCTATAACTATTATTATCAAAGACTCGTGCCTCGCGACAACAGTGGTGGTCAGCTATGTTATTAACCTATTAATTTATTTAATAATCCAATCGTATACAGAAGAAACTCGGCAGTTAAAGAGGACCTTTTTTGTCTTCAGTGATGATCGTAAATTCACAAAGCGATTAGAATAATATAAAAGCATTTGCGCCAACAATTGAGTAATAAGCACACCGCATAGAACATTTCAATTTCATAAAAAAAGGCTATTTTTTCCTGGTTTGATCAGCTCCAATTGATTTCTATAATATTTGTTTTGGAAATGTGTATTGATCAATGCAATCGCTGGACTTGTCATACATAGCCAGGTCGTGAAAAGTGAAGGTAAATAACGCACGATCGTACCGGGCTGTACAGTTAGAAGGTGAATTATGACAGGCTTTTGTTTTCCGATCTGCTTAGAAGATAAAAGGGCAAAAGGTATGACAAACACTGAGCTGTGTTTATTAAACCAGTCAGAGTCAATACATCGTAGGGTAGTAAGTTAGGCGATATATGAAGCTAGCCATTAATCTGGCGCCATAGTGTATCATTATTCGACGCGTACTGTATAGTTGTAACGGACTTATTTGCATACTTTGGGATTGACTTTATATCCGATGTTCACTTCGCCAAAGCCGGTCTAAGTGGCGTTGAAACTGTGAAGGTTGAACAAAAAAACGAGTAACATGCATCTTATAGGATATGATTAGCCGATCTCTTTGTGTTAGGTTTGGATCAAATTATTTCTACTAATATGGTTGGCTTCCTATTTGAACTTTTATGGCATTGGGCTTCAATACTATCAAAACTAACATTGTTTTTAAATTTAGAGGAACTCTCGAACGATAAATAATTTATACTGTGTTGAATTTTGCCAAATTTAAGATATCAAATTGTTAGTCACTCAGCCATCACTACAATAAAATGCTCAAAGCTTTTTCGGATGAAATCAGACAATCTTGCGGTATTTGCAACGTTTTAGGCAACCTGGATTCTTAAAATGCCATCTAGGAGGAATAATCCGGAAATATAATTTTTCGCCTAATAGTTTGAAATTGTTGTTCCTTACTAATTATAATCCACTGAAAAGTGAATCAATTTGTCTGAATTATGGAATAAAGTGTTACCCTCATTTTCGTGTAAGATACTGTGTATGACATTAAAGTAAAAGCCTTTAAAAACTGTGCAATATATCAGCTCGATAGATGAAACTATATTTAGTATTAATTTTACATAGCATATCCATAGGGAAATTTCCGTTTACAGCGGTTTGAACGATACGAAACGATAGTATTGGTGAAACTGCTTACTAATACTAACGGCGGCAGAGAAGTCAATGGAGGAACTGTGCTGCTAGAAAAAACAGTTTAATTAGCCGTTGGTATTGGTGAAATTTTCAATGCAAATGTGTGATTATGCGGTTGTATACTTTTTAAACAACTCTAGGATTTTTTTTCAAAAGGGCGAATCTAACAATGAGAGGCTATCTCCTCTCTCGCTTTCTTTCATTTATTTCAGCGCCATTATAAATCTTTTGATGGATTCTTTAGTACAGATAGAAACACAACAGTGCTGGCTACCATATTCTACAAATAGTTGAATCAAAAACGTAACGCTGAATGGAATATGAATGAAAGAGAAAGTAATCAAAGAGAGTCTCTCAGTTGCAGATTCGCCCTAATGAAAAAAAACCCTAGAACTTATCTAAATATATAAACCATCACAGCCAATTCTGTGTAGAGTTAATTATAATGATGTTATTATCGAATGGCCGATATATCCTATGAGCAATTTATTTAAGTATTTCCAATTCGTTTTATTCTAATTTGTTTTGTGAAATTTTGTGTTGAGTACAGAGATTATAGCTGGTATTAGCTAAAATCATAATAGGAAGATAAAAACCGCACGAAGACTGCATTTAATAATAAATTTAGCGGATGGGACAAAGTTGCATCTAAGAATAGACCCAATTTGAGAAATATATTTATCATTATGATATTTATTTATTTATTTATTTATTTATTATGCAAGGCCAAACACGTATTCTAATTTTTTTTCCCTTTATTATCGAGATTTTTAGCCCTTAGCTGGTTCGTCTCCCGGCGTAAGCAATCAAATACCTTCTGGGTATTTTCGTAACTTGTCCGGGGTGAGATTCAAACTCGTGACATTGGCGTGAGAGGTATGAATGTTAACCACTACGCCGGGGTCGTCCCCTATTCACATTAGTTGAAAATCCAAGGTTAGGGTGAGAAAAAGCCCAAGAAACTTGTGTGTAATTTAGGGGGATCGCCGTGCGCAACTAGCACTACATCAAGCAACAGATGGGTTTAATTCCAGGTTTTTTCCTATGTTTTTTATTGTAAATTAAAATATTTGTTTCTTTCCGTACCATTTTTCTTATCATTTCATAACCTTTAACGTTTGCACACCACGTGAATGGAGCTACGTTGAGGAATAATTCACTGAAGACATTGCATGTCACTATGAATCGAAATAAGTTACTTATACGTTGTATGACGCAATAACCTCCACGAAGACACTTCTCGATCGCTCACCTGGCCACGTCCATGCATCCCTTGTAGATAGGCAAGCTTTTGTACATATCTACCTTAAAAAGACACAGGGAATCCAGCATGCCGGAAAAGGGAGCTAATCAAAGGAAAAGGGAAATTAATAGCCCAAGAGAAAAAAACAGAATGCTTTGAATATTAGCACGGGTGATGAAAGAAAACTGATCAGATTTCTTGGATTACAGCATCAACAGTGCGTTACTTTAATATACAACTTTATTCACCATTATATATTTCTAGACTTCGCTATCTGAATCAATAGATTCAGCTTTTTCATAAATTTCTTCTATTTTTAACATAAGTTTTTTTTTCTATCTATTGCTAACCTTTTTGAATTATCAAAATCTATTCATATTTTATTAGATTTTATCTATCCGTAGCTGGTCGTCCCCTTTTTTTGTATTTTTTTTTATAATAAATTGCTAATTTTAGTAGGTGTGTATCGCCCATCTTTAAAATGTAGGACCAAGATCTCAATTGAAGCGCATTAATTTTTTTTTGTGATTGCCTTACCTCCCAACAATTCTTTGCAACTTATTCCGCCCTCACTCGTACAACTGGGGCGGTGCGCCAGACTTGCGCTAATCATGAACAAAGAAACAAGTCGCCTGGATGGTATACGGCTGACTCACTGCGAAAAACTGACTGACGTCCGCCACTGCATTAGTGCTGCACCAAATATCGTCAATTGATACATAATACGGAGTCAAGCAAACCACAAATGAAGCCGGGTAGCAAAATACCCAGCTCTCAGACCTCCCGTCATGTTCCCTTTAGGACCCAGTATTATTATAATGAGCTGAAAGCTCAATAGTGATAAGCTGAGAAGCCATAACTCCTTTTACAAGCACTGCCTCGGAAGAACCCCGAGTGAACACTTGTCAGGTCCTGTTACAGTGTTATATCCTTTATCAGGCTTCGATCGACCGAAAGTGCAAGCTTCACGCCACGTGACACTGGCCGAATAAGGTTCTGAAAGCAAGAAACTCGTGGAATATCGGATCAACTCCTTTCGAAGTACATACCATCAATTCTTTCAAGCAAGTTTGGTCATAACACTTTTAACATTACAGGTTTTACACCGACGAGACAAAAACAAATTATTCCACTGGATTTGGTGTTTTTAACGAGTTTCATAGTTTCATGAACTTCAAAATCCTTGCTCCGTATACGTCGCAGAATCGGTGGCTATGCGCTATGCATTAGAGCGAATTGCCTCTCTTCCCACTGATCAATTCTTCATTTTTACGGATAGTGACAGCTCACAAGTGAACACAAGAAAAGAACATAGAAGTACTCACCGTATTTTGTTAGTGAAATCCGGTCAATTTTGAGTACTCTATCAAACAATTCTAACACTTTCACCTTGGTGTTGGGTCCTTTCTCATAACTCGATTCCTGGTATTGAGAAAACCATGGTGAGCACTATGGAAACGTCCTATCGCCTTCAATGATTTTTTTTTGCATTTACTAGTAAACAGGTCTTGATTAGCTGGCAACAAAAATAAGATGCAGGTGATTTGGGCAGATTCCATTCTCCCAGAGGTATCGTAAAATAGTGGTTCAAAGGGTTGGGCATTTGCCGGGATTTTATCAAAGTAATGTGTCCTCTAATGCGCAATCACTACTCGTTAGACTCTCATTTCTATCAAATAGCGCTCTCCGACACCAATCAATGCGGCTGTGGTGCAGGTTATCACAACCACATCAACCACGTTGTCTGGTATTGCCTAGATTACGAAATTGCTAGATCTGATCTTTGCGCATCTCTCGGAGCTCGAGGGAAAACAGAGAAAAAAGGCATTAGAGATGTGCTGGGCAAGCTGGTCTTGGCCTATATGGGATTAATCTATAAGTTTTAAAAACAAATAGAAGTATTCATTTGATCCCCTCTTAGCTATCATTTAAACCTCGTTCCCGTTATTACGCTTTGATTGTAGCATGACAGGTTAGCGCAGTCTACGCCTGGCCAGCAGCGAAAATACCGCATCACCTCACCCCTACTTCCCAATTCCTACCCTTATTATTGTAAACCCTAACCTCGACTTAGCCGCGGTTTTTTTTCCCTAAGCTTACATAGTTGTATAAGTTGCTTTTATATCATTGTGTAAATAAAAAGGAACTCGACTTCAGTATGCCTTTGTAACTTGAGCATATAGGCCGTCCCAGAAAGAAAGAGCACACTTTTAGTTCGTTAAAAAATATTTGTACTTTTATATATGTAAACTTTTATTCTTACATAAGGTGTGGCCCATTTAGTATTGTAACAAACTTTTTGGATTCTTACAGCGACCCTAGTGGTCGGACGTTTTTTGCGGTGCAGTTCAAACGTGTTTCAGAGAAATACAAGATGGAAGAAGAAAGAAGAAAAATAATTGTGCGGAATCAGTTGGTAAACCCTTCGTGGTCTGGGTCAAAACTTGCTAAAGTGTTAGGTTTTCCCCGAAATACGGATTGGCATGTTTTGAAAAAGTACAGAGAAACTTTGTCAACAGATCGCAAGCCTCAAAGCAAGCGTCAGGCGGTTACTGTCAACCATCAACTCCAAAAAAAGTCATCAAGAACATTAAGGCAACCCCCAACATCTCAGACCGCGATTTTGCCAAAAAGTTTCGCAGCGCACATAGTACCGTGCAATGAATTCGTCTCCGGGAAGGCTTCAAGTCATACCGGGCCTGTAGACAACCAAATAGGGATCAAAAGCAGAACAATGTTTCCAGAATCTGTGCCAGAAAACTGTATGATCAGGTGTTGACAAAATTCAATGGCTGTCTCCTCGTGGATGATGTGAATGCCGACAAAACGATGGATGAGAATAATGTGCGCCGATTGGTGAAACGTATCCCGGGAAGAAAAGTCCAAAAATTTCTGCGAAATCGAGATGATTAAATTGAATTTGATGATTTTTTTTGTATTTTCCCTCTTAAGTACACATAATGTCGAACATTTTAGTTAAAACAGAATGCTTTTATTTAATGTAGGGTACGGGACGGGTTTTAAGCAGTTTATTCACCACCTGAGACATTTGATGAAGCTTATATATCTATTATTAGAACTGCCAATATTTAGACATTAATCCCTCTGCTTACTTCTGGTATATCGGCACATACCTTCAGCAACGAGCATTAGACTCAGAAAATGTCATAGCCATAGAATAGAGTTCCCAATTGCAGGGAATTTTTAAAAGAATGCAGATTCCGATCAAAAAAATGTTTTCTTCAGCTCCGTAATCTGTACATAAACTATCAGTATTGTAGGAGTGCAATTGCGTGGCTGTGTGCAAAGGCAAAATGAAATAGACCAGTTCACGATTTGCTGCTAACGTCAATTTCCTCAACTCACTCCATCGTTTTACCCATCCGCTCTCGAAAACATCAACCATAACATGTAGATTGCTACGACAACAAACTCATCTACTAGTAGGTTATGAGACAGCCGTACACGACCGAATTTTTAGTTTGTCAGTGATTGATCTTAAGATTGGCAATGTGTATTTCTTGTTTTATTTACTTTCACGCAAATGTTAGCCAAAGTGACTGTGACGACAAACGGGATGCTTCGTTTAAAAACAAATAAATGCAAGAGACGGCAGACTTCACGTTACGATTCCGGTGCGCTATATCCGTGGTTAACAAAGAAGAGAGGAAACATGGGCTCTCTCAAAAGCAACAGTGATGCCATAGCTGCCGCTCAACAGCGAAGCATTATTTTTCGTTGGGTACTTTTGGACAGCTCCGAAACTTATTTCTTAATATTATCGTAGGCAAAGATCAACTTCTAATGACCTAGAGAAACATGAAATATATAGTGATTTCAGATTATCTAAATATTTAATAAATTTGACTCAATGATCAACATCACATTCTCTCAACAAGCCAAGTTGTGAGAGCTGATGAAGACATGCTCTTCGGTACACGCGATTAAATGGAAAATACACAAAGGCAAAATTAGAGCGAACTTCTTCAGCTGGTAAGAAACTGATGGTGTACTTTAAATCTTCAACATGACAGTAATAAATTGGTAATCACACAGATAAAAAGAAACATTGAATTTTCTGCGTTAAATAATGCACATAAAAGGAATGCTAGATTCGGCAGAAAATAATGGGATATTTTATGTAAATTTAAGCCAGATAACGCCTGAATCAAGCCTATTGTATGAAAGATTACAAACATTGTTGAATGGTGCATCAAAGACTACAACCAATCGTGTTGTTTACGCCTTTGGCTTGGAACTAAACGAGGGGAAATTTTAAGCGCTTGTTAAAATTAATTATTTTTTTCTGTGCAATCATGATATATACACATCGAATCATAAGCCCGATTGAAAGAGCCTATGATCGTATCATTAAAAGTGAAATAATTTGGAAAATGTAGGAGTCTTAGACCTATTTCCCATCAACTGATTAAAACAGTGACCCCTGATTAAGCCGTTCCCTCTTCTATATCCGAAATATGCGCAATAGTCTATGTTCCAATTCTAACTGGGTCACATTTTATAGTTTCTCAACATTGTTTATCAATAGTCCATGAGCAAATTATGATGACTTTTTCCTGTATAACCAAGTTCTCGAACTTTTCCTCTAACGTTCTTCATAAGGTTCTGCACAAATTTATTAGCAACGATTTTAGACGCTCTTGTCCAATCTCTTTTGAACTTTTCCACTGTATCAGCTGGATGAACATGTTTACGAAGATATCTCTTGACCAGAACCCAAAATCGATCGATGGGCCGAATTTCAGGGCAATTTGGCGGAATCATGTGCTTAGGTACAATTATCACGTTTTCCTATTTGTACCAGTCCATGGTCAACTTAGCGTAATGACACGAAACAAGGTCCGGCCATAACATTACAGGATTGTCATGTTCGGGAATCAGTGGCAACAGGTTTTGTTTTTAAGCATTGATGGATGCTTGCCTTGGACTTGTTTTTGGCTGCTTCTGCTTTTTGTACGTCTTCAGTTTCAATCTCCATTTGCTCGTTGAACGTTGGACTTCGAAGTGTTAAGCTTTTTGGCCAAATCGCGAACTGAGGACCCCTTTGCCTTTGCTCTTCCGATTTTGTTGTCCAATTTGGGGGTCGAAGCTTCTTTTTCGCTTTTTTTGGGCTGGTCCTTGAGAGAATACTCCTCCCCGAACTTCCGGATCGCAATACGCACTGCCTTCACACCATCGTTTTCTAGTTCTGCCGACTTTCTTAATGATAATCTTGGAATAGTGCTCCACTTGCGCAGGATGGCGCCGCGATTTTCAATGGAAATCTTTCCAATTTATCAAAATACGTGGGAAACTTTGCTGTGAATTGTGTTCATTTTGACGTTTAGGTGTAAATAATGTAAATGTAAAGTGTAAATAATGTAAAGTGTGCACTTATTTTCTGGGACAGGCTATAATAAAGTAACGACAATTCGGTGTTTGATTGACTACGACGGAACATGAGCCAGCCCGAGGCTGCAAATCTCGATAATCAAGAAACAACAAAAAACTTGTACCGGTCAAACTTTAACAAACTCAAAACACAGGAAAATTTGAGCTTGCAAACATAATTTAACATTGACAGATTCATCTCATTGCCATTTATAGGTCAAACTGCATTGATATAAATTAACAACAATCCCAATAATTACCTACCGTTTCTCAACATGTACTCAACTAACGACCTAGCGAATACCGTGCTTTTCAGTTTCGCTCTCCTCATTCACAATTAATTAGACCAATATCGGTTGATGTGAGGATTGAAACATAGTTTAATCACTCAAGTAGGTTCCATATGAAGGTCTTGATTTTATAGATGCGTTTATGGTAAAGAATCAATTAGAGCATGTTAAAGATTTTTGTTTTTCATTTCCGCAGTTTGACTCACCGCTTATGGATGGTAACTATTAACGATAAAAAGTCGCACCAGCTCATGGATAAACGTCTTTATTAGAAGCAAAAAAAAACTAATCTCGTTTTTGTTAAATTGCTTTCCGTGATGATTTTGTGTTGAAAATTAGCACTAAGTTCGTTGCTCAGTTCCTTCCAAAATATTTATGATGTTTGTATACTGATAGTGAATGGTTGAATTCAACTGATGGTTTTTTTTGACACTCATGGTTGATGGTTTTATTTATTCGTTTACACTTCAATGAATAAAAGGAAACATGTGCAATGACGGTTTAACAGGAAGAATATTTCAATTCTTTTTGTCTTCGTCCTTTCTGATTGATATCGAACCGAACACTCAACTAGAAGTGAAGACAGTCTATCACAAATCGTAGTGGATCTTGTTCACGCTTCGCTCGGTTTCGCATTCTACTAACGTCAGCCAATCGCCCAAACCAAGTGGACATTATATTATGCATTTCGGTCAGGGCTCGATGCGCATTAACAAGAAATGACATTGTCAAAATATTTCGCAAAACAGACCGCAATACATTTTATGCGTAATCAGTCAGTCATCATAAAATATGTTTGCTGCAAAAAGTTATTATTTAGTTGTTGAAACAGATAATAAAATTAGCTTGAAAGCAGTCTTCATTATCAGCACTGAGCGATGATGATACCTACATGTGAATCGTCATTGAAAAAATGACTTCACGCTCTTGTCATCGTTTACACTTTTTTTTCTTTGTAGACTGACTAACATCAATAGACCTTGGTTGGTCACCTTGATTTTTTTTTCAGCGTTGTTTAAACTTGACGATTGCTGATTATATGTGCATATTTATTTTCGAATTCTTTATTTTTGAACGTCTAGCGGATATGGTAAAGTTCAAGCACATATGATCGACTGTATGATTATATGGACATTCTGGAAATTGAATGTAAAAACGGATTCCTTTAAAAACAAATGTCATTAGCGAGATGTAACCGCAATGATTATTTTGTCATATTTGTAGAAAGACAAACGCTCTTAGAGACAGAAGCATTAATTTGTTCGAGGCAATTATTAATAAAGGCTCGAAATATATATTTTGACTGTTCAACACATTGAAGAAGATTGAAAGAAGGCGTCAAAACTTGTCGCTAAGGAGTCTGTGAAGAATCTTATGTAGAACGTTTGTAAGAAGGTGCGAAAGCTAGCAATCGCTGGATTGCAAATTTATGTGCTACTCTAATTTTAACATTAATCTATATAATAAAAATAAGTTGGGGTTTCCTTTGTCACGATTTTACTCGCGAGCGGAAGGACCGATCGGCGGGAAATTTTGTATGTAGGGATTTTTGGGGCCGGAGAATAATCTTATGATGGTTTGAGATCCCTCCCTTTACTGGAAAGGAGGGCTCCCATACAAATGAAACACAAATTTCTACATAACTCGAGAACTAATCAAGCAAAAGAAACCAAATTTAGCATGTGTGAGGTTTTGAACGCAAAAAAGGATTTTATGATAGCTTGAGAACCCTCCCCGTCATAAAAGAGGGGGCTCCCATACAAATAAAATACAATATTCTGCATAACTCGGGAACTAATCAAGCAAACGGAACGAAATTTAGCATGTGGTGGTTTTTTAAGACAAAAAATGTTTCTATGTTGGTTTGAGACCCCTTCCCATCCTAAGAGGGGGGGGGGCTCCGATACAAATGAAATACACTATTCTGCATGACTCGAGAACTAATCAAGCAAATTTAACCAAATTTAGTATGTAGTGGTTTTTGAAGACAAAAAATTGTTCTATGTTGATTTGAGACCCCTCCCCTTTCTGAAAGGGGGGGGGGGGAACCTATTCAAATAAAACGCAAATCCTCGCATAAAACATAAAACGCAACTCGAGAACTAATAAGAGAAATGGAACCAAATTTCGCATGTGGACGTTTTTGAAGGAGGGAAATGTTTCTATAGTGATTTGAGACTCTTCCGTCATATGAGGAGGAAGGGGAGAGGGGGTGCTCTCAAACAAATGGAACCCAAATTTCTGCATAACTCGAGAAATAATCAAGCAAATGGAACCAAATTTTGAATGGACGAGTTTTTTAAGGCATGAAATGTTTTTATGGTGGTTCAAAGCCCCTCCTCCCTCTAAAAAGAGGGGCTCTCAAACAAATGAAACAAATTTCAACCAAACATGAGAACTATACCTACTGCTTGCAAATTTGTATTCAGTGGTTTTTGGGTCCGGGAAAGCATCTTATGATAGTTCGAGAGCCCTCCCGCTTCTAGAAAGGGTGGGATCCCATGCAAATGAAAAACAAATTCCTGCATAACTCGAGAACTAATTAAGCAAATGGAACCAGAATTGGTATGGGTGAGTTTTTGAAGGCAAGAAATGTTTTTGTGGTAATTTAAGACCTCTCCTCACTCTGAAAAGGGGGGCTACCATACATACGAAACATAAATTTAAACCAAACATGAGTACTATCCCTACCACTATGCAAATTTGTATGCAGGGGTTTTTGGGTCCGGGAAAGGATCTTATTATAGTTCGACACCCCTCCCGCCTTTAGAAAGGGAGGCTCCCATGCAAATGAAAAACTATTTTCTGCATAACTCAAGAACTAATCAAACAAATGTTTCTACGATGGTGCGAGACCCCAAGCAAAAGAAACCACATTTAGCATGTGTTAGGTTTTAAAGGCAAGAAAGGTTTTTATGATGGTTTCAGATTCCTCTTCGCCCTGAAAGGGGGGGCTCCTATACAAATGAAATACAATATTCAGTATAATTCGAGAACTAATCAAGCAAATTGAACCAAATCTGGCATGTGGAGGTTTTTGTAGATGAATACTGTTTCAATGCTAATTTGAGACCCCTACCTTTTCTGAAGGAGGGCGGGGGCTCCCATAAAAATGAAACACAAATTTATGCATAACTCGAGAAATAATCAAGAAAATGGAACCAAATTTGGCATATGGAGGTTTTTGAAGGAGAGAAATGTTTCTATGATGATTTGAGACCCCTCCGCCTTCTAAAAGTGGAGGGAGGGATCTCCCATATAAATGAAACACAAATTTTTTGCATAACTCGACAACTATTCCAGCAAATGGAACCAAATTTGGCATATGGAGGTTTTTGTAGGAGAGAAATCTGGAGCAACAATAGAAAAAAACAAATATCAACATTTGTAAACAAACACTTCTGAGCCTATTTCCTCGCAAAGCGTAGGCCACCCACGCAAACCAATACCATCATCATGTAGGAGAAAGTTTCCTCTACACGATGATTCTGTAGGTTTGCGTGTGTAGCTAGCGGCTTGCTCGAAAACGGGCTCAGGAGTGTTTGTTTACAAATGTTGATGGGCCCTTTTCTATTGTTGATCCAGAAATGTTTTTATGGTCATTGAGACTCTTCTGCCTACTGAAGAGGGGGGTGGGGGCTCTCAAACAAATGAAACACAAATTTTTGCATAACTCGAGAACTAATAAAGCAAATGGAATCAAATTTGGCATGTGGAATTTTTTGAAGGAGAGACATATTCCTATGGTGGTTTAAGACAACTCTGCTCTCTGAAAGGGGGGGGGGGCTCTCATACAAATGAAACGCAATTTTCTGCATAACTCGAGAACTATTCAAGTAAATGATACCACATTTGGCATGTGGGGGTTATTGGAAACAGGATTTTTATTTATATTAAAATGGATTTCTGTCTGACTGTCTGTCTGACCGATCGGAGTGAAAATATGTATGCAGGTATTTTTGGGGCTGGGGAAGGTTCTTATGATTGTTTGAGACCGCTTCCCCCTGCCGGCTCGCATACTAATGAAACACAAATTTCTGCATAGCTTGAGAATTAATCAAGCAAATGGAATCAAAAATGGTATGCGGGTTTTTTGAATGCAAGATATGTTTCTATGGCGAATTCAAACACAAATTTCAACCAATCCTGAGAATTATCCAGGTAACTAAGCCACAAACTATGTATTGTCTGGGTAACAAGAATGTTCTGATAGAAGTTTGAACTCCTTATTACTCAAAAAAAAACTCATTAAAAAAAAGCGTCAGTTCTATGTAATGTTCATTCATTTTGTTGCAGGCGTTGCAACGCTCGCACCGGGATCAGCTAGTATCTAATAATAAATTAATTTCCAACAGTTGCGTAACATTTTTACTGAAAACTGTGTGCATCCATACTATCTGGGACAGTCTTTAACATATGTAAAGAAAATCGAAGCTGTTATAGCTGATATGGCAGCATAATTAATCATCAATTAAAAGAGAGATTTGAGCAATAAAAAATGAAAAAAGTGCCATTAAATTATTAAGGCCTGTGCCAACAAATAATGTGTGATCAGCATTAAAAAATTAGGAATGAGCAATAAAGATGAGAAAAGATCTTCGGATAATCTAATTGTGACCGGTAAATCTGTCAAATAAAGCAACAGCTATTAGTATATGTGCAATTAAATATGGCAGTATTTCCGCCAAATTATGTAATTTGAGCACTAAACTATTCGCATATGTCTTTTAATTTTGTTAGATTTTCCCATAAAAACAGTAAAATGAGCAATGGATATTTATTTATCCATTGCTCATTTTACTGTTTTTATGGGAAAATCCAACAAATTAAAAGACATATGCGAATAGTTTAGTGCTCAAATTACATAATTTGGCGGAAATACTGCCATATTTAATTGCACATATACTAATAGCTGTTGCTATTTGATAGATTTACCGGTCACAATTAGATTATCCGAGATCTTTTCTCATCTTTTATTGCTCATTCCTAATTTTTAATGCTGATCACACATTATTTGTTGACAGACCTTAATAATTTAGTGGCACGTTTTTCATTTTTGGTGCTTTTTCTGAATTACTAAGTGCAGGTAAATATTTTAGCCTAGCTGATATACATGCACTGTTTTGTTTAACTGGATTTAAGTGGGTTTATTTTTGTTTTATTTTTGGAATGGTATCGATATCATCAAATATAAAAATTGATACAAACGTTATTAAATTTTGTTTTTCAATACCTTCAAAAAAGTTTTCTTGTAACGTCAATCCATATCAACGAGAAAATGAGAACATTTTAAATGTGCAGATAAGAGGTATAACGTGGATTATTTCAAGCTTAACGCTACTCCGTTCAAGCACTCAGAACAAAGTGGACTTTTCGAGTATCGGCATACCATATTCCAGCTTATGCATGAAGAAACCAGGCTTGCAGAGGTGTATTCAACTTGTTCTGGTCTTCTGAGTAACGTAGAAACTGGTTTGAGAGCTCAACTTGATCGTAAAAATTAGATTTAGCGTGGGAGGGAGACTGGCGGATTATTTTTGGCAGTAAAATAGAGCAATAAATATCAAACCTTCGCGCATATTAATCACCGATAATCATGCATCTTTTCAAAGCAAGAAAACAATTTGATTTTTTTTAATGATAGCATATTGATGGCGAAACGATACAAACTAGATTGTTTAAGATTTTAGCATCTTTTAAAAAAACCGTGAAGCGAAGTGTTACCCTTCACATCTACATACTTCAAAACTAATGTAACAGTACATACTTGTTTCGGTTTGAAGTGATACCTACTAATATTTTTACCTTTTTGTCTCTTTCTCAGCATGCCAATAACGTTCGACAAGCAGCGGAGGAATATTTAGCGAGACGGCAAGCGCGTAATAAATCCATGACAAAATCGATGACATCCGGCTTGGCAGGCCCCATACTGAGCATGGGCAATGTCCATTTTTTGCCAGCGGCCAAAAGTGGAACATTTTTCGCCAGAGATAATGTCTCAAACTTCATAGCGTGGTGCCGGTAAGTGATCACATTATCAACAATCGATGAAACTGCAAATCATTACTTTATTTGAAAATGGTCTGTTATTTTGCCTAGACAGCGCTCATATGTATTGTCAAGCAAAATTGTCTGCTTCTCTTGGCCCCATTTTACACTTTTCTTGAAAACGAAGTCCAGTCTTCAATTATTTCAAATGTTCTGAGTTGCCCCGATCAGACCTTTTGCATAAGCAAAAGCATATTTAAGATATCTGTGTAAATAGAGTACCGAAATTTTGGCTTTCTGTTCCTAAAGTGCAGGTCTGGGGTGTCATGTTGCCAGTAGTTGTGAGATTCCAACGGCCAACAAACGCGAACAGCAAATATTGAAATTCATTATTATAATAAATAAACTTTTGTGGCTGCAGTTCAACGATGGTCTGCTTACTTTTTACCGGCTGTGCAAATCCCGTTTAATCGACAGAAGATTATTCAAAAATATCTCTTACACGTGACATTATTCTAATATTCCGTAAATATTTACAGACCTAATTTCAAATAGGTCTCGAAGTTATCCAGCGTAAAGTTTGCGACTAAATTGAAAACCAAATATGATGTTGTGATTGTTGGTTTACCGGATCCTAGCTTTCTACCAATGGTTGGGTAATTAATTGCACTCCAAGTGAGGTGGACTGTATTCTGTTCATTCGGGTTTCTTTGAGGAGTTCCAATCCATAGTTTCCACACACATCACACATTCGTCTTTACATCCGAACAGAATATTACGTCCGAGAATCCACTCAACATCCTAACATACAGCTTATGTACAATATTTACATAACTACAAACTATTTTATTGTACAAACACTCAACACAAAAACATTCCTTTTCATTATGGCTTAGCTCCCATCCATCCTTCCCGAGAGTCAGAGCCCACACGACTATCGCACATCAGATAGTCCACTATCTAGCAACCAGATGATTCTTGCTGTGACGTCACCGATAACGATCCCCTGTGATCGCTGCTGTCGCTATCGTTCAAAGTGGTAGGCAGAATACCATCTTGATTCAGTGAAAAGATCGTCGGAGAGAACAATAGTGGCGTAGTGAGGGCGGGTGATGGTACTCCCGAATAATCATGTTGCTGATAAATATTACTTAGGGCATCTTCAACGGTAGTCCAAATGGTTTGGATTTATTTTTTTAGACCAACCGCAAAAACATCGTTGCACCGGTGTTGTAATTTTTTTATACTAGATCTATTTTGCATCATTTTAAATCTGGTAGGTATATGTTTTGATCTATTCTTGGAGTAATTTGGAAAGAAAAATACCGTTCCAAAACACTACACGTTGCTTGGCAAAACCAATAAATGATTAAAATTTCAGCGATTATTACTAAACAAAAACTCAGCTTTATTGAGTAAAGTGGCCGTGTTTAGTGCGGCTGATGTTGGCGCCGGACAGAAAGTGGTGTTTCTCGCCTCTAATACTGATAATTACCTCAAGTTACTCACGGTGCTAGAGAATTTCCTTTTCGTTTCATTCCTGAATAACGAATGGTTCTCTTAGTTTTCTCTTACAGCCACTGTATTTTCCAGAAAACGCTGACTAGTTCGAAATGGGAAGGCTCCCGATATTGTGACTGTTGTGGATTTTACGACAATTTAGTGGCAAATCCTATTCCGAGTAGTATTTCGATTGCTTGGAAATGAAATTTAAGGATTGAAGACTTCCTTGAGTGAACAAATGGTTTATTGATGAGTTGGTCATTTATTTATTTATTTATTTATTTAATCAACTGAGTTCATCGGACTTAATGTCTACATGATGCAAACTTAAAACTAAATAAAAAGAGCATTACAAATACGAGCCACAAAGTGAGCTGAAGATTCGCCAAATTCAAACAATTCTTCGACAGTCGTAAACGCTCGCATCTTAGCTGTTAGAGGTTCGTTGTTTCCAAACGCTGTTCGATGGGTTGAAGGAGAGTACCACTCCGTAACTCCCTTGGAGGAACTCGGATGTTCAGTTGAGAGAGAAACCTCGAGCATTCGACCTCTCCATTCAAAAGTTAGCAACAAAAAACGCTAGTTGATTCTTCCGTCGGCGTTCCATAGTATGCAATTGCAGCAGATTGCAGCGATCTGAATACGGCGGGAGATTTTGTGGATCACGCCATAGTAGATTACGCAATGCCATCCAGATAAACCTGCGCTGTATTGTTTCTATCCTCAAGCTCCAAGTCAATTGATCAGGAAGCCAAACGAAGGCGGCATTTTGTAGGATTGGTCGTACCAGTGAGCAATAGAGAGCTTTCAGGCAGTACGGGTTAGTGAAGTCTCTTGAGATTTTTGACACAACCCCTTGCTGACGATTAGCCTTAGAAATCACAGCAGAGCGGTGGAGGTTAAACGATAATTTATGATCCAGTAGAAGACCTAAATCGCTGAACTGGTCGGTTCTTTGTTGAACGACGCCATTGATGGTATAGTCGAAAACAATCGGCTGCTTGATGCGGTAATACGTCATTACCATACACTTTGAAATGCTGATCATAAGTTTATTCCGACGGCACCAATCAGTGAATCGATCCAATAATGATTGAAGACGAGTACAGTCCGTACCACAAAAAACAGCTTTAGATCATCAGCATACGCAAGCCTGCAGCTATCTCCTAGTAGAAGCAATACGTCGTTGAAGTATAGAACAAACAGCAGCGGTCCAAGGTTACTGCCCTGTGAAACACCTGACGAGTTCGTAAAAAAACAGGAAGTGCTAGTATCAAGTTTCACTCGCAGAGACCTGTCTGTTAGATACGAGCACAGCCATGATGTCAATCTTTCCGATGTACCGAGTTTTGATAGCTTCGCCAGCAGAATTTCATGGTTGATTGTATCAAACGCTGCTTTTAGGTCAGTATAGACGACGTCTACTTGTGCCCCTTTCTCCAATTGAACAAAACATGTCGTGGTAAAATCTAGGAGATTGGTGGTAACCGAACATCCAGGCATGTTGGTCGCCAGAGATGTAGCATTTGGTGTACTCGAGAATGAAACCACTCACTATTATCTCAAACAATTTAGAGGCAGCTGACAGAGTAGTGATTCCCCGGTAGTTTTTAACGTTACGTTTGTCTCCTTTCTTGTGTACCGAAACCATAAAAGACTCCTTCCAGACTGCGGGAAATTTCGATTCGGCAAAAGTTTTATTGAAAATCCTGCAAAGCGGCTGCGACAATACCCTGAAGACGGATTACCATCTGGTCCAGGCGAGAATGTACATTTTATTTTCTTGATGGCATTGGTGTTATAAAACATTGGCTGGCTTCGAATGTACCTCTCAAAAGACGTCAAATTTTCCCTTCATGGAGTACTCCGCTGCTTCGCAAGCTTAAACGAGAACGGAATTCGGCTCAGCGAAAACTGAGACGATGCAAAACAGCTGATACTAAGCGGAAGTTCAAGCATGCAAGCACTGCCTTTTGTAGGCTCAACACTTCGTTGTACAAGACACATGTTTTAAAAGTGCAATGGAATTTGCGACGAAATCCTCGAAGTTTTTGGAGTTTTGTCAACAGCAAAAGGAAAAACTCCAGCATTCCGTCCAACATACGGCTGAGCGATAGAGAGGCTACCTGCGTCTCCGAAGCTACTGAGCTTTTTGCGCAGCACTTTGCTTCGGTGTTCGAACAAAGAGTAGCAGGTGATAATGAAGCTGAGTCTGCTGCCTGTGATGTACCAATGGATTTTTTGAATTTGACCACGTTCGTGGTAACTGAAGAAATGATTATTGCTGCGTCAAGAAAATTAAAAAGTTCTGTTTCGCCTGGTCCGGATGGTATTCCTGCTGTGGTTTTTTGTCGTTGTGCAGCTGTCTTGGCTAAGCCCCTTGCAGTCATATTTACTCAATCTTTCCAGCAAGGTAAATTTCCGGTCTTATGGAAGCAATCACTCATGTTTCCGGTGTTTAAAGTCGGTGATCGTCGAGATGTAAAAAATTATCGTGGCATAACTAGTCTCTCAGCAGCGTCCAAATTGTTCGAAATTATATTAAGCCAAGCCGTCTTCACTAGTTCGAGAAGCTACATATCGACTGATCAACATGGATTCATTCCTGGAAGGTCGGTGGCGACCAACTTACTGGACTTTTCTAGTACGTGCATATCGGCGATGGAGCAAAATACACAAGTCGATGTCATTTACACCGATCTAAAAGCTGCCTTCGACAAGATCGACCATAACATTCTTCTGTGTAAGCTTTCTAGACTGGGTGCATCAGCATCACTTAAGGCTTGGCTGCATTCGTACCTGACTGACAGAACTCTTCGGGTGCAAATTGATTCCTGTGTATCAAAGCCATTCACCAGTACGTCTGGCGTGCCTCAGGGAAGTAACTTGGGTCCGTTACTTTTTACGCTCTTCTTCAATGATGTTGCGGATTTATTGGGAGCTAGGTGCAAACTTGTATATGCAGATGACATGAAACTCTACTTTGTTGTTCGTACGGTAGATGATTGCCATTGCCTTCAAAGTTTACTGAACCTGTTCGTGGAATGGTGTGGTCGGAATAAATTGATCGTTAGTATCCCTGAGTGTGTTGTGATGACGTTCCATCGTGTAAAGAACCCAATACATTTCGACTACTGTATTGATGGCATTCCGCTTCGTAGAGTTGATAAAGTAAATGACCTGGGTGTTCTTTTGGATGCGAAGCTGGATTTCCGTCTACACTATCAAGCCATAATTTCCAAAGCTAATCGTCAACTTGGATTCATTTCCAAGATCGCACGGGATTTCAACGACCCCACTGCTTAAAGGCGCTGTATTGTTCACTAGTCCGCCCTATACTAGAAAACGCATCTGTTGTCTGGTGTCCGTATGAAGTTACCTGGATTCTACGTCTTGAACGGGTACAGAAGAGATTTGTAAGGCTGGCTTTGCGAAACCTTCCATGGCGTGATCCTGTCAATTTACCGCCGTATCCAAGCAGATGTTTGTTATTGGGGTTAGATACTCTGGAGCAAAGAAGAAAAATTCAGCAGGCAACATTCGTCGTTAAGCTTTTAAACGGTGAAGTGGATTGTCCGGAATTGCTATCACAGCTGGTCTTTCGTGTCCCTCAACGAATGTTACGGAATTCTTCCTTGTTGCAACCAAAATATCACCGAACTGCATATGGCTACTACGAACCACTGACGGCCATTATTAGGACTTTTTCGGCAGTTGAATCTGCCTTTGAATTCGGCGAATCATCCAACAAGTTCCGAAACAGGATACAAAGAATGTTGTAGTGTTAAAATTTATGTATTGAGTATTGAGTAGAGACGTTGTGTTTTTTGTTCAATTTTATTTTTTTTTTATTTAATTAAGTTTTATCTATATTCATGTAGACACAAAAGTCGGATGAATTAAAATAAATAATAATAATAATAATAATAATTATTATTTACCATCAAGGGCATTATTTCAAATATACCCACGTCTACAAGGTTCGTAGAAACGTCCAAAACAGCGAAGTTAAATTCACTTGGGTTCATGTTAAGAAGACGAAAATAGCTCATACAGGTACATTTTAGAGAACCCTGTTGCAAAGAAAGGTTCGGCCGGTTTACTGGGGATCTGGATATCCGGCTAATCTTCTGAGGAAGAGGATACATTTCGCTATGGCAGTTTTGATAAGCTTTCTGGGGAAAACCGATGATACCTTGAAGATAGATTGAAAAATCTTTGATATTTCCAGAAATCGTTATTAAACATTATATTATTCAATTGCATATTCAAAAGCTTTTAGACAATCCTAGCACTTCTCGCAGTTACGTGAATTGATCAGAGTATGTAGAAACTGACGAACTCTTTAAAAATTATTTTCTGAGTTACTATGAACTTCGGAACTGAATTAGCTCCTCGGAAGTTGAATAAACTGTTTGGAAGTTTCAAGATAATCATGAAGTTTGCTCGCTCTCTTTTGAGAAGAGAAAGAGCGGAACTTCAGATAAGTCCATTGGATTGCCGGAAAATTCTCAACGTTTAAATTTTCAAAAAGTTTGCTGATCACTGGGATACTAGATACTAGATACTAGATACTAGATACTAGATAGAAACAACTTTCTGGAAATAACCGGCACTATGAGAATCAGATTTAGCTTCCCAGAAGATATTTGGTCTTCTAGTTGGTAAATCTTTCATGATTAAAAGCAGAATATTACATGTTTTTTTACAAGAAATTGATCGATTTGCATTTTTTTAATAAGTTGGTGTTGATGTAGATGGTGTTGTTAATTTTTTGATTCCCGTTTTGGTGCAGTACGAAAAATTATCTAGTACTAAGAAGATTGAGTTCTTCTTAAAACTTAGGTACCCTGAGCTTCTGGGATGTTAACTGGACTATTGGAAAGTTTCTCGAGCTTCTTGGAAGATTCCTGAAATTCTAGGAAGCTCCCTTAAATTATTGAAAAATCCTGGAATATTTCCTAAACTTTGATAATGCTTCAAAAATCTTTAGATGTTTCATGAATTTCTGGGACGTTTTCTGAACTATAAATTTCCGGTGTCTTCAATGGTGTCTTGCATGCGTGATCCTATCCGTTTCGACTCTTGTTTACCCGCTGCCTGATTATTGTTTGGATTAAATGCATGCATTTAATTCAGCCATACGAAAGAGCAAGTATTCCAACGACCCACAACTGGCAGTAAAAAAATATTTGGTCAATCCAATCCGTAGCCAAAAGTTTGTGAAAAATCTGCGATCTCTGAAATAAAATCTTCTGATCTCTGATGTTGAATAATTGACAGGATGACAGGTGAGTTTAACAACAAGAAACACAACACCGGTGCAGCGAAGGCAAAGTTGGTCTATTTTAGCCGGTTCTATTCAAGTTTTGCTGATGCAAATCAAGTATAAAGTTGTTCCAAAAATAGACCACCGCTGAAGATGGCCTTAGGTTTCTGTCGATTTGGTCGTTTAACGGTTAAAATATCCAAATTGAGAGCAAACATAAATTCCTGGGACATTAAAATTGAAACTGAACGTGCTATCAGTGAAAACGAATTGCTGTACTTTTTTTTTCCTGTTGTTATCAAAATGAGCATACCCTTGATCTTCTGTCAAGCCAAGGAAAACAAAACCACTTTTCTCAACAACAAAAATTGAACGCAAGATAAAAGCTTAATATTATATCAAATTTGTCAATTGGAAAGTGAAATCATATTCATATGATGTTAAAATGGAGAAGTAATGATTACGATGTTGAAGGAGATGTTCGCTCATCACCATGAGGCAGCTATAGTGGACAGTAATGTTTGCTAGAATAAAAGATATGTAGAGAAAGTGTTGAAAGTTCCGTCAGTGTACGGTAGGCTGGAAATAGAATAGAAGTATTGGAAATTGAGCAAAAGGGTATGGGTAAAGTAGTACTCGAACCAAGGATGTTACCCTTTGCCTAACATTCCACTGCGGGGTAGGCACGGATGAATCCGCACCTGAACAGGCCTCCAAATTGTCTCTCAAGCTTTATTTAAAACCACCTTGTTTCCAAATTAAAAACCAACATCACACTTTTTCAGTGGTTTTCTTTTGGTTAAAATTGGTCTAAATCGGCTTTCAGGCATTATTAAAAATTACCTTTTTTTTCCAATGAAAAATCACCATCACAACTTGTGAGTGGCCCTAACAGCATCCTTACTGTTATTATAATTCGGTTATAATCAATTATAGTTACAGCTGATCTGACAATAACGGAGTAAAAACCTCAGGCGGTCAATCTTGCTCATGCTCAATACGTATATTTATATTAATTGTGGTGTGTATATGGGTCCTCCTTTAGCTCAGTCAGTAAAGGCGCAGCTACAAAGCAACACCATGCTGGAGGTGGCTGGGTTCGATTCCCGATCTGGTCTACGAATTTTTCATTAAGGAAAATTTCTCGACTCCCTGGGCATATGATTGTACTTGCCACACAATCATACTAATGCAAAAATGGTACCTGGCATCGAAAGCTCTCAATTAATAACTGTGGAAGTGCATCTAGAACACTAAGTTGAGAGCAAGCAATAAGCTAATTGTGAAAGCAATAAGCTTGAAATGCTAAAGAAGAAGAAGTAAAAATTGTTGATATTTTTGAGAAAGGACAATACCCCTTCTTAATGACAAACTTGGTCAATTGATTTCACATTGGCATATCAGATAAACAGGTTTAAACGCGACCACATGTTTTGTTTTTTCAAAACAGTAATAAAGGCCGAATGAAGTGACTAGGCTGATAGTTACTGATTTAAGGATGACAAAGGATTTAAGGATGACAAATTGCTCGTGAATTTTTCAAATTCATTTTTGATCTGAAGCAGTTATCCCTAACAGTATCCTTGAGCAGCAGGTTCTAGTTCACCAGAAAACGTTGGTTTGAAGAAAAAAAAATCAGTAATGAATCTCAGGAGTTGGTAACGAAGAGCACGAAAGTTTAAAACAATGTTGGGCAATGACTCGGGAAAGTATAGTTTTATATTCACCGAATTAGTATCATTCTTACCAAACCAAATTGGTTTTTCGATAAGAGGGCCTAAAATATTGCTTTTGGAGGATATAATGGCAGAGAAACATAAGCATTAAAATCGACTTCTATGTTAAAATTCTGAGATAAATAAGTTTTCTGTGATTTTTTATAACTCTTTGATGATATTTTTTATGAAATTGAATTCAAAAATAAACAACAACTAATATTCGATTCTTGAGAACACATAAAAAACAAGAATGAATCTACCAATAAAGGGTGTACGGAATCAAATCCCGACACACACACACACAAATATTCGGCAAAATTCGCCCGTTCAACCAATCATCTTCAAACTTTCAGGGAGTAAAATAAAACATGTTATGAATAGTTTCCGATGTTTGTTTTATTCAATTTTATTTTCATATCCAAATGCACGAATCTTCTTCTTTACACTACTCATAAGGTGCTGTACAACATTTGGACCAACTTTTTTTTGCGTGGCAATCAATTTTTTCTTCATGTCTTGATGGCCCAGTACTTTTCAATTGGCCGCAGGTCCAGTGCATTCGTTGGTTGAGATACTTCAGCATGACATTGACTTCCTTAGTCTTGAACCGCTCCAAAACCTCTTTCGAGTAATGGCACGAGAATTCCTCTTGAAAGCTTGAACTACCCGCTTGTGATCCTTAACACGATACGGAGATCAATATTTGCCACCTTTTTCTTTTCGATCGATGGTCAAACGTTCATGGTACCGATTTAAAACACGAGACACCGTAGAATGTACCATTCCCTGCTTCCTGCTGATGGCACGATGAGAAAGATCCGGATTTTCGAGGTACGTGCGCAAAATTTCTTTGCGCCGCTGCTGTTCTTCCGACTCCATCTTTGCAACGATTGCACATCTGCTAGTGAAACTCACACAGCGTATAGAACACATTGAACTAATTCCACCCAAAATTTCAATAGAAAATACCCATACGGGTAAAAAGTTACAGCCATTTAAAAGTGGTGCAATTTTATTCCGTACAAACTTTAGTGCGATTTGACTCTTCTCACAAAATTCATGTTTTGACCAATTTCTAGGCCTATATCCAGCCACTAACCACTTTTCTACGCGTTCCGATAACTTGTTCATGTTGACCAACATTCGAGAAGATACTGTTCAGAATCCAATGCCATAAATGAACTCCTCATAGTTTTGAAGACAGAGATCTCAATAATAATTAAAAAAAAAAACAAACCGCAATTTTCTTATGTAAGTTTTGTTTATAAGTAGGTTTCAGAAATAACGTCACAAGATTGTTAAGACTAGTGGCAATGAAAATTAGAGTTGAATTCTCAAGCAAGCTTTTGTGATGACCAATATTTGACGTCTCACTTCAAGGTCCCTTATCATCATATGATATGTTTGGAACTTCCCACTGACTTTACATGGAAAAAAAAGATAAAAGGGGAAACGTTGGCATCGGCAATGTTTACTATTTTCAGCAGTCAATTTTTCATCTTCAATTTTTCATATTCTTGATTAGTTTTAACTTGATTTCTCCTTCATATTGTATTCATATAAATCTAACGTTTGCATTAAAAAATGGCCTTTTTCGGATGATGATAAAAAAAAGCTAAGACAGATAATTGCCTTTGATAAATTTCCCATAGAATGTAATTATTTAAGCTTACTTGAAAAAAAATTCTACGCCCTTGCAAAAGGCTTTTTTGTAGTTAACCGGAACATTCACCATGCCGGACGAAAAACATGGAGTTCTTTCTTCGTTTTATTTGTCAATTCCTCCTCAGTTTTCACGACAAAATTGTTGGAGTAGATCTTACCCCAAGTCAGGATACCACATCGATATTGTGCCGCTCCATCTCCAACGATCGCTTCGAGTAGTAGGCCGACGCCAGATCCGGCCAGAACACCGCGTTTTCGCCCTTATGGAATTTATTGATTTTTTCTATTTTCCGTCGGCCTATGTCCTCACATGGTGACAATCACCGACGCCAGGAAGATGACTCCACCACCTGGACCCTACCTAACGACACATAACTATGAGCCGGGACCAACGGCTTTACTTCCCTTCCGAAGGAAGACGTGACCAGATTTTTTCGCCTCAGAAAAACCACCGACGTCAACTGGGATTGACCTAGACCCACTGGGGTGCCAAGTAGCAGTCACGCTTACCACTACACCACCGACGCCGGCGGTATTTCTTGATGAACGACGCAACTTCCGGCAGGCATTTCGTACTATAAATTTCCTCGTCCAGTCCGGAGCGAAAGAAGAGCGGCTTTGACATCTCCTTCTCGCTGATTGTTAGCCACAGCAGCACCTTCTTAGGGAACTTGGTGTGTGAAATGAACTTCACCTCGGAGCTCACTTCCTACGTGTGCGAAGTAAAATACGAAGTGCCCTGCCAGTCCAGGGTGAGATAGGTCTCGTCGTCCATCACCACAGCCACGTCGCGATTCACCGGGAAAATCAAGGTTGACCATCTTATTCTGTCGCTGCCGCTGCATCATTGCCTGCAGCTCTGAAACAAGTGGACGCGGCTTCCGCTTCCTGACATGTATGTTTATGTACACCAGGTACTTTTTCACTGTTAAGCCGGTTGAACCGACCTCCCGGCCAAGCGCACGCAGCGATGTAGCCACTTTTCCCTCGGCCTTTCTCTTCAGCATCCAACCGGGTTTTCTTTCGATGCTTTGATTGTTGTCTAATAGTGCCAAGATGTTGTAGATGCCGGAACGGGGGTATCCGGCGTCCACAAAGTGCCGCACGATGTCCGTTTTCGACGCGGTGGGGTGCCGTTCTTTGAACGTGCACACTTCTGAACGTAGATGCTTCACTGTTTTTGCTATCACGGTTAGAGTCCGACAGAAAGCTGTCAAATTTTGTCTGCTGACTCATGGGTTTCTATGATTGATGCTGCATGGATAGTTTTGTCAGTGCGGATGAAGGTAAACTCATGAAAAATCGGCAATTTTTGTCCATTTTTTAAATGCAAATGTTATAATAGACATTATTTATTCACACGTAGCTCAAAAGCAAAAACAGACGTGGAGAGAGCTGCTGATAATAGTTACAAGAAAAGTTGGCTTTCAAGCAGTGATTGATAAATCTGTAAATTTTTGTAGATACAGGGTCACGGATGAAATGAATATTGAGAAACAAAAACGACAAATGAGTGAGCAACGCTGTGTAAATGCTCATAAAAAGGTAGGCGCTGCTGAACTTGCCTAGAATAAGTGAGTTCCCCTATTTTAGATATTTTAGATGCCAATGTTTTTCATATGTAGACGTTACTCTTGGGGTATCTTTGTCAAGTTAACTCCAGAGGGACCCTAACCCTCTTTAAGTCGCACCACTCAACTTCGTGGCGTACCCGTAGCGTTCCTGGATATGGAAAATGATGTGATTTTCAAACATGTTCACTAAGCTGCTTGATAGATTCTGTTAGCTATAGTTCGTTATGAACTAATAATAGGGAAATAAATTGTATATAGAAATTGTTACTACAAGTTCTCTGAAGACCATAAAACAGAATTCTGTTGCAGAAAAAAGTTAGACTCAAATGTATGTGGATATGAATAAATCAAACCCTGGACTCACACCTATACACACATATATTGCAAATTCTACGAGCTGAGTTGAATGCATGGCACTTGGTCCTCAGTAGGAGTAAATGTTTAAAAGTGATTTGGTACCGTTATCTATAAAAAAAAAAAAGCTAAATTGATTGTCCTTAAAAACTAACATAATTTTTCTTTTTATTCTTTTTTTCTTTCTAGAAAAAGTCTTCAAATTTTTGAATGCCTATTATTCGAAACTGATGATTTGATCATGCGAAAGAACGAAAAACATGTGATTTTATGTTTACTAGAGGTAGCTCGAAGAGGAGCTAAGTTTGGTAAGTTTATTATTCATCACTTCTAGTCAAATTAAAAAGAGAATTGAGCTGTTGCTGACCGATGGATTGAATCCTTTATTTAGTTATTTAGTTGGTTATGCACGCCAAATTTAAATACGGTAAATTTTGGTTATGTTTTTCAATTTCACTGCACAATAATTCACTTTGGTATCTAATAAAAATTAAAATATTGTCAGTACGAGTGGTTTACTACAACGTGATTATATTGAATGAATATACTTTTTTTTATATACATACAATTTCCATTTTGGTTACACCCAGAAAATTACGGTAACTAGAAACTTTACAATAATTGTGTTTTTTTTGTCGAGCAGATTTTCTAAGGATTTCTCCTGGAAGTTTTTTTTAAATTTTCTTATCTATCCAATAAAATGAACAGGATAAATTCACCACTATTTACAAGCAAATCATTCACTGTATTTTACTGCAGCTCTACATCAGGAATTATAACAAGTTTACGACCAGCTTGAACGCCTCGTTAGACTTATTGAAAATCTTGTTTAATAACATGCCAAAATGGCATAAATATATACTGGCACTAATTAATGAACATTGAGCATTGAATATTCACAAAATTGCCACTAAATTATTAAACACAGTGCGAACGAAAAAATAACAATTCGCACTTGAAAAACGCAAAATAGCAATAAAAAATAGATTATTCACTTGCAATAATTCAAAAGTGACCGGTAAAACTTTCAAAAAAAGCAATGGAAATTAGTATAAACGCAATAATAAGCTGATAGTTTTCCGTCATAATAATAAGTTCTAGCGGTAAACATGTGACAAACACTTCAACTTTATTGCTATTTTAAGTTTTCTAGTGCAAATTGTCATTTTTTTGTTAGCACAGTGTTTAATAATTTAGTGGAAATTTCACATAATTTTATTGCTATTTTTTCCATTTTTATTGATGTTTTATTACCCTGCCATGCCAAAATTAAATACCATCGTGTACCACTCGGCTCATCTTTGGGATTAAATCAATCAAAATTCGAATTTTCACTTTTTACTTACATTTCTTTTAAATTTTAATCATAGGTATGCTTGCGCCTATGTTGGTGCAGATGGAAAGGCAAATCGATAGAGAGATAGCCGCTGATAATAAAGCGAATGGAATTGTCTGTGGTACACAAACGGAAGGTAATTCTCATTCAATAGCCGCAGGAACGGAAGACGACTTGTTCGATTCAGACAGTGAAGACGAAGATGATCCGAACGGTCCAATGTTAATGTATGGACCTCAACCGCAGATTGTTACCAATGATCTGAAAAGTTTGGACGAAATGGTAAGTTTTGCTAATGTTGTTTTTTATTGGTATTTCCCGACAATTCAAAATCGATCACTCAGAAATAGTTAACACATAAAATATCGCCAGAGACAATTCAATTTACCAAAACTATATTGAGGAAACCAAGTAAAGCTGAAGCAAGGTTAGACATCGAGGTATCTAAAATTGAAATGCCCCATTTTGTGTCGGCTGAATATAGCCTAGCGGCGATATACAATATCCGAGCACTCCTGTAAAAAGGTGAGAGCATCAAGCGCAAGCCGGGTTCCTGCTTTCCAACGGTTTTGCGTGAGCGGAAGGTGCAGCAAGCGCTGAAACAGAAGACAGAAGGCAAGATGGCAAAATCCTTCCTCACTTTGGGTTGATAGGTCGGTGCAACCAACCAGATGGTCAAAAAACATTTGATGAAATTTGTCAGAAGCTGATAATTCCCCAGCAACATGAGAGGTCCTAGTAGTGGACAGTAATTTATAGCTAGAACAAAGAGAAATGAAGAGAAAGTATTGATAGTTCCGTTAGAGTACGGCAGGCTGTGAAATTGAAAGATGCAAGTTAAAAACGGGCGGATGTCATTTGAACGGTAGTATGCGATCGAGCACACATTCTTTTACCAAGCTACCCCAGATGCAGGGTATGCAAAGGGAGGATACCCCCTTGACTGGCAAAAGCAAAATTAATTCTGGTGGGGGCCAGTACTTGCACCACTCACCGTCGCTCGTCTCCGAGGTCTATAAAGCATGGTACGATGAGAGGAATAACATGTGTGAAAGAGTCAGTGTATGCCAAACATAAACCCAACAGCAGGAGGTAATTTCTCACCCATGTTACTCCGCGCTTTGGGAGAATACAAAAAAAACTACAATCAAAGTGAATCCTAGAGGGTTTGAGCTGTTTAGTGGAATACATGTGACTATAAATTATAAAAAAAAATTAGTATTTTCCATTCAATTTCAACTACCTTTGCTTATCTTTGACAGATACGCGTATTTCGTCTACAATGTGCAGGCTTCTTCAGTGTCTCGTACTAATAACTCGACTTATTAGTACGAGTTATTAGTACGAGACACTGAAGAAGTCTGCACATTGTAGACGAAATGCGCGTATCGGTCAAAGCTAAGCAAAGGTAGTTGGAATTAAATGGAAAATACCAAATTTTCTTCTAATTTCTAGTTACAATCAAAGTGTAAAAATATTTGGCCAAAGTGAACATCGTCCAGAGGAAGCAAAAGTCGAGCGCAAGCGGCCACCCAAAACCAGCGGCTGAAGGTGCTGGTCAAAGATAGATGTCTTCCCTGCGATGCCCAACGTGGTTGTGCTCGTGGACGTCTAGACGTATCTGACGCTCGGCGGCAATGACTGGCAGTGGACCGGCTGTTTCACGTCCCCCAGGACGGAGGTGAGCAGCCACGTGAAGGACATCTCTCACACATAGATCCCGAAGAAGGTCCTGTTGTGGCTCACAGTCGGTCAAAAGAGGAAGTCAAAGCCGCTCTTCTTTTCTTCGGGACTTGCGGGCGGCGTACAACACGAAATGCTTACCGGAAGTTTCGACCTTCATTAAGAAACACAACCTGAAGGACGATTTCGTGTACTCGCCGAATCCGGCCTCAGCACATTACGCGAAGCGGTTGCCGGGGAAATGGAACGTTTGAAGATCTCAGTCGTTTCCAAAAATGTCTATTATAAATGGATTTGAGCAGATTGCTTACCTACTAAACGTTTACCTTTCAGCTTTGTTTGAAGTTGAATACCATATAACATGCTCTGATATTTAAATCACAATAATCTTTGGTTTGGCGCTAAATTCTTTCGTCTAGTTCGTCCAATAGACAATGAAGCGGGCCTTCAAGCGGGCCCTTCAAGGTAAGGGATGTGCTCAACCGAACCGATAAATAGAATTCCGCACCAGGAAACTGTACCGCTAAGGGTTGGCTCCTGGCCTGGATTTTTTTGATGGCAAGTCTCGCCTGGATGTTCCATAGAACTTCCGGAAGAAGAAGGTCGACATATTTTCCAAGAAGTACTTGGTGTGGCAGGCGATCTGTAGGTGTGGCAACGGCCAAATATATAAAGAAGAATGCCTCCAGAAGCGCCTGCAGCCATTCCTCCGGTCCCTCAAATGTGACACTCTGTTTTGGCCGGATCTGGCATCATGTCATTACGTGAAACCGGTGATGAAGTGGTACGAAGCCAACGATGTTGTTTTTATGCTGAAGGATGTAAATCCGCCAAACTCGCCAGAACTACGCCCAACAGAAACAAACAGGGAGATTATGAAGGGCAAGCTCCGGAAAACAGGGAAGGTCTTTAAAAACTGCAAGAATTGGAAAAAAGAATGGATTAAAGTGTGGAAGAAAGATGGCGCAAGTGTTTCATTTTGAATTTGATGGGTAGCGGTAAACTCTAGGGGCGGATTTTTAGCCAAGGAGAGGAAACATTGCTAATAAGTGTTTATTTATTCCCTGAGAATTTCAAAAATATCCAATTCAAAATGAATTTTTGGTGATCATTTTTGTCTGTTGCATTTTTTTAAGTACAATCTTTAGTATCTACGGGGTTTAGTTACACCAAGTATCGATCTAACATTCGTCCTCTTCCCTAATTGACCTATACGGACGTTGCCGACGCCGTTATTGGCCCGATCAATCACGAGTAACAAACCATGGGTGGTCATTATGCTCATCCTCATGGTCATGCCCATGATCCGATTCTACAAACCTACGTCAAACTCCGAAAACCACATCAATTATTCCATACATGGCAAACCAGGGCCAGATCTAAAGATATAGAGGCCCGGGGTCATTAATTTATGGGGGTCTCTTTAATAAATTGTCAAGTTTCTCAAAGATAGAATGAAGTGAAGTTTTGTTGATGTTGGTCCCAAAATATGGGGCCTTCGGGTCTTGCCCCCTTCCCCAACTCCGTCTATGGGGTAAACGCATCTCTGGTGAAGGTAGAACTCATATTGGTGGAAGTAGCACTCATATTTAACGATACTTCTAAAACACGAGGCAAGCATGGAACATTTCATTCGCTCACATGTGTTCTTTGCTAAACTCACACGCAGGCTTCTAAAATAAACGTTGTAGATTTTGTTTATTGAAGAAGTCGCTAAGGTGTAAAAAAGAGAATTTGGATGCTCAGAACACTCGGCCAGAAAACTGTTGAAAGAAACAGTCAAATAAGAGACTGTTATACTCGATTCTAAATTAGCTTTTACCGAACATTATAATATTATCACAAACTGTCTGGAGAATGTAAAGGGCGATACGGTCAAAATTTGGTCAATATCAACTTGACGTATTTCTTTCAATTTTGCATTTAAAAAACCTGAACACCCCTCATTTTGAAGGTGTGTGTGTGTAGAATGTTGCGCCTATTTTGATTTTGGAATTCACTCTTCAGTTGTCAAAATGCCGTCCAAGCAAGAAGAGCAGCGTATCAAAATTTTGCTCGCGCATCGCGAAAATCCGAGCTACTCGCACGCAAAGTTGGCAAAATCGCTAAAAGTTGCCAAATCAACCGTTACAAATGTAATTAAAGTGTTTGGGGAACGTTTGTCGACAGCCAGGAAGTCTGGATCGGGGGAAATCGAAAACCGGAAGCCGCTGAGACGACAAAGAGAGTTGCCGGTAGTTTCAAGCGAAACCCTAACCTATCTCTCCGAGATGCCGCAAATAAGCTGGGTGTATCGTCTACAACCGTGCATCGAGCCAAAAACGAGCCGGACTATCGACTTACAAGAAGGTAGTGACTCCAAATCGCGATGATAAGCAAAATACGACGGCCAAGCGCGATCCCGGAGGCTGTACACGACGATGCTGACGAAGTTTGACTGCGTGGTAATGGACGACGAAACCTACGTCAAAGCCGACTACAAGCAGCTTCCGGGACAGGAGTTTTATACGGCAAAAGGAAGGGAAAGGTAGCACATATTTTCAAGCACACGAAACTGTCCAAGTTTGCAAAGAAATATCTGGTTTGGCAAGCCATCTGTACCTGTGGCTTGAAAAGCAGCATTTTCATAGCTTCCGGGACTGTCAACCAAGAAATTTACGTGAAAGAGTGTTTGAATAAACGTCTGCTGCCTTTCCTGAAGAAACACGGTTGTTCCGTACTGTTTTGGCCGGATTTGGCATCTTGCCATTACGGTAAAAAGGCCATGGAGTGGTACGCCGCCAACAACGTGCAGGTGGTTCCTAAAGACAAGAACCCTCCCAACACGCCAGAGCTCCGCCCAATTGAGAAATACTGGGCTATTGTCAAGCGGAACCTAAAGAAGACCAAAAAAACTGCTAAGGACGAGCAGCAGTTCAAGGCAAACTGGCTTTCTGCGGCGAAGAAGGTGGACAAGGTGGCTGTACAAAATCTGATGGCAGGGGTCAAGCGTAAGGCCCGGCAATTCGGATTTGGAAAAGCGGAAGCCTAACTGAATATTTTTCCTGAATTTTATACTAATTGAACTTGAAAAAGAAATTTAATTTGATTTTTTAAATAAACGATTTCACCGATTTACACGCGTTTTCCCTTGACCAAATTTTGACCGTATCACCCTTTAATAAACTCAAGTCTTGAAACGCTATTTTGTTTGAATTCGCAGAATGGTATCGAAGACTTCTTAAAAGTAATTAAAAATTCAGACCTTTCGATGCATAAGTTAAACTCATTTACAAAACCTTCCGTAACTATGTTTCGTAATTAATTTTCTTTTTGAAAAGTCATATATTATCTGACATTTCTTCAGGATTGACTTCAATTAAGAAAATAATATTTCACATTCCTTTGCTTTTTTTTTCAAGATATTAATTAAGTAATAGGGTTTATATGCTAGTAATGGACCCCTTAGTAGAAGCTTTGAACATTTTCGATGTATTCCATAAGAATTTTATGAAATATTTGTTAGACCCGGGTCCAAAATACGCATATCAACTAATTTGATTAAAATGATTGATCTGACGCAGCTAAACCAATGTTTTATCTCGTAGACAAATAGGGTAACGCATATATTTTGGACTTGTATATATTATAACCACCTTCAAATAGAAAACATTCTAAACGCATCCGATTTGTAACAACACCTGTGTTGAAATCTATCTAGCTACAATCTAGGTATTAAATAGAACTATTGCAATCTGAGATGCAGTTCCTTATATTTTCAGGGACGATAGGGGATGATATTTGAGGAAAAAATTGTTCCACGCAGATCGTCAAATCTCATATTTTACGGAGTTGTTGAACTTTTATTATGTTGATAGATGGTAGTCTTAAATTGGCTGTAACTCAAAATAATGTTATTAAGCAAGATTCTATTTGGACTGCCGATGCCAAACAATTGGCGTAACCGTAGCAGAGATGACTATCTGCTAAGTCTGCTGGAATAAAACATAGTTGTTTTCCGGAAGCCGTGTGGTACTGTTTTGAAAACATTTGAGCTATAACATTCTTCTCTTTGGACACCAAGCAGCGCGGTAATCAAGTGTGCTGTGCGTCCTGCGCACAGACATTACCACGGTTGGGTTGAATTCAGATATGTTGCATTCAAATTTAAAAAAAAAACTAAGCAAGATAGAAAGTTGGTGTCAAAGAGAGAGATGTAGAACACGTTGAAAGCCATATTTTTGTTCTTTATTTTTTATTTTTTTTGTTGGGGCGTAGAATCACTGCGTCCACTGAGTTGAACTTTTGTAATATACCCCTGTTTACTATACTAATTCGCATCTTAAAGCTAGATCACCATTTGTCAAGTGACCAGCCTAAGACGCGTCTCCCAGTCAGGCAAAATTGAGTTTATAAAACCCACCACCTTCCCAGGAATTGCAGTCCAAATTTCTTTAGGTTGCATATAGCCACTGTACAGAAATTTAAGTCTGCTCTTGTACACAGCATCACAACTGCAAAGCAGATGTTCCGAGGTTTCACGTTCCATGTTGCAGAAACGACAGATATCATTCTGAACCTGGCCAATGTTTTTCAAATGATATCTACTCGGGCAATGTCCAGTTGCTAGGCCAGTATAGGTACAAAGAACTCTCTTATTGAGCTCCAGAAGCTTTTTACTAATTGCAACATTTGGAATTATAAACCTTTTCGCTTGAGAACACTTTGTGGTGACCAGCCAATTGGTCATCACCCTTTGCTTTTCCCAAGATTTTAATTCCATTTTTATGGCACAGTATGATATACCGCAGAATGGTTCTGGGCCAATAAACTGTGCATTTGAACCTTGTTTAGCAAGCTCGTCTGCCCTTTCATTACCTTCAATGCCACAGTGTCCCGGAACCCAGAATAAATTCACCGAGTTCTCTTGGCACACCTTTCGCAATGAAAGAATGCATTCCCAGACAAGTTTGGATGTACATTTATAATTACTTAACGCTTTGAGTGCCACTTTTTGTTCTATCAAACACTGCTGTTATTTTTTTTCTAGAAACATGAAAAAACCCTTAAAAAATGCGAAGCTTACAACATTTTCATCCCTAAGACACTAAATTACAACAAATGAAAATTTTAAGTAGAAAACTTTCTTAGCTTTCGAGTGAAGGATATATAATCTTGCTAAATATCATATTGAGTTACAGTCTATTTAAGACTAACACGTATCAAAAAAATAAAAGTTCAATAACTCCGTAAACTATGAGCTTTCTCCATATGCGTACATCCCCTATCGCCCCTAAATATATTGGCACTAAGGAACCAAACACCATATATTATGTATTTTACAGCAAAGTGAACAAATTACATATATGACCAGAATATACTCTGAGAAAAATTCTATCGTTATACCGACAATTAAATCATGGTCAAGGTGACTATTGCATATAATGGTTACAATAACCATGAAAATAGACGAATTCACCACGTTCATGGCATTCTTGACTATGATCATGGTAACGAGGACTATTCCGACATTATGGCAAATGTTGGATCAACTATTTTTAATGGTATTTTTGACCATGATCATAGTCGGTTCAAAATCACTATGCTGCAATAGTCAATCCCCAATAATGGTAAAATTGACCATCAAATTCCTCTCTGTGTATTCGTTCCCGTACACTGATAGAAAAGTAATGATAATATATTTGTGTTCGACACATAATTTTTGGCAATGTGATCAACAAATGGTCGCTATTTTTAACCACTCATACTTCCTATGTGTACACAACACCACTTATACTTTTCATTTGTCAAATATAATTTTTTTTATGTGGAATACAAAACAGACATACACACTCAGATTATTCCACAGAAATCTGTAAACTTTTACCGAATTCTCAACAGCTGAACGTTCGGTAATCCGATTTTACGGATTTCGGTAAAATTTTAACCGAAATCTGGTAGTTTTTTTACAGATATTCTGGTAAAATTTCACCAAAATCCGTAAAATCGGATTGCCGAACGTTCAGCTGTTGGAATTCGGTAAAACTTTACAGATTTCTGTAAAAAAATTGAAGTGTGTATAGCAAATTAATTATTATTTCATTATTCAAGCATGTAAGGTCAACCATGAACATTTAGTCATATTTTGAAATTCAACAATTCTTCAAAACACCGCCGGTCTGGCTATTGTTCTTCAACCGTGACAATTTCTGCTCCAATTTTGTGATCGTAGACAACTTCTTCAATTCTGCGTTCTTTATGCGTTCAGTTGTTTTTCCTCAGATTGATTACTTCATTAGATACGAACCTTCACGATGTGGCTGGGAGATATCCAGATTATCTGTATACACTATTTTCAATTCTTGAATATTCCTCATTCCTTTTGAAATACGTTTCTACACAACCATTATAAAAGAGGCGTACTAGGCAATGACTAAAAGCCTCTATAAAGGCAAAAGCACCTACATGAATTTTGTTCCAGTCTTCAACCTATAATACAAAACTTGTAAGGTTTGCACAAATGGGTCCAAAGCGAGTGCTGGCCCTAATTGCCAACTCCAAAATGCCACCAAATTCATCCAATCTGATCACATTGTATTGGAAGACTTTGCGTTGCGTTTGGTAGCCCTTGTTTGGTAGACGTTGCGTTTGGTAGACGGGCCGTTTGGTAGACCCCTCCTAGCTCTTCCAGACCAGCTTTTCCCGAGCTTGAATCGCTCGAATTCACTGTTTTACTTCAGATTCCGTGTAAGTATGCTCACATCTATTAATTTTTCCCATTTTGATCAATAACTTCCACTTTAGACGGTGAGTATAAAATAAGTTCAGTTTGCTTATAAAAAGAAATGAGGGGTTGGAAATAGGCAACAAAGCACTTCCAATCAGTCGTATAATGGACCCTCAATGTTTATACATTTATTACAATTTTTCATTGTTTTTATATCTGCATAGTAAAATTGAATATAAGTACTAAGTATTAACGTGTTGAAAATGCCTTTTTATTATCTACAATTTATTTACATGATCAGTTTTCTCTTTTCTCTGCTGTAACGAAAATTCTTACAAATCACTGTACCATGCAGTGCTCAGGTAAAAATAATTAATAATGATGTTTTATGTGTGAAATTTGTGAGGAATCATATTCTCACCTTTGTTTCAGTGTTGATACTAAGTGTTTTAACTGACAATGCTAAGGTTAAATACGATAATAACGAAATAATTGTAAAAATGTGGCAGGGTGTCCATTATACGCACAGGGTCCATTATACGCATACAATCCCTATATCCCTATATCCCTATACCCTATATCCCTATATATTATATAATTTTATTCAGCTTTTAGAATTAAAAAGCTAAAAAAAGCACTGGCGCCATTAAAATCCTGATTCACAAGAAAATAGTCATTGAATGTCAGCAAAGGCTCGACAGTATCATTGCTGCTCCTATGCTTATAAAAACTTTTTATTAAACAAAAACCTATTTTTTTTAAATATTGTTGAAGTTTTAATATATTTCGCATGTTGTTTTAAAATAAATTTAAGTTATTTTTTCAATTACTCAATTTTTAAATAAGCAGAAATCATTAAGAGTTCTTTGAAAATAATATTGGATCCACTGCATTCCGAGCAAAATCTTCACTTCTTGATAGTCTGATAGGTTTCTTGAATCTCTATGGGATTTTCCAGTAGGATAAAATAATCTGAAGCTTGTTTTTTTATTTAAATAAACTGGTTTCGTGGATTAAACATCTCGAATAAAGTCTTAAGGAGTTTTAAAAACGTTTTGTATCTGTATTGATAGTTCTGCAAACTTTCATTGATATTTTTCTATGCTTGAAGAGTTAATTTATACTCAAGAATTCAATCTTCCGTGATCGTTAAACGATCCTTAAACAAAACCTGGGGACTTAAAATAAATTCCAATTCCCATGCAACCAAAAATAATAACATTGATGACAGCTTTTATTAAGTACATAGTGTTTTTTTATTACACTTAACCTATTTTTATTTTCTATTAAATAATTATTGTTCATTTAAAAAAAAAATGTTATTGTTCCGCCAATAAAAATACCGGAACTTGTCAAATTTTACCGAAATCCATTAAATTGGACTACCGAACGTTCAGCTGTTGAAAGTTCGGTAGAAAATTACCGAACACTGTAAAATTTTCTAAGTGTGTAGGTTCAGTCCAGCAAAAGAAAGCTGTATCATTAAAAATTCAAAATTTACATGCACTTTTAATAAGATGACTAAACATTTGATTTCAAAGTACAACTTGATGGATTTTCATTAAATTTGTAAATCTAAAATACTAATTTTTGTTTTGAAAATATTCTGTTTTGTTTTGTTATGATCTGATAAGTATACTTGTGATTAGTTTTTTGTTATGTTTAAACAAATTAAGAAAGCTTAACTCTTTTTTACAGTCCCGTTTGTACCAGGGGCTGAATAGTCAAGAAGAAAATGAATATAGTACTCGGCTCTGGTCCCGAACCCAGTGCACTGGTCCCAAACCCGGTCTCCAGCTCAATGCCTCAAATATTCTGTCAATATTACACTGTGCAAGGGCATGAACATGAGCATGATTGACCGCCCGAGGTTGGTACTCCGTTGTTGACAGATTAGCTGTTATTACACAGAGAACCAACAGAATATGCTTGGGACTAGCATACAACTTCAATGTATGATATGATGTATGATATGTACTACCACCCATTGTAGCACGGAAACTAAGTCCGACAGCAGTGAGCTCTCCTCGCTGTTAGACTTGATCAAGCTTTAATAACCACTGCTTATCCTAATCATGCCATTGTATGAAGGGCCAAAAAGGGGTTGGGTGGATCAATAGGCAACATCACTTTCAACAGCAACAGCAATTTCCCAAAATCTTGATTTATGGTATCCTAAAAAAGTTTGTTAAATTTTACAAAAATTACATTTATACATTTTAATTCACTGTTGCCATGTTCACTATTACAGCAATACGCTTTTATTTTTGCTGGCCTAATAATAATTGCTCCTGTGTAAGGAAAACAGAGAAGATTTTATTGACAGGGAGTTAAAGACAAATGGACGTAAAAAAACAATAAGCAATTTTTAAATCCTTTATGAAGTAAAATAAATAAGGCAATATCATCAAATACAATGAGTTATGATACGGTACTGACAAAAATTGAACTGTAACATACGACACAATCCGAATGGCAAACAGCTCAAATTTGGAAAAGATCCATTTGCAAACCGGAATTGAAAAATACATTAAGTAATAAGTGCAAAAACCTACCATAGATTCCGTTGCAGCTTCTTTTATTCAAGGC
This sequence comes from Aedes japonicus, assembly GCA_034211315.2. Lineage (NCBI taxonomy): Eukaryota > Metazoa > Arthropoda > Insecta > Diptera > Culicidae > Aedes > Aedes japonicus. The sequence continues at coordinate 360,475 of JASCZW010000172.1, read as the reverse complement.
ACTAGATACATCTAAATCATAATGATAATTGGACATATAAGACATAATAATTAAAAGTATATATAACCTATTTGGTGAAATTATAAAAAAAAAAAATATGTTAAAATATAAATCCTGAAAACACCAGTGATGATCAAAATGATAATGATGATGATAAAGAAGATTGATAATGGTAATGGTAGCCAAGGGATATTATAATATAATCTGAAAATTACATCTGTGCCGACTGCTGTTTTGTTGCAATTGTAGACAAACTTCCGCATCCATTATGAACCAGAAAATTTAGACAATGAGAAAAAAAATGAATTTTAAATTTTAAATTATTGTATAATACCTGATGACCTGGTAGACCTGAAAGATATGATAATGGAAAATTATGCTATGATTTACCGGTCGCAACCCCTCACTTCGCTATTGTCAGATTGACAACATTGTCCAGGCTACGCCAACCAGCGTCTCCATGTTTCAGCTGGCAGTCTTTTGTGATCATATGACTCGTGGGGGCGTGAGGTAGGAACTTGTGAGGACAGGAGGTCGGTCGCACCCTCCTGCCAAGTTGTCAACTCACCATTTGAAGCCCAGGACTAGCATACATCTTCAATGTGTAAAAACTGGTGATCCCAAACCAAGGCAAATCCGGCGCCGGCCCCGTCCGAATGCAGGTCAAGTAAGGAAAGGGTAGGAATATGTTGACGTGATACTCGCTTTATTGGAAGCCGCGGAATCCACTGCACTTCCACGAGAAATCACTGGGATTTTGGATAACAGGATTGGGTAGCGGCAGGGTTTGTTTTGGTTAACGATAAGCTGTCAAGTTAAATATTTGAAAATTTGGAATGATTTCCGATTTGAACCGATTCAAACCAACAGTAAGGATGCTATTGGGGTCACTCACAAAGTGTGATTGTGGTTTTTCATTGAGAAAAAAAGTGGTTTTAAATAATGCTGAAAAGCCGATTTTGACCGGTTTAAACCAACAGTAAGGATGCTATTGTGGTTACTCACAGAGTGTGATTGTGGTTTTTCATTGGGAAAACAAAGTGATTTTTAATAAAGCTGAAAAGCCGATTTTGACCGGTTTAAACCAACAGTAAGGATGCCATTGGGGCCACTCACAAAATGTGATAATAGTTTTTATCAATTAGGAGAGTTTTACAATGCTGGAAAGCCATTTGGACCGATCAAACCAACAGTAAGGATGCTGTTGGGGCCACTCACAGAGTGTGATAGTGGTACTTCATTAGGAAAACAAGGCAATTCATCTCAACGCCTTAGAGCCAAATTGGACCGTTCTACACCAACAGTACGGATGTCGCTGGAGTCACTTACAAAATGGGACAGTGGTTTATTTGTTCCAAGATAGGGTGGCCCGACGAGCATGGCGAACGAATAATTTGGATCACAATTAAATATGTGCCTCTCCACCGACCCATCTTACCCGGCGAACCCCGACTTCTCATGCTCACTCGATCACTCGCGCGGCGGCAACGCAATGGCGACACAATAGGCAACCAAAACAATAGACATAGACGTCCGATATAAAAAATATTATGGAACAACTCATCAACACAACCGATTCAACCAATTTAACTGATGGTCTGCGCAAGCCTATTAAAAAAGGACATATAGATACAATGGGTAACAATTACCTGTTCTGCTCCACGTCCTTGGGAGCACTTACTACCTCACTTGTCAATACATGTATTACACTGTGCACCTAAACAAAAACAAAGATTCTTGTATCAAAAAGCGCAAGAACGTATTGCATGGTGTAAGATGTAAGGTGTGCATGGGACCAAAGGGATTGCCAGCATTGAGAAAATTTCAAATCGCTTGTTTGGTATTGATTGTTGCTTACTATCCTTTTTCTTAATTTTATTGTAGTGCATACATCAAGTAATAGCAGGACTTCAACTGAACCATTCTCAAATGATCTAGAAGATTCTTAAAATTTTATGAAAGTTTCTTCACAATGTTTCAAAATTCGAAAAATAAATGATGACATTGGCATCTTTAAAATGAATAAACTGTAATTGGAGTTTTACAAACTACATTGTCGGCATAACTGAATAACTGTCCAGTCATCAATGCGCTATCAATAGAGAATTAGTTGAAACTTCAAAATTTCCGCTTATTTTCGAATAATTAAAAATGATGACTAAACTTAAGGTCTTTCTGGATGTACCATGAGCTTAAAAAAAAGTTCCTGAAACACTGAGAAGTTAATCAGTTTTCTGGGATACTTTTCATTAGTATGGAATGCCTTAGGTCAAGAAACTTATCATGCCTATATGGAAAATAAAATCGTTTCTATAACATCTTTTTTTTTTTCATTTTAAATAGGACATCAATGTCTATAAAAAATTGTAACTATATCGCAATATCTGCATAATATCTGTAATCTGCATGGGATCTGTATGCATTATCAAATGTCTGTAAAAATACAGACATGTCTGTATATCTGGCATCCCTGCTGCACTAGCCCTTTGAAGTGTGAATTTCTTTGGGAAAACCAAACGTTTTTTCCTCATTCTTTTTGCTCAAATTCAGCAAAATGACGTACGGAAATGTTTAGTACCTGTGCACATGATTTTTTTTAACACTAGTTCTTCGCTTCATTCTAGCATGATAAGTGTTTATTACGGTGTTTGCTTTAGTCTATAATGATTATTTTTATTGCTTCAATATTTTACTGTCAAGTTTAACAACATATCAAGAAAATTGTCGTACTTTTTAAAAAGAAGTGAAAATGTCACATCACTCTACTGTAGAATTATGATAATTTTAACGCCGTAAATTATTTATAAGAGTCAACGCGAACCCGTATAGCGAGAAGCCTGAAGTACGTTTACCATGCGTCACCCACCCGCTGAGATAGCGGCAAACGTGACGCCGTCGGCATCTTCGACAGTCTACAGCTTATTAACAGTTTAAAATCAGTCTTACTTGGACTTCATCGATGAAACAGCTCGATCCGTCGCGGTTATGAGTTTACTATTCCAAGCACATTGTCCTTATATGGGTCAATAGTGTTACAGGCCGGTCATAATTTGCAAATGTGCTAGCACACTAGTTAGCTGCACTCGTTGTGCAGATTGGCTAAACTTGCTTTGCTTCTAATAAGCGATTGGAGCTGGTTAAGGTTATTTATTTTATTAAAATTCTTTATAGATTAATCAAAGGGTAATTTAAAGTAATTTAAAAAAACAAAATTTCTTCCGGACCCGGAACTAGCGCGTTAAAAATAAAACCTCGTTTCTTCCCCAACTAAGATCCTATCAATTTTGATTTGGCGTTTGTATCTCCAAACTTTTTAGTTGTTTGTACATGGGCACGCATAGCAACACATGTTCTTCTGCGTCCAGTGGTAGAGTGTGCTCGTTCAAACGTACAGCAAGGCATACTTTTTCTATCCCATCAATTATCTCCAGAAGAGCAATCAGTGTTGTAGGTACTTTCGCTTAAAGCGTATTTAAACAGACCCTATAGTTCATGCAAGCAATAATCAAAGCATACGCAGAGCTTTATTTTTCAAACACTTGACAAATATGAATGACACATGGCTTGATGTGTCTAAGCATTGTTGACTGGTTACGTAAACTTGGACCTTTGTGTTTTATTTACTTTGCCCTTGTACAGATTAACAATGAGAAACCAATCGTTAATCAGACCATCACTCAAGTAATAAGATTTCGTACAGCGTTTATTGAACAAATCAACGAACCCAGCTCTTATCGACAACATTGAGCTAAGCTTTATGAGCTGGAGCTAAATTTGCATTCCGGTTGGGTAAAGACAGTCGCAGAAATGTCTTTGACGATTAGCCATCATTGCCATTCATAGGCTTCAGATTGGAAGTGACAGAGGAAATGCGAATATTGAATACTTCCCGCCACCGGCATCGACGCAATTCGAACAAAAAAAAAGAAAAATGTTTAATTAATATGCTAATAGCACTGGCACCACAAATGCCTTCGCTATATAATCATTTATTAAGACGTTACTCATGTGCACTACCTGTTGCTAACGCTATTTATTAACGTTTTGAACCAAAAAGAAGAAAACATGATACAACATTAACAGTTGGTTCGCAAAACTATTTATGTAACATTTGTATTTATCTTATTATTCTCTTTTCGTACTAGTTATCAATACGCTTACTTATAAATCGTTCTTTACTTATCGTTTCTTTATGGTTGAAGAATAAATCTGCTCTAAAAACTGAGAATAAATCATAGTTGACGACCTTGCCTCTCGCTTTCCGTTTCCCTGCTGTGCATTTTTTTAGCTTAGGTATGTATGTTGGCCTTCGAATAAATAATAATCAAAATATTGAAAATATTTTTAAATCTGCCATATACAGTACATCAATTACGTTCTCAGTTTCATGAGAAGAATCATGACGTGAGGAACAAATCGTGATTATTTAGTATGTTAATCAGATCATCATTCTCATTTCTATGACTTTTGTTATATGTATCGGGCTTATCGTGACGCTGTCGTTACCATTTGTTTCACAGAAAATTGTTTACGATTATAGATTGACTTGTTCCGAAATTCGTGACTCGAGGTTGATGAAGCGCCGACCACTCTTAGGCACATTAGCCTGTGCGTACTCTCGAGCTCACCTAAGTAGCTCTTAGTACTTAGAACGGTGGCACAGGCCGGCCATGAGCTTTCGCTTACTCCCTTACACCGCACAATTGCCCCCTGAAGTAATATCGAAAGGTGGTTCCGAGGAAGGGGACCAAGGTTAGAGGCATGGATGTGTTTTTAGTTGGTCGAGGAGTTCGCACCCTCATCCTCACACCCTGAGTTCTTCAGGAGTCTATATGCAGATTTTCCATCCCGTTAAAAAAAAGGCCCAGGCGCGGCCTCCCGCGACGTGCTTGTCGTCTGCTTTCCAAGAACAAATCAGACAATTGGGGGGCTCTTTGCAGTCATTGTGGCCTTTACCGCACTTTTTATACAATTCAGTGCTATCCGGATCTTTGCATTCCAAAGCATATGTCAGCTCTCAAGGCATCTAACGCATGCCTTCGGTGGCTGGTGTACGCTCAGTGGGCAGGTGAACCATCCCACTTTAAGCTTAGCCACTTTTAGGGCCGAGTCCGCTTCGGTCGATGCCTGCGGTATCGTGGTCACTTCGGTCCCGAGTGGTCCCCTTCACAGTCCCAAGCGATCCCCTTTACAAATGCCTGTAGTGTCTCGTCCCCAAATTGAGCCTTTATGGCTGTTTGAATTTCACTAGCCTCTGTGATCTCGTCCAGACTCTTATACTGGAGAGTCACTTGCGCGAATAGAGTACTTCTCCTAAGGCTTGTTCAGTCCGTTTGTTGTACGCAGCCCTTCAGCTAAGTGTCCTTCTTGAGCTCGAGGATACCTCGCCCCTGCGTGTACGGCATATACTCCACACGTCGGTGCGCATCGCTTTCAAGACTTCCGAGTACTTAGACTGTTCGGTCTTAACGATGAGGGCCTCACCGCGGTTCCACTTCCGTACCGTTTCTCTTATCTTTTTTTTATATTCGGGACAATTTTCTCTTCCCCTCTGTGGGTTGTCATGTGTACTCTTCTTTGTGCTTCATCTAGCGTGGAAGCAGTTCTACGAATCGTCAGCGATCGACTCCGTTGGTTGCAATACATTTAATTGCAAATCTATGAGAATTTTTTTTGGAGCTGCTTTTCGACAAATGCTGACGTTTATGTTGTTTGTTGGCTGTTATTCATAGAGATGCTGATATAATGCTAAGATAATGCTTGTAGCATCTGTAATGCAGATTTACGGTTGATTTACTGCATATGCTAATGCTTATTGGTTACTTGGGTTGCAATAGCAGTATTGAACATGGAATGAAAGTTAATGGAATATAAAGAAGAAATTATTTCGACCATTTTCAACTCGTTTTTGAAGACCCTGAAAGGGAAAACCAATTTTTCAACCTATGCATATTCATATTTGTATGGGAGCAAAAATATGTCATTTTTGAGTAAAACATTGAACTGCTTCAACTAATAGTATGTAGTTCAAATGTTAATGAAAAAAACAAAATGTTCCCGATCGAATGGTGTATTATTAAAGTCATTTTGTTCAGTTCAACGAAATCTATAAGCGTTCAAAAACCTTTTACTTTAGTGTAACGCTTTGTTTTTTTTCAAAATTTTGAAATGACAACAGATAAAGAAAAGAGATACGCAAAGCCTGTCCACGTTAAATTTCGAACACCGAAATAATAGCAGCAAAAAATATGTACACATAATTCAACAAAACCGATTGTTTATTTCACAATAATAGAGTTATATCTACATCAGCAACAGTCGATTAAGATGTTAATCCTTCTTTCTGTAAAATTCTCAAACTTTCTGTGGTACACCCGTCATCAGATTCCGTACGGTATCCTCAGATACGCCTGCCGTGACGATAGTCCATCTTCTCTAGAAATCATCGGTACCATTTGCTTTCTTTCTAGTTTCGAAGAGTTTCCGCTTAACTAGAGCCCAGTACTTCTCTAGTCTGCGATGTTTTAGGACAGTTAAGATTGGCTGGCACGCATTTGACCTTTTGTACTTTATACAATTTCAGGACGGCTTTCGCATAGTGACAAAGGCCAAAACAGAGCTGGAGAGTTGTGGCTTCTGATCAACGGTAGCAACCGCTTTTGCAGACATTCTTTCTAGTACACAGTCCTTATTGATAGTGCGGGTAGAGTCGAAACTTTTAGATTTTTGACCACAACTATGGCCTGCCAAATCAATTACTTCTTCGGGAATTTTGCCACCTTCTTTATCCGAAAATGCTCTGCAACAGCGTTCCTTTGCATTGCCGTATAAAAAACCAGACCCGGAAGCTGGTTGAAGTCTTCTAGTATGTTTGTTTCGTCATCCATTATGATACAAGAAAATGTTTGCAAAAAATTAGCAGGACTTTTTGCAGTGAAATTTTGCTTGTCATTGCGGTTGGGCACCTTTTCACTTTGTAAGCCTTCAGTCCTTGCCTCTGCTTCACTTTCTGTACGTATGAGTTTGATTTCCCAACTTTGCGAGCCACATTTCGCACAGACGGATTGGGATGTTTCTCAATAATGGCTACCACCTTCTTACCATTTGTCGGGAGCATACTTTCCGATTTGTTCCACTTCCAACCTTCCGATTCACAGTCAAGTGCTGGTCAAATGATTTGCAAACACAAAACACGGTACTTTTCGGTAGTTTTGGATTCTTGCCAAGATCGTGTACCGATCAATTCGGATTTTTTTGCGCCTGTATTTACGCACTTCCACTTGATTCGACGCCATTTTGCTGAATGTAACAAGAATGTAAACATGTTGTACCACGAGTTAAAGTGGAGACTTTCTGTTGTCATACAAGTGAAACGATCCATGAAATAATTCAAAATCTACACTGGAAGAATAGTGTCCGAAATTTAAGGAGGACAGACTTAGATCCTATGTTAAAATCTTTATTTGGACTGCCCAACTGTTTTATGTACAGGGTGCGGCAGAAAATAATGCGAAAATGTTCAAACTTGAGTATTGGGTTAAATCGTGTAGCTAGTGACTAATTTTTGTCGAAAGTGTATTTGTTTATGTTTACTTTCAAATGCTGCATCCAAACATTCTATTTGTTTTATTGCAAATTCGTCAAAATGTTCGCGAAAGAAGTGATCACCAGTTTGTTGCTCGCCCAGAAGAAGCCGAAAGAGATTGCCAAGGTGGTAGGGTGCCATTTGGCAACAGTTTACCGCATAAAAAAGTCCCTGCAGCAATGCAGCATGGTCCTACGCAGCGGAAGTCGGGAAGTGGACGTCTGCGCTTTGCAACCACGCCGAACGTGATCAAATTGGTCCGTGCAAAAATTGCTCGCAACCCAGTGCGTTTCATGAGAAAACTTGCAAAGAAAGCCAATATTTCGGAGAAATCCATGCGGAAAATCATCAAAGAAGACCTGTATGCATCTTCCAGAGCCAGAGTGAAACACCACTTGATTACGGACCGGGTCAAGGAACTACGAGTGACTCGTTCCAAGAGATTGCTTTCCTTGTTGAAGAAGGAAAAAATGATAATCCTGTTCTCCGACGAAAAACTTTTCAGCATCGATGCTGTGGCCAACAGCCGCACGGACCGGTTCATTTTACCGCAGAAAATGGAGAAAGTTCCAAAAAAAGTGAAATTCAAATTTCAAACCAAACACCCGGCTGGTGTCATGATGTTTGGCTTGGTGGCGTCCAACGGTTTGAAAATGTCGCCTGTTTTCATTGATGCTGGTGTTAAAATCAATACCGAAGTGTATATCGGTATTTTAAAGGACCAAGTGCTTCCTTGGGTGAAGGGCAGCTTCTCCGAGGACCGAAACGTTGTATTACAGCAGGATGTAGCGCCATGTTACACGTCCAATCGAACCCAACAATGGTTGTACGATAAAATAAAGTTTTGGCCGAAGGATTTGTGGCCCCCTAGCAGTCCAGATCTTAATCCGTTGGATTATTCGATTTGGGCATATGTTGAAGCACGAGCCTGCAAAACATCACACCCTAGTGTGAAAACCCTGAAGTCAACCATAACACGCACATGGCCGTAAATGTCGTAGGACTACGTCCGAAAGGCATGCTCTAGCTTCCGGCGTCGTCTTGAGGATGTTATTAATAAAAATGGAGGACACATTGAATAAATTTGTTTAAAAGGACTTTATAAAGATAACTGCACTCGAAAACGTTGATATTATAGCTTGAATTAGTTGAAAATGGGATTTGAAAGAAATAGAACAAATTTTCGCATTATTTTCTGCCGCACCCTCTACTCACTCACTTCTTGGTTATAATTCACTTGCGTACACGCTTCTTATAAAGCGATACCCAAAAGAAACCGAAGTGCTAATCAAATTCCTTTAGCACAAGCTACAAAAAATATAGCTTATCAAGTGATTTGCTAAAAATATGGTAATAACTAACCAAATAATGTTACTAATTGCTTCGTTGCCCGAATATACATTTTCATCTAACAAGATACAGCACTAAATGAAATTACAATCAAAATTAGAATTATCACATTTAACCAGGCGATACTTGCAGTAATTGTTTATTTTGTTTTAAGATGTCGCTAATTGTCAACATGTCCTCTTACTTTTTTCAATATCTGGACAGTTGCAGGCATGTTCAACGATCGTAAATATTTCTCTGACGTAATTTGCTATGATGCATACACAAAGGAATTTATTATAAAACGGGTTCTGATTCTTACTAGTCAAGCTAAACTACGGTCGTTTACTGAGGTGGCTGCTGCCTGCTATATGCCATTACGGGTTTTATCTTTCTACTGCATGTATGAATAATGAACATATTCTAATAATTTTATTATGTCTGCTCTGTTTCAGGTTCGAGATCTGGTTGAAAAGTGCACATGCCCGTCTCAGTTTCCCATGGTACGAGTTTCAGAGGGAAAATATCGAATCGGAGATACCAAAGTGCTTATTTTTGTGCGGGTAAGTTTAAAGTATATATGATACTGAATTTCTTTATCGTAAACACTTGGTTGAAAAGCAAGTTCCTTATTTTTATTAATACTTAATTATATCAAACATAAATTATATACACTCAGTAGAAAAAAAGGCGAACAAAATTTTTCTTAAAAAAATGTTATGTTCAACCTTCGGTTACTTTGTCAATTATAAATATTTTTGGCTAAAAACACAACAAAAAGACAACACTGTAACCAATATATTGACTTTATGTGATCAAAATTTCGTGTTGATAATGTTTATAAATTTAAAGTTATATTGGTTATATATATATATATTTTTTTAATTAATCATTTATTTGTACAGGCTCAATCGAATCAACTTAACAGAGCCAAATTTTCATGTTTTTATACATCATTTATCTCAAAACTAAAGTTAGGAGGAAAGAGCCGATTACTCGCGGCCGTCTCGAGGTTAATAGTAATTACAAATTACGGATGGGAAAGAGGGTGGGAATTTAAAGTATGGTTTACATAACACATTAAATTTAAATTCTTAATTATTGAAACACTTATAACTATACAATTTATGGTTTTCTTTTGACTTGAACATTTTTTGAAAAAGAAAAAAACACATACACATACACAGATAAAAAAAACTTAAACTAAACATACAGGTTAAACTAACTACAATCTAAAGCTTATATATTGGTTATATTGGCTATATTGTTGTCAAGTTTTCAGTTGAAAGCAAAATTTTGTTCGGATTTTTGTTGCTACTAAGTGTATTACGACCTTCAGGGAGCTCTGCAAAATCCTAAATATGTAGCGCCAAAATTTTCCACAAATTTCAGTTCATTGACTTGAGGGAATCAACAGTTCAGGTCCTGAATAGTATTTCAAAAATAGCGCTCTATATTAGATATGGTTGTAAACGTTATTCTGAAACAAGGTCGTGCCCATTGCAAGGCAATGGACTTTGGTATTTTTTATCACATTAGAATCGATTGAATAGAATTGATCATCAATTAATCAATTGCATAATGTACCTTTTTATGCAACGCCTTTGTTTGACTACCTATTGCATCAATTAACGTGCTGCGGAGCACATTTCTGAAAATTGAATATATTGTGAGCTTTGATCAGCTTAGTGGTAAGCATGGTAGCTCCTCAACCCACTGGGTCTAGTATCAATTCCAATCGGCGCCGTTGACATTTGCTGAGGCGAAAAAAAATCAGATCGCGTTTTCCTTCGGAGGAGACGTAAACCCGTTGGTTCCGTCTCATGTATTAATAGGATTGAAATGTAGGATCCTAGTGCCAGCCGACGAATCAGCCCAATAAGCTGAAAGTCACGTGATAACAGCATAATGAAGAACACACTTTAACTGTTACAATGGTACTGCCAGTATCAATGAGGAAAAAATCAACAAATTGTTTTTATATACAAACATTTATCTATTTTTATGTACAAATATTATACCAATATAGAAATCACCTTACCAAAAAGGCAAAGATCTACTTTGACATGTGAGCTCATTTACGGCTTAACGATAATATTTACCAAACATACATATAATAGCAACAAAACAATGTCTACAGGAACGCGTTATATGAATGTTCACAAGTTTTCTTCTCAAAAACACAACATGCACTCCAAACGAACCAACTTTTTCTACCATCAGCTGACTACCGAAGTCCACTTGATGGCATTTCACCAGCGATCAGCAGTCGTCCCAACTTTTGACGGAGTGTTCTGAACTCTGCTTCCATGCAAGTACGCTGCTGTCTCGAACATTTATGCACTGATCAATTCACCGTTTGCAGTCAACCTTCATCGACCCAACGACGCAAAACCTCTGCAAATTGGCGACTCGAATCTGCTGCAAGACTCAAGGCCGCTCACGAACCTCGTCCAATATTGCTAATCCTTCAGGACCTCCCACCTTATGGTTGGCAGCAATCTCAGTGTGCACGGACTGCAAGTTTACTACCAGAATGTCGGCGGTATAAACTCTAGTCTAGTCCAATACATGCTGGCTAGCTCGGACTGTTCGTACGACATAATCGTCTTTACTGAGACATGGCTTAATGATAACACTCCCTCCATAGTGCAACCGAAGTGTTCTAAATAGTCGAAAGGTTTCTGGTGGAGGCGTTTTGATCGCTGTACGTTACGGTCTAGAATCGCACATCGTTGAAGATAAATCTTGGAAGTCGGCGGAGCATCTCGTTGAATCTCAAGGATAGGGTATATCTATGTGCCGTTTACTTTCCTCCTGACAGAGTTAGCTACGATGATTTCATAAAATGTATGTGCACCTTCAGTCAGTTGAACAAATTCCTGGAAATGCCTACTTTAGAGACGCAATCGTACTAATCGGGGATTTCAACTTCCCAGGTGTCAAATGGCGGCGTGGACCCGACAGCTTCGAAACACCAGTCGATACAAGCAGCTGGCTCGACACTGCTTCTCGGCCCATTAACACAAGCTGCAAAGTAGACTGAAGCATAATCATAAGGTGTTCAGGTAACACATCCATCTCTCAGAACGGAGTTATCGCTGAGTCCGTTGTCGACATCTGTAGCATGTTCTCGGAAAAGTTTGCAGATGTTTTCCAGCCTCCAGCCACAACAAATCGAAGTTGCTTCGAATAATGACCCTTTGTCTGACCGGTATTTCAACGCAAACCCTATCGGCGATGCAGATATCGTTACTGCTGCAAACAAGTTGAAGACGTCAAGCAGCGCTGGACTGGACGGTATTCCATCCGTGTTTCTAAGCCATTGCATTGCTTCGCTGATGGTAACCTCTTGCTGAAATCTCATCGGCTAAGCTTTGCTGACGACCTTAAAATCTACACTCGCGTGAATTCGCTACGAGACGCCTTACAGTTGCAAGAAGATTTAGAGACAGTACAACCATTGTGCGAGATGAACTGTATGCCCTTGAATCCGGGAACGTGTACTGTTGTTAGATTTACTAGAAAGAAGTCTCCTATTATCTTCAGTTATTCCTTGGTTAGAACTCCTCTGCAAAGAGACAACCAAGTAAAGAACCTTGGTTTGATACTCATTTCCAAAATGTCTTCGAACGTATTGAGTCAGTTCAACGACGTTTTACCCGATACGCTCTGCGTAGACTGCCTTGGCGAGACCCTTTCAACCTCCCGAGTTACGAGAATCGCAGCCCTATGATTAGTCTGGACATTTATTAAAAAGACATGAGAAAGCCATCAGAAACAGGATTGTTCATCGAAGTTTTTTTTATCTAGTTCGTTTATTTGGGGTGCTCTTTTACTTACGGTTTACCAGAGGTAAAAAAGGGTGAAATTATTTGGGGATGGATTGGAAAACGGAAATGGAATTCAGTAGTCTCATAAGAGGGTTGCCATCAGAACTGAATCATTGCGTAATACGGTCAGGGATCCCTTTTCGTGTTCAGACGATTGTAGCGGGTACGATTGTAGCGGGATAGGGCGACGAGGAAACTCCTCAAGATGTCGCAACAAAACAAACACAAACTGATGAAAAAAGAAAACACAAACAGATTAACAAAGATCATGAGATCCCAACATTTCTATAATAGGAACATAAGGTTGTTTACCTTGGACTTTTAGGGGAAAAGATCGTTTTCTGGGGGCGTGCTTTATCCGTGCTTTATCAGACTGCGTGATAGATGTCATCATAACCGTTTCTCCATCGGCAATGATTGCTGTCAACGGGATTAATTCTATAGACTGCTGGTTAAGACATCACGCGTTTGCAATCACGGCTTACGTGTAGGTCCATGAACCATGCCCTCAATGAAATTATAAGAATGGATGAATGTAACAGCCGTCCTAGATTTCCGGTATCCCAATCGTTTTCCAACTTTAAAGCTCACATCTTTCATACAAAGATGATTAAATATGATTTGTTGAACAGCACACTCATCTGTTCCCTTAATTTTGAAAGGAAATAAGAAGATTGTCTACTAGGTTTCAACAACCAGAGAACCTCGATCGAACTGAAGCTGTTCGAGAAGATGAAGTAATGGTCACCATACAAAACAGTGGAAATGAATATGACTAAGAGAGAGGGGAAGCAAACTTGCAAATGCAACACCTTTTGAGGCAGTATCAACAGCGCCTCTATGGGCGACATGATCCTTGCATTGCTGGTGAAATGCTTCCAGATAAGTTAAGTTATATCAGTGTAACGCACAAGGAACAATACAGTAGCTTTATAGTTTAGGTTCGGTAAAACTGCTTTGGAAGACTCTGATAGCACATAAATGACACACTTGACGGTCTAAACTACAAAAAAAAATGAAGAAATTATGAAACGTCGTATTAAACGTAACACTGACTAACAAAATAACAAAAAGACGAAAGGACTCAACATTCTCAAACGTAGTTCCTTTCGAGTCATTTGCAACAGCATCATCTTGCACGACGTGTTCCGTGTAGGGCTGGCAAAATTATTCGAAAGGATTTACGCAACGATATACTCAAAGGCCTGGCGTAGAGGTTTCTACTTTTATCAGAGTCCTGCGAGTAAACCTTCATAAAAAAGGCAAAAAATGCTATTTGGGAAAGTTTCTAAATTCTAAGACTGGAATAACGTTAATTTGGAACCTGGCAAACTTTTACCACAGCCAAACAGAACTCACTTCAGGTACATTTTATGGATGCATGATTCTGAGAACCGTTCGTCAAAGCATATAGTTTATAACTCTCTACAATAAGCATGAGTCACCACGTGGCTCACAACATGTCATTAGGCTATTGATTTTTTTTACTATTCATCCTTTTAATTCCACTGCTGTGCATGCAGTTCTAATTGATTGCTTCTCATGTATAGCTATTTTCATTTTTCTGTCCTTGCAGATTCTACGCTCGCACGTTATGGTTCGAGTCGGTGGAGGTTGGGATACGCTTTCTCATTATTTGGATAAGCACGACCCATGTCGATGTAAAGCACAGCATCGTTCGTCAGTTGCGGCCAGACTAATTACCAAAACAAACCATCTGAACAATGGCATTGAGCTCCACAAAGCTCAGGTCGTTTATGAGAGGTAAGTGGTAGCAGGCAAGAAATTGCAGAGCCATTCAACTTCTTCGTGCGACTATTTGGCCTCAAATGGTGAAATTCAATAAGAATGCTAATATTGACAAATCCGTTTAGCGTTTCTTAATTTATTTTTTTCAATTGATTTTCGTTTTATATTTGCTCGTGTTAGGTCACCAACGCCGTCATGGAAGCCTAATGCTAATACCGCACAGACTGCGTCACCTAATATGGATAACCTCGGTAGTACCTTGTCTCCGCCGTCTCGTGCTCGCAGTCGAAGCCGAAGTCCAAGCGCCCAGCGTAAAATTACCCATAACAATGAATCACCGGCAACCGTAAGTGCCTGTCACGGGGCACAAATAATTGGAATTAAATGCCAAATTGTTATTTTACAGGTACACGAGAAGGGATACCTCGCTTCTCCAAATTTGAATCGTCGTTCCATGTCGCCCAGTCCTCGTCGTTTAGATATGAAGAAAAAGCAAAACTCGCTGGATTCGAGTACAACGGCAGCCCAAGCTAAACATAATAATAGCGGAAGTAACAACGGCAATCAGCTGCATCAAGCCACGGTTCACTTTGAGTGTGATCGGGATGGTTCTATTATAACTGATAATAAGACTGAGTCCTCCGGAGAGGACAAAACCAGCAAGTACGAAAACATCAGTGACAACGGAAGTGAAATCAGCGACGAGGGTTATCGCAGTTTGGGAATCATTCAGTCCAGTGGTACCGCAGCTCACGCTCAAAAAAGGGTATCATTGTACAGCCAAGCCTCGAATGAAGATGCAGAAATAAGCGGTACGTATAACTGTTTTAATTTGATTTGTTATTATTTAACAGGAGCATTCTCAGATTGCATCTGAGTTAGTGATTGAAATGTTAACAATGTAAACATTAAAGTTTCTAAAATCATTCAAAATGAAACGTGAAGTATAAACTAACACATAAAAAAATTGGTTTTGTCTCGTTTAAAGCTAACATAAATACTAGACCTAATGCAATATTTTCTTGAAGGCACGTTTATTGTGATATGTTGTAAAAAAATTAATGCATCAAAACCCCGTGGAAGGCATTAGACGCAACAAGAAAACGAAATGCTTCGCAGGGCTTGACTGGATATTTCCCAAGATCCAATCTTTGGGACAAACCAGAACGTCGAAAACCTGTACCGAAGAGTATTCAACTAAACACTGCACAAAATATTTAGCAAAACGAAACCGGTGCGAGAATAAATTTTAATCTTATTGTGTTACCTTTTTATGAACGACCGGTGCGAAAATGGGTGGCTAAATAAAATAGGAACGCTCTCACTCATCAAAATATTACCCAGATACAAACCCACCGGTGGGGTTTGTACCCCATGGTCTAAGTAGATAGGTTAGGTAGGTAGGTCTAATACTCTAATCTGTGCTGATTTAATAGTTTGATTCATACATGGACAAAATTTAAGAGTCGGTTTAGTCGATTCTTTTATCTGTATATTCCGTCGACCTGACTTCGCCGGTGGACTGAAAATGTGCTCTGTGAAATGTGTATTGGGGTGTTATGGCACGAGCTTTAAATAAATAAAGTTGTATATAAGCTTGTTTTCTGGAAGCGATGTTTTTGTCACTCGCATCCTTTAGTTTTAAGAGACTCTCAATTTTGAGATACTCACTGAGAAAATGAGAATAATGATGTTACCTTGCTTTTTCAGTTATATTTTAAAATTTTTACTTGTAATATTTCAGTTTGGCGATATATGATAGAGTTATTCGCATTCTTGGGTTTGTAACCCATGTCCAATCTTAGGGTGCTGAGGATTGCGGATTTCGGTCTTATCTAATACCTTGAAACTGGGATACACTCTTAGGAAGGAAAAGAAATCAAACTATTTTATTTTGTCGCATTGCCAGCCCAAGCGGCAACATCTACTATAATTCTCTAGTTCTAATAATAAAATTCAACGTTATTATAAAAATTATTACCGAATGGGCGCCCAGCAAACTTTAAAAATCTATATTACAGAAATCCATTGCCATTAATGGTATTTGTTTACTAACCAGTATCATGTTCAAATGACTTTTGTGTGTGTGTGGGGTACAATCAATCTCCCGCTGACCGGCAGCGCTTTTATGGAAGAAACTTGTCTGCATTCCTTAGTTGATTTATAAGTTATCACGATGTGCAAACATTGGAAATTGGAAATTGAAGGTGATAGCTCTATTGAAAGTCCAAGGACCCATTTCAAGAATGCCAGTTCATACACGTACATTCTGAGGTCATCATTATATACAATAAGCCCCGCATGAAAATCTTCACATATTAAATGGAAATGTGATGAATTTTCACACTTTCATAATCAAAAATAGACATTCTTGATCCTGGCGTGAATAAAGTTAAGATATAGGGTATGTGTCCCTTGACTCAGCCTATTATGCAACCAGCGATCACATTTTTCATTATAACTCATAAAGTTTTTAAGCTGTAAGCGAGATTCAACTAGTTATACACTTGTAAAGATAAGTTTGATAAGACATTTGGTAGCATGTATCAATAAAAGTTACACAACTATTTTTATAATGGCATAAACTTTCGAGGGATGTGGATTTAATGTCAGTCTATAAGCACCAAATTGGGTCTGTTCGTGGATGCAACTGCGTCCTATTCGATGGATTTATTACTAAATGCAGTCTTTGTCATAATAGATCTAAACATTGGTCGCAGTGACGAAAATACCCGACACGGAATAGCAGTCTTTGTACGGTTTTTTTTCTAATTTTATGAATTAAGGCATTGTAAGCTGTACTGGATTTACTTAAAACAACATTTCACAAAACAAATAAAGTAAAACTGTTTCGAAACACTTAAATGATGTTCATATATGATTTATCAGCCATTCAATAATGAAAACATTATAATTCACTATACAATGATTTTGTCTCTTTGATTTGTGTTTAGATGAGCCACATGAATATGAACAGCCTCAAATTCATGCATTTTCACTTGAAATTTTACCAATAACAACCTTTTTACTACGTTATTGATACAACAGGCAAAAAAATATGTTCCCAACATTGGGTCTACGATTTTCTTGTAAAATCATTGTTATTTTAGCTATGTGTTCAGTTAGTTTGTAACGTGTAACTATTCTGCACATCCAGACTGCATTACTTGCTTTATCGATTCAATTAAGCCAAATTTAGATCACTTGAAGATCGTGTGATCTGTTCAGCATGATGCCCCAAAAGTTCAAGAAACCGAAAATTACGCGGAAGTGAACAACTATAAGATGATTAATATTGTCTCAATTGCTTCGGATTACATCTATCATCCTTATAGCAACATGATTTTGTTGATTAACGCTAAATTAATGACACATTTGGTACATAGGCCGAATGAAGGAGCTAGGCTAACATTACATCCCCTTACCCTATTTTCTAAAACTTAAAACGACCTCACCAAGATCCTTATCCAATGCTTAAACTGTACAATGGCGGTATTATTTTAATTTAAATTTTATTTTGCTGAAAATGTCGTTATTGAAAGTTTTGGATGTTTCTTACATCATACAATAAACCGCTTTTAATTAGAATTCCATTTGAATTTTCTAGAAGCGTTTTAAAAGTTTCATGCCATTCTTTTACATGGGAGCTGTCAGATTTATCACCACTCGGTGTCTTCTTCTTTTTTCAAGTTGGATTCCTCAATAGCACTATGATATTTCATAATTTCCAATTTTTATTCTGGTTGACTAAATAAATTTGAATTTATATTTTAGCAAAAACTCGTATCATGTTAAAATGACTTTCATCACAAAAGTATTTTTTGAAAACGTCTCGTTTTAACTGGAAACTGTGTCCATACTTTCATAATGAGGTTGCATGACTTAATGTAGTACGTATTTTTTCATATTTTTGTTTTCTTTTCTTCTATTCAGCGCACCTCGACCAAATAACCCCGGACTCACAAGCTACGCCAACTGACGATAGTAGCTCAAAGGCAAACGATGAGGATCTCACTACCATCTCGGATGAAGTAACAGCGAAATCCGATGACACAGATAAGGTAGCGGAATTGCAGGATACTGTTGATTCGGCAGAAACTCCGGAGTCACATTTTGCAAAATCAGGTGTATTCATTACGGATGATGAGATCACGATCGACATAGCGGGTAGTACAGGTCTAAGAAAAACTGGATTTTCAGAAAATCTATATGATCCAAACAACCCTGCTCCGACTAAGATTCAGACTGCTTCAAAAATTCCGAAGTCGCCTCTGCCGTCAAGACGCAAAAGTGCCGAAGCTACTACAACGGGTCTTGGCGATAAAACATCTTCTTTGAATCGGAAAATACCAACCTATCGCTCCGTTCGCAAAGTGAACCCCTCATCTGAACAAAAAGATAACACATGGAGTGGCCGGACGTCCAAACAAAGAACACCTCTAGCAGCAGATATGTTTGATGTTAAAGTAAGCTCTCCACAGACAACGCTTTCCCGTAACTCTCCGGCAAGAAGTTCGCAGTATGATAAAAATGGTAGAAAAATTAAGCCAGTCAGCAGTTCGGTCAATACATCTCCTATCAAAAATGGACAGGCTTCGGTATTGGCGCAACAGCTGATAGAAGCAGCAGCCGGGGCACAGAATGACACACAAATTATTGAAAAAGTAAAACAGTTGCTCTCTAAATATTCCTCCAGTCAACAGCCACCCGTGCCACCGGGTGACAATGAGTTTGATGATTTTACCACTGCTTGGGTTAACAACAATGGAATAGTCGATCGCACCATCAGCAATTCACCCAAAACTCAGTCCAAGCGCAGCTCAACCGTGTCTACCACTTCAGAAGGGGCAAATTGCAAAGAAATTCCTTCAGTCTTGTCACCTCGACGGGATAAGGGTATGTCTAAGATTCCGGCGCCCGTTCGGTCAAACACTGGGCTATACTGACACCGACGCAACCAGTCATTGAATAGTTTTGCTGCTAAACAATGATCACATTGTTTAAAACCACAAATGTAGTTCTAAGGTAAGTGCTTCCTCGTACCTAAGTTAGTAATAAGGGTTCTAAACAAGGTTAGTGCACTATTTGAGCTTCTTTTTAATATTCAATATTCGATCATTACTCTCGGTCATGACGAATGTAAAATTTGATGGATTGAATTATTTCTGTATTAACGAGACTTTCAGCCTGTGGTTGGTTCGACTCCGTTAACCCCGTACTGAGAACCGTTAACTGTGCCAATTTATGATAATAGTGCAGTTATTCAACACAACCATTTTAAACCTGGTATGGACCTATGAAGGAGCAGGACTCAAAGGATGCACAACAGATCGGATTTATCGCGATAGTAAACTGTGAGTTAAGCGTTTAAAAGAATGCAATGGAAGAATCCAGGTCAGTGCTGTAAATAGTCATTTCGACCCAATGCACTAAATTTGCCAAGAAGTCGTTCCAAAAGCCAATTTTCACAGTAGCACGTATGAAGAAATTGTTGTGCTTGATTGTTTTCATAAATTTGGATCACAATATAAGACGTGAGAGCGCAACATCTGACAAAGTTATAGAAATTATCAAGAGCTACAATTTTATCATACACCATATTCATAAATTCCGCGGTTGAACCAATTTATCGGTAAAATTATCCATTTTCACGAAATGATTTTTTAAAGCACTGATCCAGGTAACGCAAAAGTGAGGTTAAATGTCAGAGATGGCGCTCTTTCAAAATGGTTTTTCTAGCTGTCTAAGCAAAGCCACTGGTGATAAAAAGATAAGAAAATCGACGATAATGACGATACTGATCAATTCCATACCGTTTGAAAAAAAAAACTACTAAGTTATTATCAATTTCAGTTTTAGATACTATGATGTACAACCTCACTTCCCGAATAAAAAAATCTCATAGATTTACAATTGAATGTATTGTAACCATACAATAGAATCTATAGTATGTACAATTCATCTTATTGTTCACAACTATAAAATGACAATAAGAGTTATTGTTACCACAATAGAAATTAATGTAAACTGAGGCATCGACAATAGAAAAGGGGGGTTGTTATGTATCTTAACTATAGAAAAATCATTATTTTCCGAACAAATTTGAACCAATAAATATTAATTGTATTGTTTCACAATTGTTGAAAATCCAAGCATATGGAGTGAATTGTAGATCTATTGTTTTGACAATATGCATTTTTCCTTTATCTGATTCATGAATAATAAGATTCATGGTCGGAAATAGATTTTAATGTTATTTTACATTAATGTATTGTAATTGTATGGTTATTTTTATCCGGGTTTAGCTTTAGTTGGATTTCTCAATTAAACCGTTCACAAATTACTTAACACAAAAATTGACAGAGTGGAACCGATTTTTGGTGGCAACGTGTTCAAAACTTCTCATGCAACGACAATATTCTAGGGTTGAATACATTCATCGCTGGCCAACGCCTGCATTCACGACACTTTTTAATTAATTGATTTAATTGTTTACCACGTATGTAAATGTTCCGTTAGAAACGGTCCCATAAAACCGAGTATAGATTATATGGAATCCATTATTCCAATGACTTTTCGCAATCTTTGCTCGATCTATTTGATGATCAAATAAGGTATGGATCAACGGCTTAATTGTTGATCTGAGCATTTATGGAAACTCGTTGAATTATTCAGCAAATGGATGAAACCAAAATAGGTTTGCCTTGGGCCAGGCAAGTGTGCTATAGAACAAAGACGGGATTAACATAAAGCTTGGGTTTTCAAGTGGTTAATTATTTGAAGATGCTGCAGCGTTCGATTCCCGGTTTGATCTAGAAATGTTTCGATAAAGAAAATGTCTCGGCTTCCTGCGCATATGGTATCATTGTACTTGCCACACAGTCATACTAATTCAAAAAATGGTACCCGGCAGTTGACAGCAAACAATAAGCGAATTGTGAATGCAATAAGCTTGAAATGCAAAAACAAAACCTTTATGTTGACACATCATTCCATTTGAGGTTTTCGTTTTTAAGTATTACGATAATATGTGAGATACTCAACTCAAAGAGTCGTAATGCTGGTTGTTGAGAAATAATGTCATTCGTGAAGAGATATTTTTTTTAATATTAACTACATTTTTTTTAAGTATCTGTATGTTGAAGTGAATATCGTGCTCAAATTAAATTGTCGAAAGGTATAGCCCTGGGCACTGGCAAAACCTTGTGATAGTTTGACTTCAACTACCAGCTAGGTCCCAGGGCTGGTCTGGTTCTTTGCCGTTTTGGAAAGAAGCACACTAGTGTGGCCAGATCAGTAGTAACGCAGCCCAAAAATGCTTGAATAATAAAAAAAAGTGCTCATAATTCTCGGGCAGTTTTTATCGATGAACATTATAAATCTGAGATGGAGATCAATGATCAAGCACAGTATTTGCGAATAGTTGGAATGTTGCATATAATCATATAAACACAGTTGAAAACGCTAAAACAGTTTATCGCAAATCAGCACAAGAAAGCGTTATCACAGAGAGCAGACGTTCATCTTCGGTCTGCTACTTGTGTAAAACTTTAAACCGACATTTCAAATGTATGTCGTTATGCTCCTGGTAAGCGGCGCTGCAGTTTTGCTATAACTGTCATGTAAATGTTTATCAATACAAAGCCTAGCCCATAACCTGAAACATTTGTTTTGTTTTTCTCTGTACTTGCTTCTTATACCGGCTGTCCATATTAACTTTTACTCATATTTTCCAGGAAAAGGTATATGGATATCAATGTTTTTTCTCTGTGGCGTTACTACATAGGGGAACTGTTTCATTATTCATCTCAAGATCCTTTATTCAAACTGATCGGAAATGTAGGTTTGATGTATGAACCATTTTATTCCTTTTGTTATCGAGTTTGCTTACTTTCAACAACAAATAAAATTAAATAAAAAGTAAGAGATCCCGGAAGACGTGGAGTGTGAGAAGATGGAGCAACTGCGCCGTTTTCAAGAAATACGAAAGTTCTACCAGAAGCTCAACGCATCTCGCAAAGGCTGCCGCGAGCCGAAATGTGCAGGGATAAGGATGAAAGCATCTTGATGGATAAACGTGAGGTAATTGAAATATGGAGGCATCACATCGACGAACACCTGAATGGCGTGGAATATGTAAACAGTGAGAAATGAAAACATCAGTACGGCGGATGATTGTAATAAACCCAGTCTCACGCTGAGGGAAGTTAGCGATGCCATCCAACAGCAAAAAACAGCTGGTAAGGATGGTATTGGAGCTCATGGCCCCGGAAAAGTTGGCCATTTGTCTGCACCGGCTGATAGTCAGAATCTGGAAGGCAGTCCACCATTCCGAATGTTGTCGTTTATCGCCCATAACAAATGAGTTTGTGCGAAGTTATCAAGCCAGCTTCTTCAACTGCCGCTCAATAACGGACCAGATCTTCGTCGTGCGGCAAAACCTCCAAAAATGCCGTGAATTCCGCCTGTTCATTGATATTAAGGCGGCCGCATTGAGCTATGGAAAATCATGAACGAGAACGGCTTCCGGGAAGCTAACAAGAATGATTAGAGCAACGATGGACGGTGTGTAAAACTGCGTGAAGATCTCAGGCGAACAATCCAGGTCATTTGAATCTCGCCGGGGTCTTCGACAAGGTGATGGCTTTACTGCCTTCTGTTGAATATCGCCCTAGAATGTGTAATGCGACGAGGCGGGATTAACAGCCGGGGTACGATTTTCACGAGATTCAGCCAATTCGTTTGGTTCGTAGATAATATGGACATTGTCGGCCAAACATTTGGAACGGTGGTAGAACTGTTGACTCAGCTGAAACGTGAAGCAAGAATAGTCGGACACATGCTAATAGGTTGCAGCGAGCTTGACAGGGCTCGCTAGGTAGCAGTGTTACAATAGACGGGGATACTTTCGGAGTGGTGGATGAATTCGTATGACTCGGATCCTTGCCAACGGCATCCAACAACTTTAGTCGTGAAATACGATGGTGCATTATCAGTGAAAGTCGTGCTTGTTATGGGCTCCAGAATAAATGCGGTAAAAAAAAGATTCATCCCGCGCCAAATGTACCATGAACAAAAAGCTTATAAGACAGGTGGATCTGTATGGACATGAGACTTTGACCATGTTCAAAGAGGACTTGCAAGTAGACACTTTGTTTTTTTTTTACTGAGGTCGGTAGATTTGTACTAAGTTTTTAAACAGCTGAAAAAGTCAGTAAACTTTGTATCATCAGCACATGGAAAGTAGGGAACATTTTCGAAATGTTATATTTTTCTATCAATAAATTATGTTGAAATGAAGCATTCAGAGTACATTTTAAAAGAATTTATGTTTTCTTCAATTTTTAAGATTTTTTTTTAAGTTTACCAAACTGTTCAGCTGTTTGAAAATTTACCGAACAGATTGAATGTATACACACTCAATCTGTTCGGTAAAATTTCAAACAGCTGAACAGTTCGGTAAACTTAAAAACAATTCTGAAAAACTGAAGAAAACATAAATTCTTAAATGTACACTGAATGCTTCATTCTAACATTAGCTATTGATAAAAAAGTATAACATTTTAATAATGTTCCTTACATTTTGTGTGCTGATGTTTCACAGTTTACTGACTTTTTCAGCTGTTTGAAAACTCAGTACAAATTTACCGACCTCAGTAAAAAAAACTAAGTGTGTACACACTTAGATTTTTTTTCCGAAATCTTTAAAATTTTAGCGAATTCTCAACAGCTGAACGTTCGGTAATCTGATTTACCGGATTTCGTTGAAATTTTTAAGTTATCTTTAAAACATTTACCGCACTTCGGTAAAATTTTACTGAAATCCGTTAAATCAGATTACCGAACGTTCAGCTGATAAGAATTCGGTAAAATTTTAAAGATTTCGGTAAAAGAAATCTGAGTGTGTATTCGAGGGACGCTTGTTTAGAACCATCTTTGGCAGTGTGTAGAAGAACGATGGTAACGCCGAAGAATAAATCCTGAGCTTGCTCAACTCTATGCCGAACCAAGTATTCTGAAGGTGGCAAAAACTGAAAGGTTGCGCTGAGTAGGGCATGTTGCGAAAATGCCGGCTAACAACCCTGCAAAGATGGTATTTGCTTCAAACTCAGCTGGTACATGGAGGCTTTGAGCGCAGCGGGCTAGGTGGACAGACCAGGTACTGTTTGCCTGTGTGATATGATGGAATCCACGAAAACGCCCTTGTATATACGTGTATTTTTAGTTTTAAAGCTTTCAATGTATTCATAGCATTCTAACATATGGTTGTTGTTTTCTTTTTTTTCACAGATTCCAAAATATTCTATGGGAAGCATTACAGCGATATAACTCTAATGGATTGCCACCATATGCAATTACGTGTTGACTTGCAATATACATCAGTGGGGCACCATGGAAAGAGTTGCGAATAAAAAAAACGCAAGCCCATTTTAACCGAAAAAAGTCGAACCAGTCTACGTTATGCTTTTCAATTTCAAAACTGAGTTTAATCAACAAATGTGTAAGTTCCTTTAGAGCTCTTTAGAAATTCTCGAAAAGCATTCCCATAAGCTAGACTCTAAAACCAGTACTATCATTAATGCGGTGCTTTTTAACTGTTTGTTTAGAGAAATTTATTCTGTTATCGATATCAACAATTACGTTTGAAATAAAACAAAAAACAGAAACAAAGTTGATTTTAACGAAAAGAAGAAAGACATGTGTACTGTAGTAAGAGACGATGATATAATGTGAGTGTTTCTGATTACCATAAGAAAAAAACGACTAACTTTCTACACTTTACTCGCTAACACTTGTCCTCTTTGTAGTTAGAATAGGAGAAAAAGCAATTGAATACGAAACTGATAAATAATTCAAAAAAAAAACTAAATACGTCACTTTGATCGTCCGTTATCAGTGAAAATCATCACTAGTGCAATCCAAACGCATAAAAACGCCATATATAGCCCCAAAATATTTACATTAGAAAATATACAATATAATACGTTAGATGACTAACGATCAATGTATTGGTAAATTACGTCGGAGAATTCTAAACAGCTTGGAAAATATAAATAGTTCTTGAACATCTGTCGCAAATCGTTATTTTCATTACAAAGTTTTGAATAACACTTCTAATTAGTTCCGATTTTTTTTTTACTGACCTACTAAATATTTTCTACTTTCTGACTAAATAAGGTGATAATAAGGTTTTTCGACTTTTTTTTCACGACAAGAAAGGACGAAAATTTTCATCACTATCTAGCATTTTAAATCGAGGTGCCCACTGATGTGGTGGAGGTGTGGCATCACATATCATGTCAAATCATCGATAGAAAGTGTTGTGGTGTGAGGCAAACGTCGTCAAGATATTATACATGCCATGCTAACGGATGCCACATCTCCGCCGCATCATTGTGCGCCTGTACTAAGGTAAAAAAAAATGCAATCAAACTTGCTTCATGTCATCTTATTTTCAAAGAGGGGAAGTAGATGAAGTCGTATTCGCCTTTATATCTGCTCTATCATCTACATTCCGAATTGTTCTTCCACAGAAAACTGGGATATTGGCTCGAGCACACTACCTCTAAAAACATGTCTAAACTTTTACCACAGAGAACAGAAAATTTGTCTTGAAAAATATATTTATGAAAGCATGTGTAAACATTCACATGATACTCAAATGTCAAGGCCAATGGCAAGTTTCTCGGTTAAAAACTTTTTCAAAATGATTTTTCTACACGACTGGCTCTTCTAAAATTACTTTAGAAAATAAGCGCTGCTAGTGATGAGTGGAAATTCGAACTGAAAATTGTTGAAATTTGCCACAAATAGGTGAATGTGCGGGAATGCGAAAGCCACGTAACGGCACCTTTCCCATTCATCTCTACACAACTTTTTAATTAACTTTGGACGTCTGCTCTCTGTGCTTTTACGTCATACTTCAAAGCCACTAAGGACCAACGAGGCTCCCACTTAACCCATTATAGCCTGGTACTTTTTGATTCAAAATATTGTATCTATGAAAAGGCGCCTATATGTATGTTACATTGTTTCGGTGAGTTGTACTTGTGTATTAAGGCCCGGTGCACACCTGCGTTAAAAAAACGCAGCGTCACCGCCGCGGCAACGCCAACGCGGTCAGAAATACCCGAATCCAAATGAGTTGATGCACACGCATTTGCGGTCACGCTGCGTTGCCGCGCGTTTTTCTTGCGTTCGTTTCTCGCCGCGTTTCCCTACAGAACCGCAGCGGCAACGCGGATATTTGACAGTTCTTTCTTCACATATACCTTCTGCAAAACAAACACCGACACTTTGCAAAACAAACAAACCGACTTGTTTTTCTTCGTCCGGTTGCACCTGCTCACAAGCCATCTCGCTGACCGAAAAATTGATATAAAAAGTTTGTGATGGCAAACGAAGAGGAATTGGATATAGAGTTGTTCATTGGAGAAGTGAAAAGACATCCGCAAATCTGGGACACCAGCCGCGACGATTATCATGACCATCTGCCGGACATTTCACCATTCATTTGATGACAAACAGGATAAAAAACGAAATGAAATTTTTTAGTTTGCGAATAAATTTTTGTTGTAATTCTATGATTATTCTTGGTTCCAGTACCCCATTGAATATCCCACCAACTTTTCCCTCGGGTTTCGTCCGTGTACTCGACCGATTCCGGAACCGATAGCGAATTCTTGCACCGACACTTATGAAAGCTGGACACGGGCATCTACCGATTGACCAGTAGACAAAGTGTACAGACGAAATCCATTGACTAAAATCTACTTGGCCGATTGTACAATTCACATCCTAAGAAAATCGACTTCATCCGTTCATTATTATATTGTTTTGAGTTCTTACTAACAGTTCATCAAATGTTTCAATACTCATCCGAAAGTATTTGAAACATTTATCTCGATTATGCCTCAAATCTGCATACGTTGTCACAATAGTCCCTCTTACTACTCTTAAGTGTGTAAAGGGATGAACCCAGGATCACCTGTTAGCTATTTTATCAACACTAAAGTCGTGAAGACCTTTTGTTTTCTCCGATAAGCTTCCATTGTTTTTTGTTGTATTCTTAAAAATAAGTTGACGTTGGAGCAAGCCTGACGTCCTAAAGGAGTAAATGACAGTTCGTGGCAATTACCGCTGAAAAAACGCGTTTCGTGTGCACTAAAACGTTATCAACCGCTCGAAAAACGCTGCGGTACCGCTGCGTGATTTAACGCAGGTGTGCATCGGGCCTAAATGTTTGCCAAATAATCAATATAACCGTATATACACAGGAAAAAATCTTGTAGTAAAAACTACCATTTCAACCGACTATGCCTATCTTTAAAACTACCACGAAATTTCAGTCAAATTTACTACGTTTATAGTGAAACCTTCAACGTTTCTGGTATATTTGACAGACCTCATATTGATATCAACCGCAACATGGTTGATCTTATCGCAGGCATGGTAAAATCAAACGCATTTATAGTCAGCTGAAAATTGTTGGTGATTGCGCTTAATTTAACCCTCGAAATGGTAGTTTCTACTGCGACTTTTTTTTGCGTGTATGAATGGCTACACATGATTTCATGGGTTCACATAGAAACTATGTTTTACCACACATCTTTTTGACACCTGAACTTCGATATCCGCGTCTTAATCTGTATCCGAGTATGTAATCAATGCATATTAGCAAAAAAAGCCAACTATTTATTATGTTTATTTTCGAAAGAAATTCCCTGCATTTGACAAGAATAACGTTGAGTAAAGGTCGGGAAACGAACCGATATGCACAAGAAGAAGAGGCGTGCAACGAGCAAGGTGGATTGATCAAGTAGAAGGCGAATTGCGGCCCTTTTGTAGACTGCGAGGCAGAATGCAGCATTGAACCGAATAGAATCGAGCCAACTTCTGTACAAAGCAGAAGGCACTCTGGCCTTGATCTCATTGGGTGTATATTATAACATTGAGTGAATTCGTAGCTGAAAAGAAATTGAATGAGATATTCACAAAAGCAGACAGCTTTACCTTTTTAAAAAACATAATCGTTAAAAAAAATTAAAATAATTCTGCGTTGAACTGAAAGTTTGCGTATGATTTTTTTCGTTTGCATTCGTAAGCTTTCAACCATAATTCTAAAATCATTCAACTGTCAATCCAAAAGATTGATGAAACATTTTAAGGTAAAATTCCTTTAAAAAAATAGTTCGCTATCATGGCCAATTTGAATCGCCACTTTCGTTTGAATCGCCACAATTTTGAGGGTATAAATCCTATATTAATTATTTTTAATAATTACTTACGTAAGATCTTCAGTATACTCATGAACACTTATGGTTCTTACAAACAGAAAAGAACATATAATTTACATTTTATTGTCGACCGGTTGACACCACTGCTTCAACCACAAGAGACATCGCCATATGTCACCTCGGTCATGAACGTCAGTTAAGAGGCTTGTTTCCCGGGTCGCACCAGTATTTATACGTTGGAAAACGTGTATAAACCCATCACAGTTGAGCCATTCCTGCCAGCGTCCCGGTCCTGTGTTTGGGTCAGAAGAAGGGGTCTTCAAGCCTGACATTACAGGAAAGTACGATGTTAACAGTCATTATTCACCAAAGTACTAAAACTACACGACTTCTGCACTGCGGCGAACGAGTCTTCGTTTGATAAATTGGTTCTCACAGAAGCCTCGCTGGATGACGCTATCGAGCCTCGGGAGCTGTTTGACGAGAGATACAATCCGCTAACCAGTATCAAGAAACGTTCAGGAGGTGTATTATTTGCTGTGTATAACAGTTTATCATTTTCGATACTGGAGGTAAATGATCATACTATTGAACATGTTTGGATCACTGTTAAGCTCAGCCATTACTCGCTTATTGTCGATCGTATCTATATACCTCCAGATATGGCGAGTGACCATATGTGCATGCTGTCTGTGTGGAGAAAATGTCAATGGCCGCTGCAGATGGTGACAGACTCGATATATTAGGGGACTTCAATCTACCTAGTGTACGATGAACACGACTAGATGGGCCGTATTCTTTTGTTGAGCGCTTCAATTCAACATTATCTCAGTCTTGGACGATCATGTTAGGTTGCATGTATTCGCACGACTTGGAACAAGTCAACGATATCAAGAATCATGCAGGAAACACGCTTGACCTCGTTCTTGTTAATGATTCGTTTGGGAGAACACTGTCAGCCCACTAAAGGGTCACCCACAATTGAAACGTTGCGGACCTAAAAAAAAAAGGAACCTATGGAAAAACTGTCAAACTGTTGAGGAACCAATTTCCTATCCCTTACTATATGGTAGTATTAGTGTGTTCATCCTTTTGACGTTTATGTACGCTCATGTATTGTCTGTCATTCTATGTTTTTAATAACAATAACGAACCAGTTTATAATAAAAGATGTCTAACGTGAAGTGAACAGAAAACACAGCGTTAAGTTTTATTCCGGTTAATTGTTCCGAAAAACCCA
This sequence comes from Aedes japonicus, assembly GCA_034211315.2. Taxonomy (NCBI): domain Eukaryota; kingdom Metazoa; phylum Arthropoda; class Insecta; order Diptera; family Culicidae; genus Aedes; species Aedes japonicus. Next base: position 330,502 of record JASCZW010000172.1, on the reverse strand, counting down.
TTAGGTTATGGGCCCAGTTAATCGCGAGTGGTGAAATAATAGCTAAAACAAATGCAAAAAGAAGAGATTGTGCGGGTTCCGCTGTTCGACGGTTCCAACTATCCGGCATGGAAGTACCGAACGCTGGTTGTGCTAGAAGAGCACGAAATGACCGAGTGTATCGATTGGGAAATTGCGGAAGTGGAAGCTTTGAAGGTAGAAGCAGATGCTACTGCCGCCGTCATTGCCGAGAAGCAGAAGAAAATTGCTGCTCGGAAGAAGCTGGATCGCCGTTGCAAATCGTTGCTGATTTCACGCATCCATGATAAACAACTGGAGTACGTCCAGGTTAAACAAACGCCGAAAGCAATTTGGCTGGCACTAAAAAATGTTTTCGAGAGAAAAAGCATCGCGAGTCGTCTGCACCTAAAACGGAAGATGCTGACACTCCGCCATGAAGGTGGAAGCTTGCAGGAGCATTTCCTGATCTTCGATAAGGTTGTCCGTGAGTACAGGAGCACTGGAGCGCAAATCGATGACCTTGATGTGGTGTGTCATCTTTTGTTGACGTTGGGGCCGATGTTTAAACTGTTGTGACGGCACTGGAAACGATGCCGGAGGAAAATTTAACGATCGAATTTGTTAAATGTCGTCTTCTTGATGAGGAAATTAAGCAGAAAAGCGCTGGAGTGGAGTCTAGTTTCCCAGTTGGTGAGTCCGCGGCATTTTCTGGAAGTGGAAGAAACAAGATGAACAAGCAGCAGAAGAAAAAGTTTAAATGTTTCGGCTGCCAGAAAGAAGGTCACAAGCTGTCCGAGTGTCCTGCTAAGAAAAAAACGCATAATCCGAAGAAAAACAGTGCACATTTTGGAGAAGAAAGTGGAGTATGTTTTGTGAGTGCGCAAAAATTGTCTGACAACGGTGAAGTCAACTGGATCGTCGATTCAGGTTCATCGGAGCATTTGACCAACAACAAGAGTTTGTTCAAACAGCTGATGCCGATGAAGAATCCGATGCAGATCGCAGTTGCCAAGAAAGGAGAATGCATCGTTGCAAAGCACCACGGTGAAGTGAATCTTTACGCTCAAGTGAACGATAAATCGATTCCGATTACTTTAAACGACGTACTGTACATTCCCGAGGCAAGAGTAAACCTCCTCTCAGTGCGGAAAATTTAACAAGCTGGTTTGCAAGTGACGTTCGCGAACGGTAAAGTGTGCATCAAGCGAAAATCGGATGTCATCGCAATTGGTGAGCGACGTGGAAAATTATATGAACTTGACTTGTTCCGTGGAAGTGTGGGTGATGATTCTTCCCTCTAGTCGTGTGAGCGTATTCCGAAACAGCTAGAGATGTGGCATCGTCGGTATGACCATTTAAGCGGAAATAATTTGAAACTGTTATTGCGACATGATATGGTAGTCGGTCTGAACAGAAGAATCGGTGAAAAATCCGAGATCGAAATTGTGTGTGAACCTTGCATCGCTGGCAAGCAATCGCGGAAACCGTTTTTCATACGTGAGGAAAGACGGTCGACGAGTGTGCTGGAGCTCGTTCATTCAGACGTTTGCGGTCCAGTGACGCCGGTGGGCATCGATGGTGAGAAATATTTTGTAACTTTTATCGATGACTGGAGTCGCTTCACGGTTGTATGCTTGATCAGTTCGAAAGATCAGATTGTAGAAGTGTTTCGGGAATACGAAGCCATAGTTTCCGCGAAGTTCGGTAAAAGAATCTCTCGTTTGCGTTGTGACAATGGAACAGAGTATAAGAATCGTGCTTTCCTAAATTCTTGCAAGCATAAAGGTGTTCAGATTGAATGGACAGTTTCTTATACGCCAGAACAGAACGGCACCAGCGAGCGTATGAACAGGACGCTCGTGGAGAAGGCCCGCTCTATGCTGGAAGACACTGGAGTGAACAAGACGTTTTGGGGTTCGGCAACACAGACAGCAGCGTTCCTATCAAATCGTAGTCCAGCTAGTGCTATCGATGCGGGCAAGACACCTTTCGAGCTGTGGGAAGGGAAGAAGCCGAATGTAGAAAAACTACGTGTTTACGGATCGGTTGTATATGTGCACATTCCGAAGGAGTTTCGGATGAAACTCGACACGAAATCATGGAAGGGAATTTTCGTTGGGTATTCCCATAATGGATATCGTGTTTGGGATCCAAGAAAACGAAAGATTGTGGTTGCACGGGACGTTATTTTTGTTGAGAACAAGTGCCGAGAGCTTGAGGATTCTGGAAGAAGTGAATACGATGACAGTGACATTGTACGAGTTCCTGTGTGTTCTAGAGAATCGGACACTAATGCTGCTTCGGATGAAGGTGAATTGAACTAAGAACAGGCAGAAAATAGTGTTTTGGATGAAGAACATGAAGAAGAGGAAGAAGATAATGAAGGTGATTACGAAAGTTGTGCCGATGAGACGCTCCGTGATCCAGAAGCAACTGGAGAACAAGAAGCGAGGTCGAATGAACGGCATTCACAGCGAAATCGCAGTGCACCGTCCTGGCATCGTGATTATGATATGGATATCACTGGTTACGCATTGCATGTAGACAGTTATGTGGAAAACTTGCCTAGTTCTGTAAAAGAGATGCAAAAACGAGTGGATTGGCCGAAGTGGAAAGCAGCCATTGATGAAGAAATCGACGCTTTGAATCGTAACAACACATGGACTTTAATGAAGCTACCTATAGATCGAAAGCCAATATCCTGTAAGTGGGTGTTCCGGGTAAAGCGAAATAGAGAAGGAGCAGTTGATCGCTACAAAGCACGACTAGTAGCTCGTGGTTTTACGCAGCGTCAAGGGTTTGACTACTTCGAGACGTATTCTCCGGTGGCTAAGTTGGATACGCTACGTGCAGTGCTGGCTATTGCAAATCAAAGGAAGATGGTTGTCCACCAAATGGACGTGAAGTCTGCGTTTCTCAATGGATCGGTTACAGAGGAAATATATATGACTCAGCCCGAAGGATTTGAGAAGGGTAAAGATCTCGTTTGTCGGTTGAATAGATCGCTATACGGACTTAAACAAGTGCCAAGGGCATGGAACGAGCGGTTCGATCTTTTTGTGGAGAAACTGGGTTTCCGACGATGCGATAGTGATCAGTGTTTATATGTGAGAAGAACTGCAGAAAAACAGGTGTTTCTTTTGCTGTACGTGGATGACGTATTGCTCATTAGTCTAAACCTGAAACTGGTGCAAGTAGTGAAGCAGTGTTTTTCAAGAGAGTTTGAGATGACTGATATCGGGGAAGTGGACTGTTTTCTCGGTATGAAGATAGAACGGAAGGTTGAAGAACGGTTTTTGCGAATAAGTCAACGAAGTTTTCTTGAAGGACTACTGAATCGGTTTAACATGAATGACTGCAAGCCGGTATCAACACCGATAGAGTGCCGGTTGCGTCTGAATAAAGGAGAGGAAGCGAAGCGTACGGACAAACCGTTTCGTGAGTTGGTTGGATGCTTAATGTACGTCACGTTAACATCACGACCAGACCAATGTGCTGCTGTGAACTATTTCAGCCAACTTCAGAGCTGTCCAACAGAGGAACACTGGGTGTACCTGAAACGCATTTTACGGTACATACGAGGTACATTGGATCTTGGATTGATTTATCGTGGTGACGATGGAGAACCTGAAGTTGAAGCATATTCAGATGCAGACTGGGGTAACGACCTCATGGATAGACGTTCGTTGACTGGGTACGTTTTTCGCGTACACGGATGCACGGTCAGCTGGTTGACAAGAAAACAACCAACGGTTTCTCTATCGTCGACTGAAGCCGAGCTTGTTGCACTATGTGTCACTGTATGCCATGGAACCTGGATGACTCGACTCTTGCGGAAGCTTGGACTGAACCTGGATAATCCGATCGTTTACTACGAGGATAACCAGTCAACTATTCGTGTGGTGGAGGACGACCGAGATGTTGGTAGACTGAAGCATATTGACATCAAATTCCGTTTTGTACGACAACTCATTCAGCAAGGACAAATACTGGTCCGGTATGTTCCAAGTGCCAGTCAGTTAGCCGATATTATGACGAAAGGATTGCCAGGAAAGTCTTTCCTGCAGCATCGTACCAATCTAGGGTTGGTAGGTTCCGGAAATTAAGCGAGGGTGTTGAGGAACCAATTTCCTATCCCTTACTATATGGTAGTATTAGTGTGTTCATCCTTTTGACGTTTATGTACGCTCATGTATTGTCTGTCATTCTATGTTTTTAATAACAATAACGAACCAGTTTATAATAAAAGATGTCTAACGTGAAGTGAACAGAAAACACAGCGTTAACTTTTATTCCGGTTATTTGTTCCGAAAAACCCATTACAAACTCACGCAAACGCATTCGCAACGTATCAATTTTGGGCAGCCATAACTCCCCATATTTTGATCGTTAAAAGTTTTACTGAAACAGCCCGTAAAAAAAATTCTCATAGATTTACAATTAAATGTATTGTAACCATACGATAGAATCAATCGAATGTAAAATTGACTATATTGTTCATGACGATAAGATGACAATAAAAGTTATTGTTTCCACAATAGAATCTAATGTAAATTGCGACATCGACAATAGAATCAGGGGGTTGTTATGTATCATAACTATAGAAAAAATCTTTTTTCTCCGAACAAATTTGAGTCAGTTACTATTGATTTTATTGTTTCTCATTTGTTGAAAATTCTAGCATATAGGGTGAATACAGGGGGTGAGTAACTCTGCCACGTTGTGTTTGTGTTGATCGTGTACGAATGTGTTTCTGGGGTGGCAGAAGGTGTTTTTGTGTTTTCACAAACTACAATCGAAAATTTATGCTTATTGGCAACCATGCACGGTTTAGACGTTTAATACATGCTCACATATGCATCGTCTGAATTACATTTGTGTAAGCGAGAGGGAAACAAAAACAAACAATCGATTCGTGTAAGTGGGGCCAGATATGAATTTATCTTTCATGTCGTGGCGAGTGTGTTTGAAGTGAGGCGGATTGTGTTTTTTAGGGTGGTAACACAAGGTGGTCGAGTGACTTACCCCCTGGATTTACCGGATTTCGGTGAAATTTTACAGTATTCCGGTACAAAAATTACCGGAACTTGTCAAATTTTACTGAAGTCCGTTAAATCGGATTACCGAACTGTTCAGCTGTTGAAAGTTCGGTAAAAAATTACCGAATACTGTAAAATTTTCTAAGTGTGTATATACAATAAAAATTCATCCGATTTGTAATAAGTTTCTTTTTTATCCGAGCATGCTGATTCCTAATAGATTCGCAAAATAGTTCATATTTAAACTTTGAAAATAAAACAAAAACAAAACCATGTAAAGATTGGCAACTGAATGGCAATACAAATCGATATCTTCACACTGGTAACGATTGATATCAATATATTGAAAAAAGTCGTTATAAATGATTCACGATAAATCTTTGAGTATTTTCAAATTTCTTCATGAAATGGTGACAATCGCTATCGATTTTTATTACCAACGCATTTAAAGACCGATATGCCAGAATTTGAAGAAACTTTATGAAATGGTTATTTTTTATTTTTATTTTTTATTCGAGATCCAGCCGCAGCATGGAATTATTTTCAGTGTATGTCTTTGCAAGTTTGCCTAAATCTGCGTAGTTTATTATTTTCGTATATATTGTCGTCGCTGATGTCATTGTGTGCACACTCTTCACATATTAAAAACAAAAGTGCGAACAGTCTCAGCTTAGAACTTTTTAAATTTCAACACTGGGCATTCGTTTATAAAAAATAAAAATGTCCAAAGTGATTCGCAGAGATATCTCACCAATGCTTCAAGAGCTACGTAATTTTCTCTTGGGTGTAAGGCAAACATTAGTATTTAGTTTTTATGTCATGAATGAATATTACGTAATTTCAGAGGAAACATAACAATGCACTTCGTTGGGAAGATGGTATTTCCGCCAGGACTCAGCCTCCACCGAATTTGCCGGAAGGACCTCACCACAAGTAATGCGATCGCAATATTAATGTTAATGTAATGCAATATTGAACATAGTGTTCTTTTAGATTATCCGCAAATCACTATGTTCTGCGTGATGCCCGCCGTGAGGTAGCTCATCCAATCAATCTATCATCGCCGGTATTGTTGGGCGAAAAAAGGTAGGTGGAATTAATGTCGTATTGGACGTGATACATTTCATTCAATAGCTGTGGCTGATGGTCTTAATTTTGCCTCAATTGCCCTCAGGTTTCAAATTTGTCAAAAATGAGCTAGCAACTTTGATTGGCGAGACACTTATTTTCCACAATTAAAACAAACGGTTAATTATTCTTCAATTTTTATTTTGTCTCTGTCATAACGCCCAAATAATATTCAGCATTGAGCGATTTACCTTCCGGAAGAAATTCCGAGTGCTTTCGAAGAAAACAGTCAGCATAACCTTGATTTTCGATCGACTTTGACGCGGTTTTTTGGGTTTCGGCTCATTTTGGAAGCGCCATTCCGATGATTGCTGGGCTGCTTCGATTTTGGAACAAGACGCACGGACACACGTCTCATGCCAAAAACATCGTGTATAATGCTATGAGCGGATCCATTTGATATGTTGAGCTCATAAGCGATTTCTCTCTCGGTCACACGGCGAACTTGCAGAGCAATTTCCTTTATTTTTTCGATGTTTTCTTCGTTTAGTGATGTTGCTGGACGACGATGACGAGGCAGATTTTTAACAGATGTACGACCCTTTTTGAACGACCTATATCAAACAAACACGTGCACGCGGTAGAGCAGATTCCCTATAGGCTTTTTGCAACATTTTCAATGCATCCGAAGCACTTATTTCGTTGGAATAACAAAATTTCAAACTAATTCTTTGCACAAAGTTTGATTCCATAGTAAAATTCGAAAAACACACTGGAGGTTGACTTGTTAATAGTGCCGTAAAAAAGTTAGTGCTCAAATTTGACATGTGAACGTATAACATTCCTACCAATCTAAGATTATTTTTTTTTTGACGAAATGTCATCTGCGGACCGTTTAATTCAAAGTCTCGTTCATATTTGAGCAGAAGGTATGTTCACGTTGTTCACGTCGATGAGAAGTCGATACCCAAGCAACACAGATCCAACAAAACTAGTTGTAGCTACTTTATAATGAGACAAGTCAGTTACACCGCAGAATATTTAACCGATTTGCAACAAATGTGCTACAAGGTTTTTCAGAAGCAATAAGAAATGCGTTACCACCGCTGACGCTACTGCAGCTTTATGGGTTAAGCTGCAGCACAGCGATCACAGGTCGTAATAGAAACTATTGGAAAAAAATATATGTTGAAAACTATTTAAAAAAATTAATTATACGTTCATTTATTCTCCTCAGTATTTATTATGTGCAAAAGCCTTATCGAAGCCAATGTTATAAATTTATTTTCAGTTCTGCAAAGCTTCCAACTCCAGGAAAATCCTACGCATGGGATAAACACTAGTCACTATACTTCTCATTGTTGATTGAAACGGTATAACGTTAATAAATAATAATTTGGTAGAAACAAATGTTTTTTTTTTCTATTAAAACCAGAAAGAAAGACCATAATGAAAAGAGAGGCGACATTTACTACGACAGGCATCACATCACCCAAGTTTTTCTTAAATTAGCTCGTTGGGCAGCTACAAAGCAAGACCATACAGGAGGTATCTGGGTTCGACTCACGGTCTAGGAATTTGTATTAACTTCTCCCAGTTGTATTTCTTAAGGGCGCCAATTTGAATACCACAGTGTCAAAACAATATATCGATGCCTGCCACACGATATCGACATGTTGTTTTGACAAGTGATTGAAATTACACCTCCACCTCGTTTGGCGTCCGTAAAATTTCTCGACGGGTGGTTTTACTTGTCCCACAATCACACTGTACTACACTGCCCAGAAAAGCATAACTGTCCCATGTGGAAGTGATTCGTTGAAATCTAAGTACAGCAACTGTTCGCTAACTGGGTGCTGTTTAACTGGGATGCTTTTTAACTGGGCGTTTGCTAACTGGGCTATAGCCCAGTTAAAAAACAAATAAACTTCAAAAATCAGCATTTGACGTTTTTTGTCAAAATCAGCAAGGGGCATGTAAAAGGCATATAAGGTGGAGGAGTAAAAAATTGTTAAATTGCACGTAATTGTGTCGTAATGCCATACAAACTGAGTCAAATATTTTGCAAAATGGGGAGCTACATCGCAATAACGTATAAAGAATAAAGGGCGATACGGTCAAAATTTGTTCAATATCAACTTGACGTATTTCTTTCAATTTTGCATTTAAAAAACCTGAACACCCCTCATTTTGAAGGTGTGTGTGTGTAGAATGTTGCTCCTATTTTGATTTTGGAATTCTCTCTTCAGTTGTCAAAATGCCGTCCAAGCAAGAAGAGCAGCGTATCAAAATTTTGCTCGCGCATCGCGAAAATCCGAGCTACTCGCACGCAAAGTTGGCAAAATCGCTAAAAGTTGCCAAAACAATCGTTACAAATGTAATCAAAGTGTTTGGGGAACGTTTGTCGACAGCCAGGAAATCTGGATCGGGGGGAAATCGAAAACCGGAAGCCGCTGAGACGACAAAGAGAGTTGCCGGTAGTTTCAAGCGAAACCCTAACCTATCTCTCCGAGATGCCGCAAATAAGCTGGGTGTATCGTCTACAACCGTGCATCGAGCCAAAAAACGAGCCGGACTATCGACTTACAAGAAGGTAGTGACTCCAAATCGCGATGATAAGCAAAATACGACGGCCAAAGCGCGATCCCGGAGGCTGTACACGACGATGCTGACGAAGTTTGACTGCGTGGTAATGGACGACGAAACCTACGTCAAAGCCGACTACAAGCAGCTTCCGGGACAGGAGTTTTATACGGCAAAAGGAAGGGGAAAGGTAGCAGATATTTTCAAGCACACGAAACTGTCAAAGTTCGCAAAGAAATATCTGGTTTGGCAAGCCATCTGTACCTGTGGCTTGAAAAGCAGCATTTTCATAGCTTCCGGGACTGTCAACCAAGAAATTTACGTGAAAGAGTGTTTGAATAAACGTCTGCTGCCTTTCCTGAAGAAACACGGTTGTTCCGTACTGTTTTGGCCGGATTTGGCATCTTGCCATTACGGTAAAAAGGCCATGGAGTGGTTCGCCGCCAACAACGTGCAGGTGGTTCCCAAGAACAAGAACCCTCCCAACACGCCAGAGCTCCGCCCAATTGAGAAATACTGGGCTATTGTCAAGCGGAACCTAAAGAAGACCAAAAGAACTGCTAAGGACGAGCAGCAGTTCAAGGCAAACTGGCTTTCTGCGGCGAAGAAGGTGGACAAGGTGGCTGTACAAAATCTGATGGCAGGGGTCAAGCGTAAGGCCCGGCAATTCGGATTTGGAAAAGCGGAAGCCTAACTGAATATTTTTCCTGAATTTTATACTAATTGAACTTGAAAAAGAAATTTAATTTGATTTTTTAAATAAACGATTTCACCGATTTACACGCGTTTTCCCTTGACCAAATTTTGACCGTATCACCCTTTAGAAACACTATTGAATTTATTGAATGCAATGAAATATACCAACCGAAATCTGATCGATAGCCCCCTCGAAATTTATTTACATTTGAAATGTCAGCCCAGTTACCGAGCAGCATCCGCTAACTGGGCTGTGCACTTAGCCCAGTTAGCGAACGGTTACTGTAGGTTGTCCATCCATAGCAGCCTACAGAGAAATAAATTTTCAAAAGCGTCTTTCTCGACTTGCTGTTTTTTTTCCGGTGGGACAGACAGGCATGCTTTTTTGGGAAGTACAGTTACCGAAAGTTCTCAATTTGAATTAATACGTTTATAAAAGCATTCAGAACACTATGTTCAGAGCAGGAAACTAGCTTTTTGTTGGGGTTAGAATCAAGGGGTCTAATATATTCCAAAAGATTGTTGCCGAAAGAACGTTCCAGGCAGCTGCTAATCAGTACATCAAGCTGAATTGTGAAACAGAAAAGGTTGAATTGAAGGTTAATACCTCGAACACTAAGTCACAGAGAATAGACATCCAGGCTCGAACATTCTTTTCTCCATTTACTGTGTGAATTTTTAAAAGCAAACCGTTGGCATTCAGCGTCGCCTAGTCTTGGTTTACCCAAACTAAAATTGACAATGAGCATCAAATCTCGAGATGTACAAGTGGCGCCATCAACATACGAGTCACCATGACTAACGGAAACGAGCTGTAATTTTAAAATGTCAGTTACAGAAATTTACACACGGAGGGCACTCCAACTTGGATGTCTGTTCTCTGTGACTAAGTATCTGATGGCAGAGCAGCCGAGTGTTAATAGCTTGCATAGGTCAAACTGTGATAATTGATAGATACAAGTTCGAGGCGATAGTTGAATTAGTACATACAATATCACTTATCATTGGTGACATCGGATAACAACAGCGGCAGAGAAAGTCGGAGATGCATCATTGTCAGGAGTCGCGCTTACTACGGACTTCCCAGGATACTAAGGTCTGGTAAACATCACCCCTGTACTAAGTGTACCATAAGACGCTGAAAAAACCAAGACCGGTAGTTGTAAATGGATATGAGATGTGGACAATGATCGAGGACATTGGAAAAATTCACCATATTCGGCTCCTCGATGAAACTGTTTACGAGAGCGAGCAGTTAATGTTAATCTGTGAGCTGACTGCCAAAAAGTGAACTAATTACTTTAACCTAAAAGAATGATTTAAAAATCGAAAGAAGAGCCCACATAATCCAAAAAATATCGTTGAACTGAGATAAAAAGCTTTCTGCTTCGGAACAAAAATGGATCAAGGCTGGCGCATGCGTTGACTGTCATATCCTATACATAACCCATCTACACACCAAATTTACAAAATTATGCTCCGTAATTTTTTTGCTGAACTCGGTCTGTAAAACAGTAATTTCACCGGAAATTTTGTAAAATATGACATTTTACAAAATTCCAGCTATCAAAAATACTGAATTTCTGTAATTTAGAGAAAAGTACCGAAAATTGTAAAAATAAATACCGATCAAAACTGTAAATCAGTGTAGTTCCTCAACACTGTAAAAAAAAATACAAATGTAAATACTGTGAATTTATTCTTTTGCAGAATAAACTGTAAAACAAGTACCGAATAAATTGTAAATTTATTCCATGCTGTCAAACTCAACCTTTGCCGCCATTTTAAAATTCGAATGTTTACCAGTTCTGTTGTTTGACGGTGCAGCTAATAGTAAGTGCCAAAAATGGAACAAATATTGGACAAAATTAAAGTCCTTGATGAAGGAGCAAGAAATCTTTTCCTTTCTTCTTATATTTCATTGAATATAGATGATGCAAAAAGAACCCATCTTATATTTTTTCTTCGGTCAGCCCGGGATATGTGGAGGGGCTCGGGCGATGCATTGCATGGAACGATTGGACATTAGGTTTTAAGAAAGACGTTAAATAGTGTACGTACTGTGTGAGTGTTTCGCTGCTTTTAATGTTAATTAAAAACCTGAGGACAAGCAGTTTGTCTCATTTATTTCCGCGGTTTTTCGAGGTGTGGGAAACCCTATAACTACGAGGGAAATTTTTTTGACGAGCCTCAATTGACCTATCATTGAATGAAGTGTACGTTTTAAAAGAATAATTTTAATAATGACTAATGATTCGCAAATAAATGCCAAAAACTAATTAATTTATCGGAATTATCTTAAATGGTGAAAGCAAGAAAGAAAATCAACAAAAAAAACTTTAACAAACGAATCTGTAAATTTTGATAAGCAACTGTAAATTTTTGACGTTTAAAAAAGTGACAGCGCGCGTTACCAATCGTTCGTTAATATTTACAGAACGTTTTGGTAAATTTTGACAGCTCAAGAGTGAATTTAAATTAACTGAAAGTACTGTAAAACTTGAAAACTACCGAATCGACTACGGAATGTTCAGCTGTTTCATATGCGGTAAAAAATTACAGTATACTGTACAAAAAATCTATGTGTGTATAGGGTAGGGAACGGCTTAAGCACCCCAAGACCCTATTCCAAGCACGGAGTAAACGTTAACCTACAATGCTCATTTTTTGCAGTATGGTGCTCCATGTAGTGAAGCACCATACTACAAAAAATGAGCGTTGTAGGTTAACATTTACCCCGTGCTTGGAATAGGATCTTGGGGGTGCTTAAGCCGTTCCCTACCCTATCACATTCAGTTTTCAAAACAAGTGTAAAGATGTAAATTGCCATTTAGAGGAGTTTTGTATTGCTCGCAAATGCAAATGCAACTTATCAATTGTGGGCAAGCTTTAAGGACATACCCGACAGAGTCCTAATGTAAATTCTAAGTTAGGAGAATTTTCACTTCAAATGTTTGAAACTAAAAATCACAGCTATATCGAAACCAAACCGAAAAACGCAAGCACTTGTTGAAAAAATCATGCGTGAAGTCTTAATAGTATTTAAGATTTGTGCTCAGCAAAACGCGAAGTGAGAGGGACTTGGTCGTATATGTTACATATCCGAGAACGGGTTTTTCTACTGTTCTTTATGGCTCAAGCATAATGTTGATCGAAACGGAACGGCAACGGCAAGTTGGACGGTTGTCGCAAATGACTTCGATATATCTCATTAGAATTGGCTTGGATTTAGCGTGTTTTCTTTCCGATTAGCAGGCTAACGCAGATCGAGTTTTTCCGCTGCCGTTGCCGTTCCGCTTTCGTTATCATTTTGTTTGGGCGATGTGAAAATGGCTCACTTTTGTAGAGCACCTTGGTGCGCAGTACACCTTGCAATACATTCTTGCGTTTTTCGGTACTAGAATCTTGGTTTTTGTTTCGATTCACTGTGTTATATTGACAGAATATTTGAGGGTCTGTATGTGTGAGTATCGTTATTAGGGACGAATCATTAACCTTCGGACCGATGTGCTGGTACTTCTTGAGCCAAAAACTATATCCATGTCACTCAAATTACAAATCACTCAAATTGTTTGAGAATGTCACTCAACTTCACGTAATATAATATCAAAACTTTTTTACAGCACCCCGCTCGCGATCTTGCCGTACGCTCGTTCGTACATGTTCGGTGGTTTTCGGCTCCTTCGTCGCATTCTCTTTTATAGTCTCAAAAGACTCGAATCTCTTTTCCCGCAGTGGCATTTTGAGTTTAGAAAGAAGAAAATGTCGTACCCATGTCTTGTCTCTCATCTATTGGAAATTTGATCATTTTGAACAACGTAAATCTTCAGCGAACTATTTTCGAAGCTACCATAGATTCCTTGATAATTGCTACGTTATTCGAAGGCATAAGGCAAGCCTTCGGTCACTTCACGACCACTTTTGAACTCTTTATACCATTCGTACACACTTAGATTTCGTTACAGTATACTCAACAATCAATGTGCAACTAGCGATTTGAAATTGGTTCACTGTTGTACAACCCCTAGGTCCGAAGTATACCTTGCAGTCTGCACCTTGCAATAAGTTTTGCGCTTTTCAGTACCTTCCGGTACCAGTATCTTGGTTGTTGTTTTGATTCGCTATAGCCATAATTTCTATGTGTTTTGATTCTACTTGAGCTCTAGATGTATGTTTTTATTGAAAACTGTATGTTACAGAAAGTAGCTTTAAAAAGATAGAAAAATATCATCTCACCCAAATTTTCCATAAACATACTCTAAGGTGTGTTGAATCAAGTTATGGTATGCCATATATTTTTTCAGGTGCTCCATTTCATGTTGTAAGGCCTATAGTCAGGGGGAGAGTCACTCTGCCACCTTGTGTTAACACTCTCAAAAACACAATTTGCCACACTTCAAACACACTCGCAACCACATTAATATGAATTCATATCTGGCACCACTTACACGAATCGGTTGTTTGTTTTTGTTTCCCTCTCGCTTACACTAATGTAATTCATATGATGCACAAGTGAGCGTGTATTAAACGTCTAAACCGTTCATGGTTGCCAATAAGCATACATTTTCGATTGTAGTTTGTGAAACCTCAAAAAAACCTTCTGCCACCCCAGAAACACATTCGTACACGATCAACACAAACACAACGTGGCAGAGTTACTCACCCCCTGCCTATAGTATGGCGTAAATTTAACTGAAAATTTACTATAAAATGAAAACGAAAAGAAATACAACTATGGTGTATTCAGCAAAATTGTAGCAAATGTCTAAACGAACAACTTTGTAGAACATAGCAAGCTGGTAAAAGTTAAAAATGAGTGATTTTTAGTCGAAAAACGATTATTTACTAAAATTCGAAATTATCGCTGACGCTAGACAAAAAATATGTTCCACAAAGTTTTTCGTAATAATAATTTCTACAACTTTTCAGAAAATATCATCTATTGTTTCATAAGAAAATTAGAGTATACGCCACTCTTGCGTTTAATGCAAGAAAAAAATAATTTCATACAAATTGTAGTACAATAAGTTTGCAACAAGTTCTCAGAAGTAACCAAAACTCTAATACCACAAATGTCCATTGAATACCTCATGTCCGCCTAAAGTAGCTTACTGGAGCACTGTGCAGTGGACCAAAAGCGCATTCGTGTTACAACCTCTCAGGTGAATTTGGGCAAGTTTATAGTACGTTCACTCTACAGCTCTATCAGCAACTATACTTCTAGTTTTCACTGGAAATAATGTACATGTCATTTGATATCAAGATACTCTATATCACGTAATATAAGCAGTAGTGCGAACGTACTATTACACGCAATCCGAAAGAGTTCGTGCGCCGATTCATAACCGTGGATGAAATTCGGATCCATTACCACATACCAGAGTCATCGCAGCAGACAAAACAGTGGGTTTCACCGGGCGAAAGTGCTCCGAAGCACCCGAAAACGTAACAAATGGCGGGAAAAGTTATGGACTTCGTGTTTTGAGATCCGCAAGATGTAAAGGCCGAGCTACAATGGGGAGCGCAGCGGCGCGGTGCGGCATTTTTTGACAGTTAATCCATATATTTTATGTCAAAAACTGCCGCACCGCGCCGCTGCGCTCCCCATTGTAGCTCGGCCTTAATATTCATCGACTATCTTGAAAAAGATAAAACCATAACAGGCGCATACTATGCAGCGTTATTGGAACGTTTGAAGGATGAATTCCAGAAAAAAACGGCCGCATTTGCAGAGAACAAGTGTGTTCTATCATCACGACAATGCGCCTGCTCATTCATCCTCAATTGAGGAATCCAACTTGAAAAAAGAAGAAGACACCGAGTGGTGATAAATCCGACAGCTCCCATGTTAAACTATAGGACGGAACTTTTAAATTCTTCTAGAAAATTCAAATGAAATTCTAATTAAAAGCGGTTTGTTGTATGATGTAAGAAAAATCCAAAACTGCACAATAGGGGTACTATTTTATTTTATTTTTATTTTGCTGAAAATGTCGTTATTGAGCAGATTTGGATTTTTCTAACATCATACAACAAACCGCTTTTAATTAGAATTTCATTTGATTTTTTTTTTCTAGAAGCATTTTAAAAGTTCCGTCCTATACTTTAACAGATTTATGCTGTCAGATTTATCACCACTCGGTGTCTTCTTCTGTTTTCAAGTTGGATTCCTCCATTGCTCAAGCAAAATTGAAATAGATTCGGTATCAATTGTTACCCCATCCACTGCATTCGCCAGACTTGGCCCGCAGTGACTTCTATTTGTTCGAATTTGGCAAACAAATGTTTTCGTGTTCGATGTTAAAGGGACTTTTCAGGCAACCTAGTACTTATTTATAAGTCAAGTCAGAATTGATCATGGAACGAACCAGCCACAGGCTTAAAGTTTCGATAATAAAGCCAATCAATCAGAATTGATCATTAGAGGAGTAACTCAAAGAGGAACATACAACACAAATTTCGATTTCGAAAATCATCATAATATTATGGAAGAATTGTGTTTGGTTTTGATTGAAACTGTAACCGATTAGAATGGATCATACCCAAATTTGGGTTACTTTCCGATAGTGTGTAGATAATGAAGACATTGTTTCGTGCAGTATGTAGACATTTGAAAATAATCACCTGGCAACCTTGTTGCAAGTTAAGATATTCTAGCAGTTTTGTTTCCAATTTGGCCAATGTAGTTTAATCTTAATGTATTCTAATGATACCTGGTTAACCAGTTCAACCCGATCGACTTATGAGACCTCCGATACGCATAGCAACAAGTCGACTGACTTGATACCGATCCAGGTTGAACTGAATCAAAACGAATTCGCTAAGTCAAATTGATCGTGAATACTCCACCTTACAATTCGCTATAATCTACTACAATCTACATAATCTAGTATTTGCTATAACATGAAAAATACCTAAAATATATCGAAGGAAGATAACGTCAAATAATACATGAAAATATTTCTTCAAGATAGTTTGGTCTGGACTTTTTGAAAAGTTGAACTAGTTATACTTGTTATACACGAGCTCATCGTTCGTCGCTGCCGATAGTCAGAAGAAGAGAAGCGTGAAGTTTATCACTCTTCCGATTTACTGTATCAAATTTCGGTCCGTTTTTTGCTTTTTCTTTCTAAAATCCGCGATGCAGAGAAAACAATGACACAGGATTAAATGAATTCTGCATTAGTTTTTGCATTTTTCTGAATTCGAAGGAGTATTTGCGTTTTTCCGTCTATCGCATAAGCAGCGATCAGAAAGGCTCATCGTGAAGAAAAAAAAAATCGAAGTGGAAGAAGAGTGACGGTGTAGAACGAAACGAGTGGAACCCCTTGGAAATTCAAAAGAGAGGAGCAGAAAAATAGAAGATTGTGAAGATGTACAGTAAAATGAATGGATATCCATCATCAACATTTAGGTCGAGGTATATATCTAGTATACAATAACAAAAAAGTGTTTTCCGCAGCCTTTGCCAAACGTTCGGCTGGAAAAAGGACGCCGTAGGGATAACATTGACCACGATTATAATTTATGAGATCGATACGGATCAAATTCGTGTAGTGTAAACGGAGTGCTTATTGTTCTCAGAGAGATAATTTTGAAAACAAAACATTATTTTAGTGAATATTCGCACAAAAAGCTAATTATTTTTCTTTTTTTTTTATTTCATGTGCAAAGTGGTGGTCGATTGTGGGGAATGTCACACTCGCTTCCGTCAGGAATGGTATGAATATTTATGTGGATCCATTTGTAGAGTGGAGTCTAGGCTGATACTGGCTAAAATCTGTATATAAACATCTAAAACACTAAATAATCCTTGAGCAAATTGGTCATCGAACGTTATCGGTAAAGCGTCAAATAGTGACATTAATTGGTGGGTTTCAATGCGCACACTTAAAAAAGAATCTCTCTAGTTTTTGAGATAAAATGTGAGATGCGAATTTGAATAAGGTGCTGCACTTGTTAGAAACGTATGGACGTGGTGGCGGCTTGCTGTCAAATATGTACCAAAGAAACATCGAAATTTTGATTACCTACATGGTGCATCTTATGGTTAAAAAATACATTTTACTGAAGTACTCTTATTTTATATATTCTAAAATTGTCGAATGTATGATTGACACTGCTATCATGAATATTGTCGTCGTGTTACATTGTTTTTAATAATAGCAATTTGCGCCTACGCATCTGACACACAAGGTAGCATACGATTATTATTTTGGAAGTTCGTTTATTGGACGATTGGCTGTTTCATTAGTGTCGTCCCTTTACAATTGCAGTATAATTCTATGTACACAGTGACAGATACTTAGTCATTAAAAGTACGGGTTTACAATACCTAAGATTTCAAGTTCGATTCCCGGTAGATCGACATGATCTGTCTGTCAGGTTGTATTTTTGACTGATAATGCTACTGATCTGTAATTTTGGGCAAAGATGCAGGGATGCACCCCGTAGTTTTTGCAATACATGTAAAATGGGCTTGACGCTTGAGTTTTTTCTGGAGCAAAATCGGATGTATATTATCTGCCTCACGAGATTTGTGAAGGGCAAAGCTATTCGGTATTTCAGAAAATGGCAAATCGAGGTCATGTTGCCATTTGATTTTCGAATTGCGTTAACTTTGAAGTTTTTTTATTTGGTTAGATTTTCCAGTTCTCAGTTTGTAAAGATTATTTTCCATCCAAATCCTTCAGTAGACCTAAGAACCTTTTTGCAAGGTTTCCAAGACTTTCCATACTTTCCATACTTTGACATATAACCAGTAAGGCGTTGTAATATCAAAGACGTCATCCAAATCATTTTAAGTTTGTATAGTAAGGGCTTATCAATAGAACTTGTTTGCTAGTAATTCAGAATAGAAATCCCAGTTGTCATACTACCCCATGCAGGGTAGGCTAGGGGGGAAATTTCCCCCCTTGCCTACCCTGCATGGGGTAGTATGACAAAGGTTTATGTGCGTGATCGGATACTACCGTTCAAATGCCCTCCGCTTGTTTTCAAACTTGTATCTTTCAATTTCAAAGCCTGCTGTTGCCCTATACGGAACTATCAATACACTTTCTCTTCATGTCTATTCGTTCGAGCAATAAAATTACTGTCCACTCCTAGAGCTTCGCATGGAGATGAGAAATTATCTGCTTCTGCAAACTTCTTCAAAGATCGTTACTTCCGCGCAAGGGAGAATACAAAAAATAACAATCAAAGTGTAATCCCAGTTTGTTGAGCGAGAATTTCTTAAGATCAAGGTCTGTAAAGTGTCCCTGACAAGTAAATGTACCAATGATCAGATAAAGATACTGCGTCAATTATCCAGCTCATGATTGCCTTGATTTGTACAGAGCAAAGACATCATGTTGGGCGATTGCAAGTATGTAAAGTTTCAAGATTTTAGCCTCTATAGTTGGTATCACTGCTTATGATTAAGACTTCACAGTACGCAAAAAACATTTTTGAACATCCCTAGGGGCGACACAAATGGCACGATAGTCAGGAATCTGTTCAACTTTTTGGCTTCGCCGACGACGTTGATATCGTAGCGTGTAATTTTGCGACGATGGCGGGAACGAACATCAGACTTAAGGCTGAAGCTGGAAGAATTGGGCTTGTGATTAATGCATTGAAAAATACATGAAGGGAAGAGACTCACGAGAAGACAATGTTAGCCTCCCATTCCAAGATCGATGGTGATGAAATCGATGTAGTTGGCGAATTCGTATATCTAGGCTCATTAGTGACTCCCGATAACGACATCAGCAGAGATATACAAAGGCGCGTTATGGCTGGCAATCGTGCCTAATTTGGACTCCGAAGAACGGTTAGATCGAACAAAGTTCGCCGAACCCCAAAATCGACCATCTACAACACATTGATTATACCGGTAGTCCTCTACGGCCACGAAACATGGACATTGCTAGTGGAGTACCAACGTCACCAACGTTGGTGTTTTTGAACGGAAGGTCCACCGTACAATCTACGGTGGAGTGCAGATAGTAGACGGAACGTGGAGGAGGCGAATGAACCACGAATTGCATCAGTTGTTGGGAGACCTTGCTATCGTACAAACCGTAAAAATTGGTCGACTACGATGGACTGGGCATGTCGTAAGAATGTCGGACGACAGTCCAGTTTAAATGATTCTCTCGAAAAAAACGATGTGCACAAGAAGAAGTGGCGCGTAACGAGCAATTAGGATCGTTCAAGTAGAAAACGATCTGCGGCTTCGTAGACTGCGAAGCTGGCGGAATGCAGTCCTGGGCCAAATATAATGGAGACAACTTCTGTGTAAAGCAGAAGCCACCCTGGTCTTGGTCTATTTGGTAAGGTAAATTGGGGATGGTTCGTCGTGTGAGCATCAGCATGATTGACCGCCCTTGGTTGCTACACTGTCATTGCCAGATCAGCTGTTATTACACAGAAAACCAACAGATGATGCTTGGGACTAGCATACATACTCAATGTGTGAAAACTAGTGATCCCGAACTAAGGTAATACCTTTGCCGTACTCGTCTGAATACAGGTCCAATAAGGGTAGAAAAGTGTTGACTTAATACTCCCTTTATTGGATGCCGAGAACACATCTGCATTTCCACGAGAAATCACTGGAATGTTGGATAACAGAATTGGGAGTCAGTCGGGTTCATTTTGGTAAACTATAAGTTGAACTCACGCGGCGTTTAGTGGAATATTTGAATATTAGTACCGATTTCTGAGTTAAACCGACTTATACCTACACTAAGGATGCTGCTGTGTACACTCACATAGTGTAAGTGGTGGTTTTTATTGGAAAAACAAAGTAATATGCTGGAAGGTTGATTTCGATTGATTTTAACCAATAGTATGGATGTTATTTGAGCCACTCACAAAGTGTGATGGTGGTTTTTCGTTAAAAATACAAGGTTAATTGTATTAACGCTTGAAAGCCAATTTGGATCGATTTACACCCACAGTAAGATTCTGTTGACGGCACTCATAAATTGGGATAGTGGTTTACTTGTTCCAGGATATGGTGGCACGGAGGGTATGGCGAACCAATATTATAGATCTCAATTAATTCTGATCCTCACCACCGGCCACACCCGACGAACAACCACATCTCATTAGGATGCAGCTTTGTTGTTTTTTTTTATGCTCACTCGATCACTCGCCCCGCCGAACAATAAATAACCGAAACAATACGAAACGCGCCATGCACGATAGCAAAATAGAGCGCAATAAAGCATCGACACAACCTTCACAGCCGATGCTCAAAGCAAACTTTTTTTTCGTTAACTTTTAATTTTTACAACTGCATTCTATATTACTACTGTAATTCACATCTGCATCAATAAAGTATAAGCTTCTATAGAACAATTTATGCTAATCCATTTAAAATTACGATTGAGGGAATTGATAAAAATAGGAGTGCATAGATGCATTTCGTGCCTTCTGGCAACTTTATACTTCTTTTGATGTCCAAGCTCAACGGTGTAGCACGCTCCCGGGAGACTTGGTCATATACCCAATGATTGCATTATCTCCGATCCGCTCAACCAATCGCAATGTTTTGTGATATAGAGGATGAACTATTATACTTTGAGATAACTCACGGCAGACTTCTACCAAATTTGGCAGATCGACAGGCAATCGGTGGATACCCACCTGGTACCTCATAGCAAGATGCTTAGAGGCAGACCGGAAGATGCGATGAACTGGGCATAGCTCCAATACCTTCACAATAAATCTCGATCTATTATTTCTCGCTGATGTTCATATTGGTCTCGATAAACGCCTTGACCAGTGAACATCAGCTAGGCGGTTTGTATCGAACCTAGCCGAAAGTTTAGTTCCTGGTGGTTGGTAGTAAAACTAACAAAAGAGTGATGAAAGTTTAAATTGTTTCTGAAAATCCCTGAAATTTCCGCTGTGAGTAGGAAAAGGTGTTTTCTATTATTTTATCCACAAATTTCATCTCTCAACATTATTTTGTTAGTTTTGCGATCCAACACCAGTCAAATCGGGAAAAACTTCCTTTTTTTCTGATACGAAAGTTCCTCCGAAAATCTACCATACCAGTTAGCAAACCCCGTACAGAAGCACGTTGACCTTGACTTTATCGAAGATTTATCCATTTTTCAAAAATTATGACGGAGGAAGAAACCTTATTTTTCGCTTAAAAGCTTAGACCGCAGACAGACGGTCCACTTGATCTCATTAACTTGTGTAAAAACATAGTTTCCCTGAACATATCAAGTAGCAATAACCTAAAAGATGGCGTCACAGATTTGTTTTTATTTGTGAGATTTAATGTACCAATAAGTTGACTAGGTGGCGCAAGATGATTCCTATATAGAATCGAAATTTTACACAACAAATTTGATTTGTTTTGTTCGAGTTTGAATGTCTGCCTGCGCTCAGACTATTCTCCATTTTTGTTAATTCAGCATTTTGCATTTGATGGTATGTAGCAAAACTAATAAAAGTGATAAGAGCTGAAATTTTTGCTGTAAAGTATAGGAAGAAAACAGTAATTTCCTGTTTCAATTAATTTATTCATGAAAAGTGTGTGAAATCGTTGTCCCCGTGGAATAATTTGTTAACTGTATCAGCTTTTTTTTTTCACATTATAGATTTAATGTTATCCGGTGCCTTCATGAGTATGTATGAGTTACAATCAAATATGGGTAAAATTGTGGTCTGAAAAAAAAAAATATATATATATATATATATATATATATATATATATATATATATATATATATATATATATATATATATATATATATATATATATAAACAAACTGTCTTCTACATATGCTGCATTAAACAAGCTTGTTGAAGATAAATTCAATGATGTAAACTTAGTACAGGGCTTCTTTCAAAATTTGAATTCGTGTCAGATTTTCGTGGTTTTGATCTAAATATACATTATTGTAAATATTTCGAACATATACATTTCGATGCAATTCTTAGGTATTGATGCGTCCTTTAAAAGATTACCATGTAATCGTGGATCAATACTTGCTTAACCAACCAATTCAAGGGTGGCTCATGTTGCCCCGTATGGCCATCTTGCCCCTAGTTCCCCCATTGTACAAATTGGTCAAGTGAAAACACTTTTTTGAATCAGATGAGTGAAAACAGTTCATGTCCTATTTGCATTGCCCCTTCGAATTTTTGAAGGCAACTAAACTAAGAAATATATCGAAAACAAGCTATCCGCGTACATTTGCGTTTTACGCGTGTACAGGGTGTCTCGCAATAGGTGTCACTAAAACGAAATGGGATTACAACAAAACAAATCAACCAATTCATAGCATTTATTTTTCATTTGACAGATACAGGTTATAGAAATAAACCATATTAATTCAATTCGAATCTCTCGCCCTTTTACTTGATAACTTTGCGCAAACGCTTCGTAAACCCATCGCAGCTGAGGATTTCCTGAGGAATTTGGTTCCAAATATCAACCAAATGTTTCTTGAATCGAACTAAAGTAAGCCCTTTCGTAGGGCCTATATGTTGGAGCATATAACCCAAAACAAAGTAGTCATGTGGGATGAGATCCAGTGAAGATGCCGGCCATTCTTCGCTTGTGATGAAATCGGGCAAATTCTTTTGCGCACTACACTTGTGTCTTCTTTGCCTTGTGAGCTGGAGCTGAGTACTGTTGGAAGCAATATGGTGTATTCCCATCCAGCGTTGAAGCGTGGTTTTCAACACCTGCTCGATGTAATATTCAGTGTTGGTTTCCTTTTCGTGAAACGGCGCCCCATACCATGATTTTCGATACATCCGGAAATAAAATCTCGCAGTCACCGTGCCGAACCAAAAGGTGTCTGCTTCTGTGGACCCTGGCTTACTTTCGACGATCCGTCAACCCGTGAACCCGTTGTTTCTTGTACGGCTTGCATTCCAGATCATGTCTGAGGAGCCTGTTCATTGAAGCAGGGAACATTTGCAATTGTTTGGTCAATTTACGGCCAGATACGGCCGGATTATTCGCTCCCTCCCACATTTGACCTTTTCCTTCGTTCTGGCAGTTCGACAGGCACCACCTTTGTGTTGAATATGGACATTTTCAGTTTTTTTGAACCGTTTCAAGGTTCGAAAAACAAAACGCTTACTCACTCCGAACTGCTTGAGGCTATTGAATATCTGACAAGGTCTAAGCTTTTGCAAATGTATGTTTAAAACTTGCTCCCGTAAGGCTTCCATGGTTGCTGATAAATATAAACAAACGGAATCGCTTATATATCTTCAGCGATAAGCTTTCTAAAGAATACACTCAAAACGGGTCAATTCCGCTGCAAAAATTACCCAGCTGAAATAAACCAAGATTGGAAAAAAAAAAAAAAGGTGACACCTATTGGAGACACACTGTATTTGTTTTAATGTGTTCATTTTGGCACGCTGTGCGTTTGACTGTCATCTTTCGTTTGTTTACTTGTTTGCGCGGTTTAAATTCTTCGTTTTCAAAACGTCGCGCATTGAAAAGAACGTGAAAATAAAGATTTTGGACACATGGCTTCGTGAAAAAGGAGTAACTATGCGACAATTGGCGAAGCGCTTTGGAATTCATCACGCGAGTGTAAAATCTATTATAACCATGTTTGGGGTACTAGATCAGAAAGTGGTAGCTCTAATTCGGAAGAACAAATCAATGTCGATACGTGATTTGGCCAATAAAGCGGGAACCAGGGAAGGGATGATTCAACGTATCAAGATACGGAAGAAATTGAAGACCTACATGAAACAGAAAATCGCAAAACAAAGTTCAGTTTAGGAATTCGCGGGTTTTGCAGCGACCGGATGCATGTATTTTGATGGACGACGAGACCTATGTCAAAGAGGGGAGGATGTAATTACTGCAGACAGGTCGATTCAAGTGGAGATGTTTGGTCGAAAAGGGCTGTTATGACAAGCAACATCTTCCTGCGGTTATGAAGTTTTCCTCTTTTTACACAATCGGACCAATCAAGGAGGAAATCTATGGATCACGGTGTCTGCAAAAAAGTTTGCTGCACTTAGAAGCATAGTACATATCCACTGTTTTGGCCGGTTTTGCGTTATTTGGCGATTGTGACAAAAGTCTTCAAAAAGACTGGAAAAGCAGCTGAGAATATGCAGGAGTTCAAAAAAAATGTGAGCTAAGGCGTCCAAAAAATGTCTGGGACTTGATGTTCGATCTAAATTCCATCCGGTCTTCACTATGTTCAAGTTCAATCCCACGCTAAAACATATTTTTTTATAAGATTTGAAAGAAAAATATGTGGATTATTTATTCTCGATACAGTCCTTGACTTCGACATGCCAAACATTCATAGGATTCTTGAAGAACTGCAGCAAAGAAATCATTTAAGTTTGGCATCTGAGATCTTTGTAGTTTCTTAAGCTTCGAAGACTGGGAAACATTTTGAGAACACCTGGCATGCGACTTGCTCCTAGCTGTTTTACTATTTTTATATTATTTATTGAAGAACAGAAACGTGTACAATATAGTTGCCATTGCGGTACAATAATAATAATGACACCTGATTGACGAGATCAAGTTACCTTAATATTATTTTGCGGAGCATGCGACCTAAGCTGCCAAAATAAATGCACCTTTCGATTTGTCCATACAACAATGTGCAGTGGCGATGCAAATCAGCCATGATGGTGGCCATTTTTGTATTCCAGTGACCTTCTCCCTAATGCTCCACAACTGAAATCTGTACTACCATCATTCTTTTGACGGTTTACCTTTTCACCACCAAAAACAAAACGATAGCTTAATTTAAATTCAAATCCTATCCAAAACGCACACATATTTGAAATAATGCTTCTTGTGACCATAATTAATCCCGGGTCCTCCCTTAGCTCAGCAGGTAAAGGCGCAGCTACAAAGCAACACTATGCTGGAGGTGACTGGGTTCGATTGCCGGTCTGGTCTAGGAATTTTTTAATAAGGAAAATTTCTCGACTCCCTGGGCATAGCGTATGATTGTACTTGCCACACAATCATACTAATGCAAAAATGGTACCTGGCATCGAAAGCTCTCAATCAACAACTGTGGAAGTGCATTTAGAACATAAGCGATAATCAAGCAATAAGCTTGAAATGCTAAAAAAAAGAAAGAAGAAAGAACCTATATAAATCTATCACACGAACTTCATATTAAAAATCGAAATCAAATCATAAGGTTTGCATATATATATTAAATAATCAATTATTTGCTATGATTTATGAGGTAAATAAATGTAATAACTAAATAAATTATATAATGGAAAAAAAATCTTTTCATCATTATATAAAATTTTTGGTTCTAAAGATTGATTTTATTTTAGCTTACTTGTTTAGTTGTGGGGCTCAATTGACATAGACATAACGGAGCCGAGTTCTTTTTCATTTAAAGATTGATTCCTGGTGTATTTATTCCTATTATTCCTCTAGTTTTGCATTTCCACTTAATGGCAGCAGCAATTTTTCAATCAAAACGCATACAAGCGAAATACCTTTGGCGCCATTTTTCCAATTAGATATCTTGTCAAAAGTATAAATTAAACCTCATTAATTTTCATCATAAAGTCAAACTTTACTTTTCATGAGGGGGTGCCTGGAATATTCTTAATAAGAAGCAAAACACTCGGAATAATCAACAATTAAGTTTTTTCCTCAGTAATTTCTATTTTATCTATTAAAAATGAAACACGTTGTGCTATTGATAGTTAATAGCATAGAGCAAACGCTTTGTAATATAAATGTTATTTGATACTTTTAAAATGAACATTCGTTAAAGGTGCCCATTATGCCCCCAAGGTAATTGTGATGGTCAATACAGCAATCAGGTAAAGGCACCACCTTTATGTTCAAAAATTAGATATCTTCATTCAAGGTTGCGGCTTATCATTTTTGACTTATCCATATTCATTTGCCGATAGCTCTTCTCAGAAGCTCAATTTCAAAATATATTGTATGATGAACTGATGGTGCTTGAGTAGACCTACAACTTGGTCAAACAATACATAGCTCTATCTCTTATATCTGAGGAATAAGAGCGTATGTTCGCAGTGATCTTCGCGATGATATTCGCAGTGAAGATCACACGATTATCATCGTGAAGATCACTGTGAATATACGCTCTCATGTCGAAGATATAGGAGTTAGAGCAATGTACTGTTAGACAAAGTTGTAGGTCTACTCATGCACTACAAGTTCATCATACATCATATTATCAAATCGACCTTATGAAAGGAGATATTGGCAAATGAATATGCCTGAGTCAAAAATGATAAGCCGCAACCCTGTCTTCATTTACATATTTTGTTATGTGCACTTGATTCCAACGTCACTGTTTTTAACACATTTATCTGAACTTTCTCGTATTCTCAACCTACCCGTTTAAGCTTATTTGCTAGGATTCATCTTAACGCTCGTTTATTTTCGGCAGACTTTAATTTGCCGCATTGGGCATTATCTAGAGGCCGCCTAATCTTTTCTATCTGATGGTGTGAGTTGTCTCCAAATCACCCTGGCGATCAGGCTCAATGCCTCCTTCAGCTTGAAAATTTCATAGCGCCAATATGCCATGCTGGCACCAAGCCTCAATGAAATAAAATTAATTTACAATGTTTCAATGTTATGTTTTATGTTGAGCTTGTCTTGAAACCAAATGATGGAAGCTGACGCTAAGGACAGTTAACGATGGAATCAATACATGAAGCACTGCTACTACTTTTTCGCTTTGTCCCAAGACAGAACGACGTGTTTGGTTGAATTATGTACTGTAGAGCCTTCCAAACAAACCTCCGTGGCTGCCAGATGATGACGCACCATGCTTGCTTGATCTGCATTCAGATAATATTCC
Source organism: Aedes japonicus (assembly GCA_034211315.2). Taxonomy (NCBI): domain Eukaryota; kingdom Metazoa; phylum Arthropoda; class Insecta; order Diptera; family Culicidae; genus Aedes; species Aedes japonicus. The sequence goes on along the minus strand of JASCZW010000172.1, from coordinate 303,291 downwards.
AGAGGATATTTATGCGTTAAGCGTCGTGGTGTCTGGAGAGAAAGAGATGCCTGGATTTATATTATTCAAAAGTCTTGCGTATGGGGAATTTTGCCAGTGTTACATTTTCGGCTTGACGAATAATTATATTTTTGGTCAGAACTTGATTTTGACGGGATGTTTACTTTTTTAAACAAGTTAGGAAAATCGATAATCATGTCAAGAAAACTTAGTAGCACTGATATTCAATAACAGAGCTTTTTTTCGTATGAGCTGAAAAACAAATGGCGAACCTATATAGCAAAATCCATAATTGAATATATCAATTAATCTGATTGATTTGTTTTACACTAGGAACAAAATGTTTGTTTCGGTTATGAAACCGTATGCCCTACTGTTTATCCACTTCTGTCAATTGTCTACTGATATTCAATATCAGAGAGTTAACAGATTCTTGTTTAAGGAATTCGATAAAATATCAAATTTAGATTATTGTTTTGTAGAATATACGTGGATTTTGAAGAAGATCTTAAATTGTATATCTTTGTATATTCTGTTAATTAACTCCAAGTCGTAAGAACAGCAATTCCTTATTTTGCAGTAGGGTCAATATATCATTGTTTGACGTATAAGCACCACCAAATAATAACTATAAAACCGCTGTTGACACAATGTAACTAAGAATGATCCTACACTCCAATAAAAGATACACATAATTTTAATGAGTAATACATTTTATTGAAGATAAAGTTCATCGTTTGCTTATAGAAACAGTAGCGTAATCCTTTGGTGTCGGATGGCATCTACCACTAAAGGATCGGTACCCTCACTCTAGGTTTAAGGGAGGAAATTTTCTAGGAAAATAAATATTTTCAATAGTTTTTTGAGTCAATCTTCAGAAAGAGTGAACTTTACTGCATCGCATATTTCGAAAACCAAACAGACATAAAACTTAATGTATCAATCATATCGATGATGAAATCGTATGAAAACCCCATACCTCCACTATTGGTACAATGTCCCCTAATCGTGCGTTTACCCTTAAGATTTTACGGAACACATCTCAAGTGTACACCCCTTTTACAGCAGCATAATGCCGAATACACGACGTACGAGTTTGATAGCAACATTTCGTCTACTTATGATGCTCCCCTCCGTCCGTCGTACTAACGCACTTCCAATTTCAAGGCTTTACAGCGAATCCTCAAATCTTGTTAATGCGGTGCCTGTTTCCGATTCTGATGGTCACTGCCATACGCTTGCTGTTTATTCACGGTGATGCTGTATCCCGTCCGTCTATCATGGAGAATAAATGCCAAAAGGGAAAGCATGAAATGGGAGAAAAAAGCACGTCGAGCCAATAATCGATATAAAATCGCTTAAGACGTCATTGTTTTGCGCTATCGTATCGTTCGAACCAATTTCAATAATGAAATGAAAAAGCTTATACCGACCGCTTAAAATAGAAGGAATGTTAGTGTAAACAAGATTTTCTTTTCTTCTATCTTCCTTTTATCTACTATCGAAACAAATTTATATACACAAATTCTGCTACACATTTTCACTTCTTTCTGTATCATTATTTTTGAATTCATTGGCCTACAACTACATCATGCTCTGTCTAAATCACACTAACAAAACTAAATGCATACAAATCACAGCAAAACAGCTCTAACAACCAAATGCATTAAAAGAAACTGTACTTCAATAAATCAAATAAAAATGTGTACTGAAGTTGCTTTAGCCAGTATCCGTCTTTACTCTAGTCCATGATATTAAACTGTAAAGTTCAAATCGCTTCAAATTTTTTAGTCGAATTATGCATATGGACAGGATTCAGATTTTTCCTACACGTCAAGACCCCGAATGTACGACATGCCTTCTAGTAGCACGTTCGGCGGCAATGCACCAAATACGTCGTCTTCAAGTACAAGTTCATTGTCCGGAATGAATTTCGGTACTGGTAGCAGCAACTTCTCTGGAACGAATCTGATCGTCAACTATCTGCCACAAGACATGTCGGAACGTGAAATGTATTCGATGTTTTCGACCATGGGCCCAATTGAAAGTTGTCGAATCATGAGAGACATGAAGGTAAGTAACCAGTTATTCATTTTTCATTGTTATTTCTTTTACATCATATTACTTTTATAGTTATCGTAAAGCGAGAAACAAAGAAAAAAAAACATTCCCTACTTACATGTTTTACCAATATGCAGAATTTATTTGAAGTATTATCCTAACACCGTTACTTCAATTAGTTAGGTGTAAGAAAATTTCCTAAGAAAACAGCAGAGTTGGCGAAGCTTCTTTTTTTTCTTTTTTTTCAATGAATAGAGATATTTTTGGGTGCTTAAAATCTTTACTTGTGTGAGATTTTGCATTGTTTTTTAAATTGTTGTGTACGTTTATACATAACTGTTGGTAGAACTTCTAATGATTATCATAAAAGCAATGGCTTTGCTTAAGCTAATTTAAAAAATATACCTAAAAATCACCACAGAAATCGATTTGAGCAAAAATAATTAAACTCGGCCAGCTAAAACTTTTCCGGTTGTGTTTCAATCAAGGCTGGCAAATGCCGTATTCAATGAAAAATCTCACTGTATTTTTTACCGATATACCTACATCTCACCGCACGAGCACACGAGGAAAGATTTCCGTCCATAAAGTTTGCCGCCATGATAGAATGTGACAGGGTTAAATGCATTATTGCAATACTACAAAAATCAAACTTCAATGCCAAAATTAAACAGAAGCATGTACATGTAAAAAGATCAAAGCTGAAATGTTACGAACAGCATCACTTGAAATGTAAATTATACAGACATGTGAAAATCTAAAGAAATAAAGAAACATTAAGTAACAAAAAAGTAAGTAAGTAAAGAATGTGACAGGGTTCTTAAGATATTGAATCGTATTTGAGGAACTACAAAAGAGACATATTCATCCAAAAACCCATTTTGGGTTTTTCGAAGTTAATTACATTCCCTCAGAATAGTTCAGTCCAAGTAGGTACTATTATTCATTATGATGGTATAAACTTCACAAAATTTATACAGAAGGCACACTGTCCGCTTCTGTGTCGAATTTCTTAGTTTGTTGTATGCATATGTTATAGATTGTAAGTTTGGGAACGAAGAAAAAGGTGATCCAGTCTTTACTGTGGTTAATAATATTCCGCAGGGGCATGACCACCAGAAACAGAGGAGGCAGATAAATAGACATGCAGTGTTTTTTTTTTTTTCTAATTTGATTGTAGAATTAATGATTGTTGTTAACAGTGTCTGTTTTTATGGCTTTCTAAACACTGGACTCGAAAAAAATGAGAAACACAAAAATGATCACCAAAAATTCATTTAAAATCGGATACTTCTCAATTTTTCAGGGATTATTTAACTATGTATTAGCACAGAGAACAGACATCCAGGCTCGAACATTTTTTTCTCAATTTACTGTGTAAATTTTTAAAAGCATACTGTTGGAAAATCAGCGCCGCCTAGTCTAGGTTTCCCCAAACTAAAATTGACAGCCTATCAAATCTCAAGGCGCGCAGGTGGCGCCATCAAGATACGAATCACCAAAACTAACGGAAACAAGCTGTAATTTTAAAATGGCAGTTACAGAAATTTACACACGGTAGGCACTCTAGCTTGGATGTCTGTTCTCTGTGGTATTAGGTATGTTTTGGCATATTTTTTTTATTGAATTTCTCCCCCCAAGCTGAACGCTCGTACATTTCTCTTAACACTGCTCATGAGATGTTGGGCGAGGCTTTGTCCATCTTCCTTACACAATTTCTCCCAGTTTTTCTTCAAAGCTTCATCGGTTTTGAATGTTTCTCCGCTTTTCTTCAACTTCTTCTTCATTATCGCACAGAACTTTTCGATCGGTCGAAGTTCTGATGTATTTGGCGGGTTCACCTTCTTCGGGACCACATTAACGCCGCTTCGTACTCATCTATTACAAGCCTGGCGTAATGGCACGAAGCGAAATCCGGCCAGAACAGCGTGGGACCACGATGAGAGCGGAGAAAGGGCAGCAAGCGCTTCTGCAAGCATTTCTCTCGATAAATCCGCCCGCTTATGGTGCCGATTGTAACGAACGGCTTGCTGTACCGTCCGCACTCGCAGATCGCCTGCCACAACAGGTACTTTTTCGCAAATTTGTCCATCTTTCTCTTCCAGAACTTTTCCGGAACCTCCTTGCGAACGTACCGACAAAAAACTCGAGGGATTTGTTTGGTGTCCGCCTTGATATATGTCTCGTCGTCCATGACGAGACAGCCTGGCTTGACCAGCCACTCACGGTACACCGTGTTTTGCTTGTCAGTCAGCTTGGCGCCTTTCTGACCTTAAAAACACGTAGCCCAGCCCACTTCATGGTCTGCTAGACAAACCACTTTGACGAATTGACCTTTTTGGCCACGTCTCGGGTGGAAAAGTTCGGGTTATTCTTAAAGTACTGCCTTATCTTCCGCGCCTTCTCTGGGTATTCCGTTTTCGGCCGCTTCGGCCGTCTCCTAGAGCATCTTCACAACGCGGGACACGGTGGAATGGTGGATTCCAAGCCTTTTGCCGGTCCATCTGTGCGACTGACCAGGATTATCGATCACCGCGCCCAAGATTTGCTGGCGTAGCTCTTCTTGTTTCGAATGCATCTTAAAAACTACTTGACAGATTGACAGATGAGCGATAAAATTTTGCACACATAAACATAACACTTTACTAGTATTACTCAAAATTTCATTAACGTTTACCCACGCGATAAAAAGTTACACCCAAAACAAAGTGTCTTTCGAGTCCATTTTTTCCGAGTCCAATCTTTACCATACGCATTTCGAGTGTAGATTAATTTTGTTTAGTTTTTAAAACCGCAGTTGTCAAAATCAAGGGCGATGAAAAAATTAACTCATTATGCTTCTATGATTACTCGTTTCTTGATACTCATTAGAGTTTGAGTTTCCCGGGCAGCTTTGTTGAAATCGCAAGTGATCATCAAACATCAAAAAGTCAACCAACGCAGAGTCTTACTGCCCTCTATTATCATTATTACAACATGTAGTAATTGTAACCTATCGATCTGAGCCTTAAAAATAACACGCCATGTTCTACATCAAATGAAACATATATTGTTTCTTCATTTGATACTCAAAATGATCCCCTTACCTTACCAATCAGACCAAGGCCGGTGTGGCCTCTGCTGTACACAGAAGTTGTCTCCTCAGGTCGCCTTCTACTTGATCGACCACCTTGCTCGTTGCACGCCTCTTCTTCTTTTACCCGTCGGCTCGTTTTCGATGACCATTTTGACATGTGTATGACGGGAGGTTCTCCCAGCAACTGATGCAATTCGTGGTTCATTCGTCTCCTCCACGTTCCGTCTGGATCATCACCATAACAACAGCACAGGCGATAAATAACATCCAAAGACGAATGAACAAAACCAAATAACAACTACGAAACCCAGCGCGGCTTCTCTGGTCAAGAGAATGCTGTCATTTCAAAATTCGAATTCACGAAGATAATTGGTCTATCCGTCAAGGTTTGTACCTATTAATTTCCAGATGAATTGATTTTACTGGCAACTGAAATTTAACTTTTAGTGCGATATACTCGTGTCAAATCTCTTGAGATCATACAGAAAACTAAATAAAAGGTTGTGATGTTTGTTGATAATGATTACTTAGGTTGCTGTCGATAAGTAATTTAAGGATTCCTGTGACGTCACATTTCAAAGTGATCCTGCTATCAGTGAGAGCATATTGGAAAGTCAATTTGCTGTGCTTATTTTTCTTAAAAGCAAAATGAGTATTCCACTTGATGGTCAATGAAAACAAAACTGCTTTTCTCAAAGAAAAGTGAAGGCAGGATTACAGCAAGATAAAAATTTAATTTGATATCGAATTTGACAACTGTTACTGTGAAGCGAAATCAAATTTTGATTTGAATTTGATGCTGACATCAAAATAAGTTGTTATCTTTAGGATGTTGAACGGAATTAGCGACGAAGGGTACGGTTGATTTAGGATTATTTATCAGTGGTGAAATTTGCTTTTGCCACTTCATGGATAGGTGGATACATTTTTTTTTATCTAAATTTCGCACAAAACTAATTTAAATTTTTAAGGAATATGTCTACCGTTAAACAACAATACTCTTATTCATTATTTTTGCAGACTGGTTACAGTTACGGATTCGGATTTGTCAACTTTCTGTCCGAGGATGCGGCACAGCGTGCTATCAGATGTTTAAGCGGTTACTCTGTACGAAACAAGCGAATCAAGGTTTCATATGCAAGGCCACAAAGCGAAGAGATCAAGGAAACAAATCTTTATATCACAAATCTTCCACGAACCATAACCGACGAGCAGTTAGATATTATTTTTGGTAAATACGGTACCATAGTACAAAAGAACATCTTGAGAGATAAACTGACTGGTCATCCGCGAGGGGTAGCGTTCGTTAGGTTGGTAAAAGTCTAAACACACTAATCCAGACTTCCGTTGTTAGGCTTTTTTTTTTGCAACTACGGAACTGTTCAATAAAAGTTATAAAATCTGAAAACTTGATCCGTATTTGTAGAATTTGTCTAGTCAACCCAATTGAATGATATTAATTTAAATTTGTCGATCTTATCGATTCATCGCAAGTTACGGTCATTCACAAATCAACCGACTTTTTCTGTTATTATCTGTCGGTTAAATCTTACCAACTTCGGTAAACTGAGTTTAGTGTGTAAAACATTTAGATACCCGTTTTGGTGTTAAATTTTTTTTTTGTTTTTTTTTTAAGATTCAACAAACGTGAAGAAGCCCAGGAAGCGATATCAGCGTTGAATAATGTAATACCACAAGGTGGTACTCAGCCGCTGATTGTCAGAGTGGCAGAGGATCATGGACGAGCTAAGGCCGCTCTCTTCGTTCCTTCATATAACTCAATAGTACATAACAACCGAGGTAGAGTACGAATGCGTAATAATCCCTATTAAATCATTAATGAACCTAACGTTAACGCTTTTGCTCATGATTTATTCATTTTCAAAGCTGATATTTACTTTACCTTGGTTATTATAAGTACATAATCTGAGTTCTGTCATGTTTATGTCACAAATACAAATCTTTTTAGTTGAGGTTCAATCTCCCATCTTATTTAGCTTCAATCAAACACATCTATTGATTTAAAAAATCTTTATGTTAATTCTTAGCTTAAAGAAAAATAAAACTTCAATGCGATCAATTTTTTTTATTTTTTTGAAAAGCAACGTTATTTAAAATTCATTAATCATAAAATGCATGTTATGAATGTTATAAAAAACAACAACTGCTGTGCTTTTCCCGACCAACATTATCGTTCACATCATAGAGCTGTATAAAGCTTCCAATATAATTTGATTATCTCCATATATGAACTTGATATTGCGAAAATAGTCTACATTATACATCGAGAAAACCTTATTTCGTGTGTTGGGTATGCTTTACCTGGAAACATTAGAATGTGTATGGTTGATTAACATTGTCAAACAACCATCAAATGCAAGTTTGCTTTATTAAATACCTGCATGTTGTGTGATACTTCAGGAAAAAAAAATTGATCAAATTGGTCGGTTTTCCTTGATAAAATCATTGCAATCTAAGATATTTTCAATCGTCCACTGTTAAACTATGATCCAATTTGACAATGCATAATAATTCAATATCAAACTGAGAACAATTTTGTCCTTAACATAGCATATATAGTTGTATGTATCTGTTTGGAAATGTTGAATAAACATAAAATTCATTATAAGTAAAAATCGACGTTTTTGAGTTTTTTTTTAAGTAGTGGTATAAAGAATCCATTGAATACTAGTTTACCATGCACTCCAAGTAAGCAGTCGCCCAAAATTTAGTAACGTAGGTAGGGTAAAACCGCAAATGTGGTCTAATTGATCAGCGTGGTCAACTTGATGACATTAACACCTGATACTCATTTGTTTGGGAGCACCCACTTGTCTGCACCCCTTGATTGTACTTATAGCGGTTCATACCGTACAATTTAAAAAGGTATGCATCGATAGGTATCGTTCGATAGATAATTCTGATACAACACCACACATACAGGGACACAATTCTCAGGAGCCATATAGCTTCCTACGTGTTTATTTGTTACGGTTAGAAGCCAAGCAGGGCAATTGACAAAAATCTTATTTCGATAGAAAAAGCACTTAAAAAATGTGTGTAGGTAACTTCCAATCCTATACTAATTGCAGCAAGTAGGTTTGAAAAACGAGACATGTTTTTGTTCCCTATAGAATGGCTCAGGCTTCTTAAAATTTGCATACTACAGGGTAAATGTATAGACACTCAAGTAATAGACCGGACAACGTGAGTCTGGCACAGTTGATGTATTCAAAACAACTGTCAAATCGTATGGAAAATGCGAGGAAATGTTCGTTTTGGATACAACATGGCGGCACGTTGTCCGGTCTATTACTTGAGTGTCTATAGGTAAATGTGCCATTAGTGAAGGTATTAGTTTAAACGACTTAGATATTGGTATTAGAAAAATAAAAAGAAGACAATGAACTGACATGTAAAGGTAAACTTTTCTACAATGACTGTAGAATTTAATTGAATAACGCAGACGACAAGAACTGACTAAGGCGAACAAAGTTATACGTAAATTGAACAAGGTAAGACGAGGTATTCATCGATGATTTTCAGATAAAAAAAAAAAAAAAAAAGAACTAATAGATATCAATTTGAGAAGGAAACTTCGCTCTTATGAGATGAGTCCCATCAGTAAACCATAAAAAATGTATTGTTGGGCCTACTAAGGTAGAAGTCAGATATTTCGACAACATAATGACAACTTATTTTTGGTTCGAGATAACTGCTTCCAAAGACTCTCAGAGCCCATAAATGTTGCACCAACGAACTAAACTAAAAAAGACTGATATGAAGGTAAGAAAAACTCCTTATTAAATGTAACAATTTAATGTAATGTAGTTACAACAGGGTCTCTATGGACAACATGATCTTTGTGCGGCTAGTGAAATGCTTCAGTAGGAGTTAAATTATATCATTCTAACGCACAAGGAACAATACAATAACTTCTAAATGACACTCTAACGGACTGAAATACAAAAGATTAAAGAAATGACGAAACGTCTCATTAAACATGTAAACGCAACACTGACTAACAAAATAAAAAAAGACAACGGAAGAAACAGATGAAATGATTCAAAATTATATATATATATATATATATATATATATATATATATATATATATATATATATATATATATATATATATATATATATATATATATATATATATATATATATATTTTCTTTTCGCAAATATTGAAGATTAACCAGAATAAATATTACTTAGTGTATCGTAACATTGCTAATGAAATCTCATCAAAATCCAATACCTCCACTAAAGGTGTGCTTACCTTATAGTTTGAAGCTTTTGCAATCTTTTGGCATACTCCACTCAATTTCAACAATTTTGTCACTCACCCTTCAATTGCGTATCTGATACTTTTTGCTGCTGTGTTCCCTTTATTCCAGGCTGCTCCTTATGCGCAGAAATTCAGCCAAAGCTTCTAAATCACATTATGGATACTCATGTACAATGAAGTAAATGCAGAGAGTTTCGTTTTCACGTCCTGTTTGTGTGTCAAAGCACAATGAGGCGGAGGTATGACATCACACCACAGGTCGAATGTCGACAAGATGTTCTGACGTACTTGCAGATGTCACATCTCCGCCACTTCTATTGGCGTCTGGCCTTACGCCGCAAGACTTTGGACTCGGATGTTTGGATATGTCATGTGGTGTCACATGGCAGCCACATCAGTGGGTGCCTGCACACTTAAAAATAATTCACGGGCTCGGTTAAACATTTTGCTGAATTCACTCAGTATTTTTATATTTAACTGATAACTCGGCAAAAAATCGAACGATGCCTAGTCTCAGCATCACTAGAAACTGAAAGCTCGAGTACTTTTTCAAAGGGACATATTTGATTTTGTAAACAAAGAGGGGAAGTAAGAAGCAAACGTTAAATTCTTGAAACCCTTGGAACTTTCACGCAAACTAGGACCCCCATCATGTTAGGAAAATGTTACTCCTTGTATTGGTGATCCGAGTTTGCGTGAATGTGCTAAGGGATTAAAGAATTTAACGTTTGAATCTTACTTCCCTCTTTGTTCACAAAATCAGATACGTCCCTTTAAAAAAATACTCGAGAAATATCGGGTAACTTCATTATTAAACCGAGCTCAAACGTTAACCAAACTTCAATCGATTTCAGCTGCCTATCATGCCGAAATATCGGTTTAGCAGTGGTGTAGGCCCAGATTCGGCTTTTTATCTGTCAACAACCATGCGCCATATTGTTTTCATTCGCAAGTGAAGTAAGTCTTATGTTGTTTGTGGAGCGGTGAAAAAACATACCTTTATTGGCACTACATCAATTACATTGATAAAACCGCGTAAACAAATTCAACGTTGGTTCATCGGGTTCATGACTGCTTCTCTCAATCCTAGGATGCGCCCCACGCTCTCCAAGTCTTGGCTTACCTGATCCGCCCATCTAGCTTGCTGTACTCCACGCTTTCTTGTACCATCCGGATTTGACGCAAAACACTATCTTTGCAGGGTGATGAAAATCTAATCCAAAATTTCGAGTATTTACACACAATTTAACCGAAATCTCGGTAACCCTCATTTTTGTTTGTTTCGAATTTTAACCGATATATCAGCTTGCTCGTGCTGAGATCTCAAGTTAACTAAATGAGTTTTCAGTTTCACCCAAACCGAGATTATCGGTTAACATGATAAAGCCGAGATCGAAACCGAGAGGTCGGCGGATCTCGGTTTCAGAAAGCTGAGACTCGGGATATAATTCTAAGTGTGTGGGTTAACGGATATAGGATACAGCTCTGGATCATCGAAAAAATGGCCGACTTCACATCGTGATCAAAAAATTCGGATACCCTTTCAAAGTGCATTGAAATATCGCATTTTGAGTTTCTTGATATATTTCTGGAAATTACTCTTTATGTAAAATTACTACATCAAATGTTTCGGAATAACTCCTTCTTTAACTTTCTTTATCAACCTTAATCTTGTTTCGAAAATGGGTATATCCTCCCAAATTTTCTGGATAACTACCTTAAACTTTTCAGAATTCAAGATTTGGTAGTCCTTCTGTTTGGATATGTAAGACCAAACGAAAAAATCCAATAAATTCAGATCCGGAGAGCTGGGGGAGGCCATTCAATAACACATAAAAAAATAGAAAACTCTAAATATATATTTGTACTGAGATTGAAAACGTCAATGTTTTTCTTTAGAAGTAACTTTTAGGGTGAGATTGCTAAAATCTAAAAATAGCCACCATGTTTGTCGATTTGCATCGCCACTTTAAAATTTCGAAAGCACAAATTCACGGAAAATTCTAAGCTTTCACAAGCTGAAACTTAACGAAATGATTCAAATATCTTGCACAAAATGTAATGTTTTTCGTGTGTGAGTATTTTTTTTTCTCTAAAGTGCGAAGAAGTGATATCGTCAAGATGGAGGTCATATTAATTCTTAGCAGCTTTGTCGTTAAGGTTATACTAAGTGAAATATTGTAAAGATTAGTAATCAGTGAATCAGTTACGTTTCTGTCTTATGGGCAATATAGCTTTCTTCATAGTTTTTGGTTTTTGTGCAAACATAATTTATCTCAAAGTAAACTGCTTACGTAGTTCAAAAAATTTAAATGATTTAAAAAATCAACAGCATGCTGATAGTGGCTGGGCTTGATGATTGAACTTGCCAACCAAACATACTAGCGCTAAAAAAGGGTACCTGTTCGGAAACTCTCAATTAATAACTGTGTAATCGTTCTAAATTGGAAACATGCAATGCGCATGCGAGATTTTCATGGTGATATACTTACAACGGCGGTTCAGAATGGTTCGACGGATGCATATGAGAAATTATTCCCGACGAGTTTCCACTAGTTTACTCCTTTAAATCACGTTAAGTTATAAAAGACAAGACACATTTCACTACGTGCTACATTTGAGAATATCAGGGTAATGATCCCCCATCGCATCTTCAAGTGATCATTACAAGAGGTCCATTTGGTTCAGGCACTTGAGTTGATGTGACAGACTATTCACACATGAAATCTGCCGCGACCAAGCCGGCAGAACGCGCCCATACCCATTTCTGAACCGAAGAACTAGGTATAAACATTTGATACGTAATTGAGCTTAAACGCATTACGTTTTGTTTACATGCCACAAAGCCTATTTCGTATCACAGTTTTTTTTTTGAGAAATGTCACGGATTGAAAGCTGAAAAGAAAATTCTGCACACTTCGTGTACTGATGTTACGTAAAAGATGTAAAGTACTTTTAGATTTCCAGAAATGTCAAAGTAAATCCAGCAAGTGTAAAACGAGTGATTGAAAAGTATTGTGAGCAGTACGGGTTGGAGGATCTGCCGAGATCTGGAGGAATACCCGGCTCCAGTTCCCAGAATTGGAAAAGTCGTCGATTATACTCAAGAGAACAAATCAGCCTCTACTCGTCACCAAGAAACACGGAATCAGCATCGGGATAATCCAGATTAAGAAAAAAAAAACACGATTTGAAGACATATACGAAGCAGACAGTACCAAAGTAATCTCCAGAGCAGAAGTGTCGTGCCAAAATAATGGCCCGAAAGCTGTACAACCGTTTTATGGACAATCCCTCCCAGTGTCTTTTGATGAGCCACGAAACGTACGTGAAAGAGGATTCCAGAACGCTGCCCGGCTCTCTATTCTATACCAAATCGGTTGGGGAGAGTGTTCCAACTACAGATACGACTGTTGCGACGGAAAAAATCGGTAAGAAAGTGCTCGCTTGGCAAGCGATTTGCACATGTGGCTTGCGATCATTCATTTTCTGCACGACAGGTATGAATGTTCAAATTTACCGAAATTATTGCTTGGAGAAAAGAATTTTTCAACTATTTCGGGAGCATGAGATTTTTCCTCTCTTTTGGTGGTTTTCTGATAGCAACGTTGATGTTGTTGGAAATGATACAACCAACCAAACTGTCCCCAACTGCAAACAATCGAACGCTACTGGGCAATTTTTAAGTAGAACCTCAAAAAGGCAAGTGTAGTGGCCCACAACATGTGAGACTTCAAGAAAACAGGTCAGCAGCGTCCAGGAAATGCACAAAAACCACTGCAGAATTTGACGGACGGCATAAAGACTAAAGTACGATCATGTTACCGCAGTCGAGCAGTCAATTCCTAGACGCTTATAATCCCAGGTGGTAAAAATCCGATACCGTGGTGTTTCTCTATAAATTTTAAGAACAAACTTCCATCAATCCGCTTGAGAAAAGGCTACCGTAAAACGGGGTAACATTGATCACGTTTTTTCAATGATTTTTTTAAGATTTCGTCAATAAAGACTAGCTTTGCACTTTTTATGTTTTCAATTCCTTTCAATCAGACAAATCCTGTTCGTCATTTCGACCGGAATATCTCTCCATGCTTGATTCTTATTATACTGCCAGCAAGCTAATGCCATTCCGAACGCAAACAACCGTTTACTGGATCTATTTTTCATTGACGAAGAATTGTGTCAAATATGTTCGTTTCTGCATGCTCCGACACCGCTTGTCAAAATCTGCAGAAACCATCCCCCTCTGCTATTGACACTGGAGTTTAATCCTGCGTACAGCTTCCATGAAAACATCTAAAACATTGATTATGACTTCACGCATGATGACTTCGATGGAATGAACAACTTTTTCGCCGGCGTGGATTGGAACACGAACCTCGCAAACGGGGATGCGAATTTTGCTGCTTGGACTTTATGTGGTATTTTGCTTTACGCCGTTGATCAATTCGTGCCTGAAAAGCTCAACCGTAAGCCTCCCAAACCTGCTTGGTCTGATTCCGACCTCAAACATTTGAAACTAGTTAAAAGGGCTACTCTGAGGAATCACAGCAAATATCGCATCGATTTCCACATATTATTCATTTGATCACACATGAACAGAACCCTCGGGGAAACACATATGAAGGTTCTGTGACATGAGAAAAGTATGTGTGGTTACAATAGCTATCATTTGTTGTTCACATTGCAAAAATCCATGCGTCGGACACAATGATATTATCATTGCTTTTTATCAGCGTACGCACGCGCCAGCGACGATTACAAATATTCCAATAACAGTTTGTACAACGCTCGTCAGTCTAAATTGTAGAGTCGTCTCAAAACGAAACCGAAGACCTTCTGGCAGTTCGTGAATGAACAACGAAAGGTAACCGGTTTACCCTCCACTATGACTGATGACACCCTTGAAGTTGACTTCAGTAGTGTCTTTTGTGACGATATTCTGAATACCGAGAGCCTCGAAGCTGCTGCTAACAGTGTTCCCCGCACACACTATCCATAGTGATATGATGATATTAACCGGGAAGCAGATGACGATTTCAACTAGATGCGATCATGCTGGTATTCCTCCAATTGTCCTGAAGCGTTGCCTAAACACACTTGCTACGCCCTTGGCTACGGTCTTCAATTTGCCATCAACTTCCGATGTGTTTCCTGAATGCTGGAAAGATTCGTTTGTTTTCCCAATACACAAAAAGGGGTGCAAACGGTCCGTCGCCAACTATCTTGAGATTGCTGCATCCAAGTTGTTCGAACTAATTATTCTCCAAAGGCTGGTCCTTGACTTTTCACAGACTATTTCTCCCGACCAACTCGGTTCCATGGTCAACCACTCGACGACGACCAATCTTACCGTATTTATATCGTTCTCGTCATTTGAGAACCACATTTCCTATATTGTCTCTAAGGCCTCTTCGCAGCTAGAATTCATCTTCCGTTTCGTAACAAAAATTTCACAGACGTTTATTGTCTGAAAGCACTATACTGCTACCAGCATGCAATCCAGAGGATCGAAGCCGATCAGCGAAAAATTATACGCTTTGCTTTGCGAAATCTTCGTTGGCAAAGCCCTCTCAGATTGCCAAGTTATGAAAGTCGTTGTAAGCTCGTCAACTTGGAATTGTTGGAAGGGATACGAGTTTTAACAAAGATCAAATAAACATCGTGGCTATTTCAATTGTTTACCTACACCACATGAACAACATACTACATAACACAACAACAATTGACTTTCAATCGATCAAGTACGAATGTCTAAATTTTATGATAACAAAAATTACATAACGCATGTTCAATAAAAAATGAGAATGATTTCAATACGTTTCTGTAAGTAAAGTATAGAGCGTAAATTTGTATCTCTCCAAAAGAATTGCTCTCTGGCCTCCCTAGAAATGGGTGGCATATTTCTTTTCGCTCAGGTGCTGTCAGTTCAATTGAAGATGGCGTCGAAACAGCAAGCACTCCGGGAGTGTGTTGTACGGTTTTACGAAAAGCATGGTCATCGTGGAAAAAAGTTTACGGTAGACCACTTTCGAGACGAAAGCGTGCCCGTAAGTACAGTTTAATCCTGGCATCTCTGAGCGTGGAGCGGAAGGCCGGTAGCGGCCGTCCGGCGAAGATAATTTCGAAGAAGAAGGAAGCGTTGAAAAAGCTGTTCGACAACAAGGACGGAACGAGTTTGCGTGACGCTGGCCGAAAATATCATTGCTCCCATACATTGATTCACCGAACCCTCAAGATGGAAGACAGCATCTGTCGGAAGAAGACTCGATCCCCCGAGTACACGGACGAGCAGATAGCGACCGTAAAATCGCAGTGCCGGTGGATGACGAAGAACTACCGCGGGACGTCGTTCATGCTGGACGACGAAAGTTACTTTCCGCTCTCGAAGACCCACATTCTAGAAAATGACAGCTACTATTCCACGTTCCACGAGCCAATCGAGCATATCTCCAGTAATTTATGTTAAGGGCCTAAAAGCCATTTGTAAACAATGACTTTAAACGTTGATTTCTCACGAATTACGAAAATCCCACCATATCCTGCTATTCCATTTGGTAGAACTAACATTCTTCTACCAAATGCTGCTTTCATTTCACGAGAGTGATTTAAGATTCAAGAGAAATCGATATTTAAATTCATTGTTTACAAATGAAATTTAGGCCCTTAACATGAATTACTTGTGACATTTCAAATTAGCTCCCGTCGTTGTATCCGCCAGACTATGAATCTAGTGACTATAGTTCCGCTTCCCTATTTTGTCTCTTATTACCACGCGATACACATGCCAACGTTTTTTTCCATTCCTTATAGTACTTTTCATACGCTTCTTTTGGTATCGCCTTAAGCTCCTTCTTCGAATTCTCTTTTATGACTTCAATCGTCTGAAAATGTTTACCACGAAGGGGCAATGAGTTTGGGGAAAAGGAGAAAGTCACATGGGGCCATATCAGGCGAATACGGCTCTTGAGAAACGATGTTAACGTTGTTTTTGGTCAAATAATCGCGAACTAAACGTGATGCCTTTCGTGATGCAAAAACCATGACTTGTTGTTCCACAATTCTTTCCTTTTGAGACTTTCATCGGTTTTTTGGGCTTCGGCTCATTTTGGAAGCGCCAATTCCGATGATTGCTGGGCTGTTTCGACGTCGTACTCGTAGACCTAAGTCTAGTCACCAGTTATGATGTGCTCGATGTTTGTATCACTCATTGTGAGTATTTCCGTAGCGACAGTTTTGCGTTGCTCTTTTTGAAGAAAATTTAACAATTTTGGAACAAGACACGCGGACACACGTCTCATGCCCGAAACATCGTGTAAAATGCTCTGAGCGGATCCATTTGATATGTTGAGCTCATCAGCTATTTCTCTCTCAGTCACACGGCGAATTTGCAACACAATTCCTTCACTTTTTCGATGTTTTTTTCGTTTATTGATGTTGCTAGACGACGATCATGACGCAGATTTTCAACAGATGTACGACCCTTTTTGAATTACTTATACCAATCAAACACACGTGCACGCGATAGAGCAGATTCCCGGCTTTCTGCAACATTTTCAATGCATCCGAAGCACTTATTCCGTTGGACTAACAAAATTTCAAACTAATTCTTTGCTCAACGTTTGATAGTATAATAGTCCTACCAATCTAAGAAAACCAAATTTTGACGATATGTTAACCGTGGACCGTTTAATTCATAAAGTCTCGTTCATATTTGAGCAGAAGGTATATTAAAATCCCGTTTAAATTATTATAATTGATTTGGGGCGAAATGAGCACACCGCCTGATCGCAACCAAACCTGCTGCCTTGTCAGTAACTTGTTGTTCAAATAAAAAAGAATGTGTATTTACAATATTCGGTTATCGGTGATTACAATGATTGTGCGGGCTTATGAATAATATTTCATCGTAATTGTAATGTTTGAGAGGTATTTTTTGTTTCTTAGTATTTCAAGCTTTCTGCTTTCATCGTTAGCTTATTGCTTACTCTCAAATCTAATCTTCTAAAAACACTTTCACAGTTATTAATTGAGAATTTTCGATGCCAACACAAATGCATGAAATTATATATTGTGTGGCAAACACTTACTTTACTTTACCGGCCTCCTCCGGCATGGTAATACCGTGGCTTCACAGACTAAGCTACCACTGGCCCCAAGAATGAATATGTTCATAAATGTTTAGACTAAAAACTACTTTTTTTTGTCATGTATGTGTGGGTGATCGTGTATTTGTATGAAATGAGTTTACGCTGACTGTGTTATACAAGTCGTTATTAAGTAGGGAACCCATTTTGCTCCGATCGCTCTAGACCATAAAACTTATTTTCAATTACGTTTTATCGTCGTCAAATTGTTTTACAACCAAGCATATAGTGCTATGGATAAATAAACGAGTTGAATATTTAGTATACAGTATGTGAAAACAGTTTATCTATCTCATATAATCGCGTTTTAAAACCACATTTTGGCGTATTTTCATCTAGTTTTTTGTTTTGTTTTATCATTTGCGTAACGTTTTACACCAACAAACTCAATGTGTGTCAGATACTAGGTTGAAATTAATAATATTGTGTAGTTTATTGGAGATAATAACCAAAATTTATCAAAATGAAATCTGGTGTTTATGATGACCTGTGATTTTATAAATAACAAAATACTGTTCAAAATACTGAAAACCAGTGTAAAAATTCCTGGGGTGGATATATTTATGTTACACACTTGATATTTTGTATGATGTGCTATAAATGGGAACTCGCTTGAGGAGCCATTAATGTCCCTAATAAAACGTGTGTGCTGCTAGTATATTAAAAAAAACGTAAAAATCAGGAGATAAATTATCAAAGCAGTAAGTGCCTTATGATATGTTTGTCGATATTTAATTTAAAAGGAATGAACAATAAAATAATTGTTCCTGTCCATACATTAATGAAAGTGCACATCCTTAAGGAGAAATAATGCACTGCTAAAGGGTGTCCACAGTTAAATTGCATCACTTTGAACTCTACCTCAAAAACAAGTATAATCTTGGTTAAGGTATTTTTATGTCATTGTATTTCTTCACCAAATGCAAAAGCCCGAACTTTCTTCTTAATACCACGCATAGGATTTTGTACAACGCTTGAACTGACATTTTTTTCTGCTTTCAACCCTGACATCAACATTTCCTGTTCTGTAGTGACAACTTTAGGATGCTTACGAAGTTCGTGCTTCATTATAGCTCAATATTTTTATTGGCCACAGCTCTGTAGAGTTTGAGGGATTAAGATGCTTCGGCACGATATTGACACCATTCGTCTTGTACCACTCCAGAACATCCTTGGAGTAGTGACAAGAGGCTAAAGGGCGATACGGTCAAAATTTGGTCAATATCAACTTGACGTATTTCTTTCAATTTTGCATTTAAAAAACCTGAACACCCCTCATTTTGAAGGTGTGTGTGTGTGTAGAATGTTGCGCCTATTTTGATTTTGGAATTCACTCTTCAGTTGTCAAAATGCCGTCCAAGCAAGAAGAGCAGCGTATCAAAATTTTGCTCGCGCATCGCGAAAATCCGAGCTACTCGCACGCAAAGTTGGCAAAATCGCTAAAAGTTGCCAAATCAACCGTTACAAATGTAATTAAAGTGTTTGGGGAACGTTTGTCGACAGCCAGGAAGTCTGGATCGGGGGGAAATCGAAAACCGGAAGCCGCTGAGACGACAAAGAGAGTTGCCGGTAGTTTCAAGCGAAACCCTAACCTATCTCTCCGAGATGCCGCAAATAAGCTGGGTTTATCGTCTACAACCGTGCATCGAGCCAAAAAACGAGCCGGACTATCGACTTACAAGAAGGTAGTGACTCCAAATCGCGATGATAAACAAAATACGACGGCCAAAGCGCGATCCCGGAGGCTGTACACGACGATGCTGACGAAGTTTGACTGCGTGGTAATGGACGACGAAACCTACGTCAAAGCCGACTACAAGCAGCTTCCGGGACAGGAGTTTTATACGGCAAAAGGAAGGGGAAAGGTAGCAGATATTTTCAAGCACACGCAACTGTCAAAGTTCGCAAAGAAATATCTGGTTTGGCAAGCCATCTGTACCTGTGGCTTGAAAAGCAGCATTTTCATAGCTTCCAGGACTGTCAACCAAGAAATTTACGTGAAAGAGTGTTTGAATAAACGTCTGCTGCCTTTCCTGAAGAAACACGGTTGTTCCGTACTGTTTTGGCCGGATTTGGCATCTTGCCATTACGGTAAAAAGGCCAGGGAGTGGTACGCCGCCAACAACGTGCAGGTGGTTCCCAAGGACAAGAACCCTCCCAACACGCCAGAGCTCCGCCTAATTGAGAAATACTGGGCTATTGTCAAGCGGAACCTAAAGAAGACCAAAAAAAACTGCTAAGGACGAACAGCAGTTCAAGGCAAACTGGCTTTCTGCGGCGAAGAAGGTGGACAAGGTGGCTGTACAAAATCTGATGGCAGGGGTCAAGCGTAAGGACCGGCAATTCGGATTTGGAAAAGCGGAAGCCTAACTGAATATTTTTCCTGAATTTTATACTAATTGAACTTGAAAA